>VWZK01020450.1:235111-401630 GCA_013396935.1 Baryphthengus martii | reverse complement strand
TGGGTCCAGTTCTGGACTTCTCAGAATAACAAAAATACGGGCTTAATGGAATGAGTCCAGCAAAGGGCCAGTAAGATGATTGACTGGAGCATCTTTCCTACAAGGAGAGGCTCCAAGAGCTGAGACTCTTTAGCCTGCAAAAGAGAAGGCTGGGAGGGATCTTACAAATGAATACAAATACCTGATAGGAGCGTGCAGAGAAGAGGGGGTCAGACTTTTCTCAGTGCTGCCCAGTGACAGCTCAAGATGCAATGGGCAAAAACTGAAATGTGAAATTCCATCTGAACACAAGGAAACACAGTTATACTGTGAAGGAGACCAAGCACAGGTTGCCAAGACTCTCCCAGCTTGTAGATATCAAAATCAGACTGGATATCGTCCTGGGTAACGTGGTTAGGTGACCCTACTTGAGCAGAGGCTTAGACTTGATGATTTTCAGATATACCTTTAGCCTAAAAGATTCTGTGATTCATTTGGGCTTCCGGGATCTGTGGTAGATTTTGCCACTAAGAAGAAGAAACACTGTTGAATTATGGCAGAGGNAGCCTAAAAGATTCTGTGATTCATTTGGGCCTCCAGGATCTGTGGTAGATTTGGCCACTAAGGATCCTGCGCTACTCCTGCCTTGTGCAAGAAAAAGTGTGGTCAAATTTGAGAAGCCAGACTTAGAAGAAACACTGTTGAATTATGGCAGAGACTGTTAGAAATAATAGCCTAACTGATTCCGTTAGGAAATTTGTTATTTTTGGAAAGGAGTATAGAACATCATAAAATAAGAAAATGTTTGATCATCAAAGAGCTCTTAGAAAGAATGTGAACTTGCTTGCCCTGAGAAAAACTCATTTTTAGCCTGGTTTCATGAAGAACAAAGACTCATGGGATCGCACTGCCTAGTCTGCCTAACTGTCTGCCAGCCCCTTTTTATAACTGAACTACAGTCACTTTAAGGAGAGGTCTCAAAGGCAGGAGGTGTCATGAAAACCTGCAGCTGAGGAAAAGAAATGGATGCTGTTTGTGTCTTCTCTGTGGGAAAGGCAGGGACAGCTCAACCCTGATCTGCTCAGAGCAGATAACAGGTTGATCAACACAGGTCCAAACTGGACACAGTTCATTGCAGCAAGTCAAAAAGAAGTAGGAAAGTGATTTCGGGTGGTAGAGATGTTTTGGGATGACCTCAAGAGAAGCAAACAGGAGCTGAAGGTCCTGTAGGAGATTCAGCGGTTGTGAAAAGGAGCTGGAAATACCATCTCACAGAAACACAGAAGTACATCATGGATGTGATCCATTTGCCCATTTAATGTGACCTGTTTGTCATTCAGGATCCCTCTAGACCTATCAGAGGCACATCAGTGCTGCAGCAGTCCCCACATCCAGACAACATGCTTCTCTGCAAGAAAAGATAACCATTGCCTCTAGAAGCAGCTCAAGGCCTAGGCAGAGTTGCCAATGGCTGCAGTTTGCCAGGCATGCCTGGTTTTGCTATGCCAATACCGGGACCAGAAACCTTCTGGGGAGCATGGAGGGAAGGAAGGAGGTGACCAGCTCCAGCCTCTCTGACCTCCGTGGTGGATCCAAACTCCCCCTTCCACCCAGACCTATTTCCATTGGCCCATGCATGCTGAAAACATAGGGTGGAGGGCAGAGAGATAGAAGGTCTGGTGGACATGTGAGCCAATCCATTGCATCAACCTAGAGAGGGCTGAGGACTAAAGTCTATGCCTAGGTGCTTTTTCATGTAAAATAGTCACAGAGGAAAACATTTTACCTCTGTCATTTTGTTCCACCTGCCTTCCCTAGGAGGGGGTGACTGCTCTCTTCTCACCTGACCTGTAATGCCCCCGCACTGAAGAGCTCATGCTCTCACCTTACAAACAAGGAACATACATCAGCTCCCAGGCAGGTGTTTGCAGCAGGAACTTTAATTTTTAATCTCTTTCTGTCTCAATTTACTATATTCACCAGTGGTTTTAAAAATTGGGCTGGTCAAAATTTCAAGTTGGGGAAAAAAACATCTAAGCACGATTGAAGCACAAATATTTACACGTAACTGGATAGGGTGGAATTTAAATCAATGAGTATGTGTCTGTGGGTGAATCTTTATTTAATATTATCATGTATGTGAGAATCGAGAATAGTGTTATGGTAAATCAAGTCCCTATACCTTTTTTTTTTTTTTTTTTTAATCTTCTTTGAAAGAGAGGTTTCTAGGACCAAGAGATAAAACTATTTCTACTGTGAAAATCAAGCCAGCTTGAAATTTTGGCTGTTATTTCATTTCTTTTGGCATTTAAAAAAATTACCAGTTTTGGCTCAGAAACCTTTTACCTCCTTACTGAAAAATGGAATATATGTTATGCAATAATAATATTTTGTTATAAGAGTTAGTTACTTATTTGCATGGAAAATTGAAGACATAAGAGAAAATGCATAATGCAAATGCTGTTTATGATGTGAATGAATCAATGGATTGCTAATATCTGTAATTTTAATACTACTCTATAGATTGGTTTAAAACATGGTTTGAATTTAGGACTTTTTTTTATATCCTGCATTGTATCAATTTTAAAAACAGCACATATTTGGATTAGCAGTGTGAATAATTTTAAAGATGACAAAGTAATCCAATCAAACGGCTTTCACTGACCAATTAAAAATGTAAGAATAAACCTTTCTTCACATATATTTTGTACGTGACTGACTTCCATGTTCTTTCACGTAGGAGGAAAAAATAAAAATATTTAACCAATATTTCACAGGGACACTACAGCTTCCCTGCTCACCTCAGATAAAAGGGCGGAAGTAAAAAGTAAGTTGTTCAGTAAACATCAGAACTAAAATGTATTTTCTATAAATAGCTTCTAATCCTTTTTTTAGCTGCACGCTATTAGATCTTTCTCATGTTCCTCCTCATGTTTCCCCAAATCCCATCATAGCCATAACCTTACCCAGGCCCCCCACACACACCCAGCCTAATTATGATAGAAGATAAAGAGAAGTAAAAATTGAGTGCACACTGCAGCCCTTTCAGAAAGAACCTAACTGTATTTCAGATCCTGTCCTATCCACCAAATTCTTTTGAAATCCGTAAAACAGTTAAAAGTTTTGGGGGGCGGGGGTTGTCAAAGTGGGAGGAAATGATAAGCAAACAGACAGAGAAATAGGTAGATGAACAGTTTGGAAAAAGAGTGATTAAATAAATATCAAGCCATTAGGAAACAGGGGGGGAGGAACAGAAAGAAAAATAAAACCCTCAAGTTAAAAAAACTTAACACTTCCATTAAAATAAACAAACAAACAAAACCTGGAATTAAAAAAAAAAAAAATCAGACATATGCACTTAAATCTATACCAAAATTTTGCATTTAAAACTGCTGTTGAAAACATAACTCATGTAATAAAAAGAGGAGAAGAATGGGGAAGGATGGTGCTGAGAAAAGTTATTTTTCCAGTAGGAAAAGTTTACAGTCAGAAAAATGTAACCTTTCTGTTTGAAGTACAGAATATGGATCAATCTGGACCTAAGCCACTTTGATCTCAGTGGGACACTGGGAAGTCACCAGTATATTTATCCCTTATTATTAAATCCATTATTATTATTACAGATCCCAGCTCTGGGAAGGGTTTGGAAGAGTCTGAGCTCAGTTCCCTCACCTGCAATGAATGAAGTTGATGGTGATGAAGACCCAGCACCCACACAATACATACTGGGTTAACTTCAACGCAGCTTTAACCTGGTCCTTCGGGCTGAATCTCCACCACCAGCTGGAGCACTTAAGATGTGCTCCCAAAACATTTCTGACAGTTTAACGCTGTCCAAAAGGAATTAAGTTCCCATGCTCCTGGAGCATCCTACAGTCCCTCTCCAAGCCAGGTAAATTCAGTGATGGAAGCTTTGCTTTAAAATCTCATTTCGGAATTAGAAATCAACCATTCTAGCAAAGGAGCACAGGATATCGGGAGCTTCAGAGGGGTTCCAAGTGTTTGCTGGTCTCAGCAGGCACTTTTAGCATCCTGACAGTTTACTCTCATCTTTCTTTTGTCAATCTGAAGAGCCAGCTGGGAAGCTGGGACCTGCCCTTCAGTGAAAGGTCAGGGAATAAACTAGGAATTTTGACAGGCGGGAGGTGAGAAAGACATGCTTTCACACACTCAGGATGCAGCAGACCAGAGCCTTTTGCTCCACAGATTTAAGGGAAAATGTAGAAAGGAGATGCTGTCAAAGGTTTAAACTCCAAAAAGCTAGAAATGTTCAGGCATTCCTCTAGCTGTATGGGATCTCTTTACAGTCAGAATGGAAATCCAGTGGGAAAAAAATAAAATCCCACATGGAAAAAAAAAATATTAAAAAAACCCACACTTAAAAAACCCCCAACCAACAACAAACCACTTGAGGCAGGGATGGGAGACCACAGGTTAGAGCTAAGAACAGGAGCAGCTAATATGTGTGGAAGTCATTTAAATAGTGAAACGGTCTGAGGTCGTAAATCAGGTTACCTGCAGAGAGAGCCTCCAGGTGGGCCAAACTTCAGACATGGGAAGAGGCTTTACACAGGAAAGAGACAGCAAACTCTTCGGAAATAAGTTGTAACAGGGTTGCACAGGATAGAGCCCTGCAGCTAATGCTGAATAAAAGGAAGTGAGAAGCCCCAGAGAGGAAAGAGGAATGCATGCAAAACCTCCAAACTATGAGCAGAAAATAATGAAATGCAAATTGTCCCAGTAAATAAAGGCAAGGACAGATTTGGGAAAAAGTCATCCGAAAGAGCAGACAGTCAACAGGAGGGAAAGGCAGCCAAGCAGGGAAGCCGAAAGGCTGCAAGAACTGTAGGGTGGCAGATTAAAGTTTCACAGCCTGATCTGTCTGCAGAAAAAGAGCATAAGTCCCAAGCCAAGGCTCAGGAGAGCCAAGCCAGCAGGGAGACAAGAGCTGCTGTTTGTACGATGCTGCCACAGTTATCGGCAAATGAACCCTGAATAATTACAGAGAGCTACAGGGAGGATCAGAGAAGCAACACAGCTGACTGAGTAGACAGGGACTATTTGCATTACCACAGCAAGAAGGCAGAGACCAGCAGAGCTCCTTCACCTGCTCAGAGCAGACCCAGAGCAGCGAGGTCATTAAATGGGTTTTCCAAGACCAAGAGGTCCTAGTGGCTCAATGTGTCTCCTTACAGAGAGCAACAGTGTTGGGAGGGCAGAGGTAAGCTCATCGGCACTCCCAGGTTAAGATGTTTGAAGCATGGGTCTAACCCAGGAGCTTGTTCAGAGGCAGCTCATCAGCATAAGAGACCCACTGACATAGGAAAAACTGCCAAGATTTCACATCCATTCAGTCATTCACCCCAAACCTACCAAAAGCTTGTGCACTCCTCTGCTTCTTGCCAATAGTCTACAGGCAGATTTGCTTCCCTGCCTGGCTCCTCTGCTCCATGCTCCACCCAACTTCACCAAGTGACCACCTTACTACGAAGACTCCTCACACCTCCAGATTTAGCTCAGATGTGAGGAGCTGAGGTGACACCTTTGGGGTGTAGCTGTTGTTCTTCTCAGTTAATTTTTAGCCCTTCAGTGAGAACATCCCCAGCTGTAGTTCTCCTATTTTATCATCTGCTGACTGAGACCTCAAACTAGCACTAGGTATAGTCCTATCTAAAAGAACTGCTAACCCTATGCAGGGGTGCTCTTCCCTCAAGAATGTATTACCTGGTGTATGTGCCTAAAACACACAGGCTGATTTAGCAAATTATTAATCGGTAAAGTGTTAATGTCTATCTTGTCAATTTAAGCCCCAAAACCTGGCCCTTCTGGTGTGCCCAGGCACCGAGTCCTCAGTGGTTTTCAGCACCAGGCTGAAAAGAAAAATATTCCTTCACTCAGATACTTTTCTCCAGGGTCAGTCATCTAGGACCTACCCCAAGGCTGATCTATGAATGGTCCTGGATCTGTCATCAGTGTGGCCTTTGCCACAGCTTCTGCCTCAGCTACAGCAGGTTCCTGTGTGCAGGAGCTGCCACAACCACCTACTGCTGTATCTTGGGGTCACCACCTTAGAGATGAAAACCAGGGGAACCAGTGGGCACCAAAGTGGAGGTTTGGTCACTCATTCATGGCTTTCTGGACCAGAAGGGCCATTGTGATCACTCAGGATAAACCTGCACTGTATGCTTGGCTGAGGTTGAGCCTTCAGCTGATGGCCACGGTGTAAATTAGGCAGAGTCCAGCACAGGAATCAGCTGGGGAGCAAAACCAGATGTATGAAAAGGAGACAATAATTAGTAGTGGAAATGACTCAGGCAGAACAGCACCTCCCAGCCACACAGCCCTGATTGCCCTGTCTTGAGTCTAAGCAGAGCTGTGTGCCTATGAGTCCTGGGTTCATGGGCACCAACTTTCACAAGCTATTGCAGAATTCAGTTTGATGAAGGACACAGATAACACAGCATCCACTCACTTAGACATCAGCTTTAGTTGGAAGGAAGTATCTAAGGACTTCTGTGCCTTTCCACCTGCAACCAGTGTCTCCGTCTCTGTGAGTTCCTCTCATTTCAGTTTTATTGACTGTTGCTTCTCACCAAAATCCTGCCTTTGTCCAAAAGACTGAAAGAGCTCTGTAGTGTTAGAAATCGTCTCCCATGCAGGGCTCTTCTTTAAGAACATCCTAAGCTGCACCCCAGACTCCTCTCTAAAAGACAAAATAGCCTTAACCTCCCATCCTGCAAAGGTTTTTCATGCCTCTATAAATCTATTCTCAACCCTTTCTTCTTCACAGCCTGAAAAACACCACTGGTTTGTCCGTGATGCAGTGTGTGCAGTTGTGATGGGACCCCAATTTAGACACAGCTTTGAGTCATCTCTGCCTAGCCTTTTTCCCCCAAAATGAGCTCCCCAGAGAAGATCAGTCAGTTCAAGAGACAGGTATTATTTATAACACGCATTAACTTTTACACAGAAAGAAAAATCAAAGTGACAGAATAGAATTAGATCAGATGGAATAGACATGAAAAGGCTCATTAACAGCTCTCCCCCGCCTACAGAGTCCTTGCAAGTGGGTCCTTGCTTCCAGGGTGCTTTCAGTCAATTCAGTGGCTTTCTGAGTTGCAGCAGACTCTCCCCAGTCCTGGGAAGTTTTGTTCCTGGAAGTTTTATCCCTAGGCAGCTTTGTTTCTGTCTCTTTGGAGGCCCAGCTGTTTATCTTAATGGCCCAGCTCCCTGCTGCACCTTCTTTATGCTCCTCCTCCGGCCTTGCAGTTCAGAACCATCTCTCCCTGGACAAACTTGACAGCTTTCAGAACAGGAGCAATTTGCTCTCTCCCATGGGGTCTACTTGACCACTTCACCCTTCTTCCAAAGAAAAACATATAAGGACCAAGCCAACCAAGCAAACACTATTGCTCCAGGAGGAAATGCCACAGCCCCATTGCTACCCCATGTTATCACTTATCCGTACAGGTGCCATGAGGATGGATTCATCTTTTTTAACTTCCACTATCCTGACACTAGCCACTGAAAGCTGGTGAGGTAGCTCTGATTCCCCAACCAGAGGAGATACAGGTGTCCCAGTACATGAACCCTTGTTCAGGGCACCTCTCTTGGGTGAAGGAAACCCCCTCACCTTTCTGCAGCCTTTAGGAAAAGGACTGAACACAAAAGAGGGGTGACGCATCAGGTCTCTTGGCCATAGTGCTCCCCAGGGAACTCAACACAGATGTTTTCTGTCACAAGACAAGTATTTGTGAGAGTCACAGCTTACCATGACACATTCCTCCCTCCTGTAGATGTGACTGATTCTCTTCATTCCTCATACAGCAGGCAGAAATATTTGTTTAAGATATCTGCTCAATGGAAAATTGATTTTTTGTCCAAGCAGGAAACTTCTGTGGGAAATTTTGTGTTACAGTTTTCACATTTTTCACTGAAAACAAAATAGAGAGTTGAAATGGATATGTTTTGGAAAATGAGATGTTATTCTTCTCACTAAGCAGAGCTGCAGCTTTAGCTGTCCTAGTGCCTGACAACCACCTTGCCCAGCTGCTGCCCCATCCCCCCAACTCCACTTTTCAATGCATGGTCCTCCACCTCCAGTGAGCAGCTCCACCTCAAACTCTTCTCCAGAGAGACATCATTTTTCAGATATTAGCGCTAGGAAAGTGTCCATGCTCCTGCTCTTGTGAGAACACAGAGCATACCACTGCAAAATCCTCCTCCCAGGACTCCTCATCTCTTGCTCCAGGCATCGTCACTGTACTCCCACTGCATCTGGACCAGTCAGGGACCTGCTGTAGCAAAGAAGCAGGAGGATGTCTCCAAGCTGAGAGGGAAGCTCTCCAATCAATACAGCCACAGAAGACAGGGACCAGAGGAGCTGTCCGTGTGGTCCAGGGGAAACAGAAGCTGTGATGGGACATAGATAAGGCCAATGTGGGTGTAAAAAGATCTGAGAGCAGCTGGAGGAAGTCAGGGAATGGTCAGAGCACCCTTCTCTGTGACCATCTGGTCACATTCTCCTACCCTGGGGCTCTGAACACATACCCCTGCCTCATCTCAGAAGCCATGCGGTACCACTACAGCTGCCTTTCTCTGTGATGAGCTCAACTCCCACATGCTGCCAACCTCACTGCCTCACTGGCTGGTGCAAGCCGGTGTTCTGCCGGCATCTTGGGTGCTTCGTGCTTTGCTGGACAAGCCTATGTGAGCCTTCCTGGAGACTCTGTGACTTGCTGTGCCAACTGTCACTGTGGGACAAATTATCTGCTGCTGCAGTCCATGCAGAGTCTTCAGTCCAGTGCTTTCCCCAGACAAGGGTGGTTGCTGCAGATGTGTGCTGCACATGGTGCCCCTTCACGAGCTCAAAGGTGTTGGATCTGCTCTCAGCATCACTTTATAGTAGCACCTCCTCTCTGCCCAGAGAGGGAGCTCTATTGGCCTTTGAGTTTGCTCTTCATGGAAGTCTCCCTAGCAGAACAGTGCTGATTTTCCAGGCCTTTTTTGCAGAAGACTGTAGCAACAGCTTTTGTGAAGAGATAAGAAGGTGCAGAGGAGTGCAGAGAGGCTGACGTGGACATTGTGCAGATGCCCTCTTAGATATTGCAGAGGATAATTGCTTTGTTATGTGTATGGCCTCCCATTGTGCCTCTTGGAGAACACAATGCCTGGGGTAGATGAACTGCAAACACAAATTGCACTGTGAAGCACACCAGCCCTAAGCACCAGATTGCATCCAGGGGAGTTCCCCCTTGCTGAGGATTCATTTTCTGGTTTGGGAGAGGAAGGGGTTGTTTGCTGGGGGAGTGTAGCTTTGCAACGTTTAAGGTAGCACAATACATGAAAAGAATACTTCAAATAAAAAACAGGGTTTGGTCCTTTTTTGCTTCTTTTTTTTTGTTTCCCATTTTCACTGCCATTTTTGCTCAGAAGGAAATTTTTCCTGCAAAAGGAGCAGAAGGCTCATCTCTCTCCTAGCCTGCTTCCACAAGAAGATCCTGGCAGATGATTTGGCCTGGAGAGGAGGGAAAGTGCTGTGAGATGTGAAGGCTCGTGCTCTGCTCTCCCTCCATGCAGAGATCTAGTGTCTTCTCACTACACCATCTGAAAGTTGGCCATGGGGTCACTCCTTGTACAGAGCAAGCATCCTACAACATGCTCTCCTAGCTGTGTCCTCCTGTAAGCCATCCCTGAGGTTGTTCTCTTCACCCACCAGTGCCTCAGGAATGAATGTTCCCCACCTGATACCAGCTGCAGGTCGGCCCTCCTGTTTTTTTGTGGCTGCATTTCCCAGATCTCCCTGTGTGGAGAGGGGTCTGCTGTCCTGCAACACTGCTGGGAGGAGAAGATCTGGTATCAGCATGCTGGGACAGACAACAGGACGTGGGACCAGGCACAGCAGATAGAGCTGGACAGGGAAGAGACATCTCGTGTGACAGAGAAAAGGAAGTGGGAAAAGGGGGTTGTCAAGTGAGCCAGCAAGGGAGTTTGGGGGGTTCTGATCAGCAAAGGAGAGGGAAGATCTGTCACCTCATGGACACCACATCTTTGTGGACAAGAGTGGGGACTTGCTTCTGTGAATCGCTACCCATCCTGCATCACTCTTTGACCAGAGGAAGAGGAGTCTTTACTCTCCATGGAGAGTCTCCTAGGACTAAATGTCTGGTTTATTGGAAAAACAAGGAAAAGAAAAAGCTAATTTGGTCTTTCACAGCTTGACATCTTCCACAGCCTAGGGTGCTTTTCAGTCCTTTGAGAGAGGGAAATAGCAGTAAAACCTCTGGATTGGTCTGGAGCAAGGAGTACAGCAAGTTTTGCTGATAGAACCAAGCAAGGCGCTGGTGCACATGTGGTATCCAAGGGTGATATTGAAGAGTGGTATCAAAGGATGAATTTGGGGTTTTGCCCTACTCTGAAATGTGCCTGATACTGCTGCCTGTGGAGGAAGAACAGATATAGATGTTTGGACTGTTGAGTGGAGGATGAGCAGGCACACATGCACCCTCTATCAATTCTGTACTTTTGGTGAGGAGCTATGATGCAGTCTCTCTAGCCTCTGGGAAGCTGCATCACTGTCCCAAATATTAAAACTCAGACATTCAGTCCTTCCCCCTGCCCCCAACTTTGGGCCTGGCTTAGCAACAGAAAGCTAAAAATAAAACAAACAAGCGAACTACAAAATCAAAAAACCCTGATGATTTATCCCCCAGTGTCCAAACCTTTGAGTTGTGCTGTGATAGTGATTTCAAACCTCACCGAGGCCAGAGAATTAAAACATTCTTCTTTCAAAATAAACCCTGCAAACTACACTTTCTAGCAGGACTCCAGGTCCTGGCACCTCGACAAGAATATCACCCATGATAAGACTTGTGATTTAATCCTGGGAGGTGACACTGCTGCCTTTTAGGCAGTGCTGGCTGCAGTTACCAAATGAGCCTGGCTTTGGCAGGGAGAGCCTGGGGGCTCTCTCCCAGCTCCCCTCGCTCTCGGCACCTGAGCACTTCTGGGTGCTCTCAGGAATTGCCTGCTGTCTCCTTCACCAGTCAAAGAAGATATATGTCAGTCCCCATCTCCTCTCCCTTTCTCTGCAGATTGGGAGCCTTTTATCCACCCAGTTGCCTTCCCAGGAGATGAATATTTTAAAATCTTCCTTTTTACTATTTTACACAAAATATATAAAATGTTAAGTATGTGTCAAAGTGTCTTTTTGATGTTTTTCTCTCTTCTACATGCCAGGGCTTGCTGGGCTTGAGCTCAGTGATTGATGTTGGAGGGTGCCTTTGCATATCACACTGCTGGGGACCCCCGCAGAGGCAGCCCTGGACTGGCCAAGCCCAGGCCGGTGAGGTCCTCCACTCCATCAGCCACAGCTTGTCTGGAGCCGCTGGATAATTCATTCCTCGCTCATCCCTATTGATTTATTTATTAGACTCTTTGCTCGCAGGAATGAAGATCTGTGCTTCTGTAAATTAGCAAACTGTCAATGCTGGAAAGTGGCCATGATCCAGGCACGCAGCCACGCTCCGCGATGCTAGAAGACTGCCTTCGAGGCACTGCATGCACCCATGTACCAGCTTGCCTGCTGGGAGGCAAATGTTATTGCGTATGCCTGTATATAGCCTGGCTCCTAAAGACAAACCATGTAAGAAATGGTAATAAATACCATAACTCGGGGATTTCTGAGAAACCAACGGTCCCACAGATCTAACTCTTAGAAGTGAGTCACAGCGGGTATTACACAGGAAGACCTGAAGTCCGATATGCGTTGCACTGTGCAAATCTATATTGTCAGGACAGATTGATTTCTTCCTGTCCCAGCTGATTAGGCGTGAGCCGCTACCCTGAAGCTGGAGATTTGCTAACACACTTATTTTTTTTCTTCTAGGTCATACAACAGGCCCTGTTCTTATTCATTAAAAAAAAACACCCAACCAACCTCATCAAAGGCAAATATAAAGAGAAGCTGATAGAGTACAACAAAAGGAGAGATCCTCAGAGGTCTTTTCTGTTCCTCATTTGCTCTCATGAAAACCCACTGCTCTCACCCCATCTATGCAGGGAGTCTCCTCCTTCATCCTAACTCCTCCTGCAGTTTTCCACCTCCTGCCTCTACAAGCACTCCCATGTTCCCATTGTCTCCCTCTCTCAGCCTCTCCTCTCCACCTTCAACATTTACTTGCCTTCTCTGTAAGGTTGCATCCGCTCAGTATACAAGTGTCTGGGCCTTTCCCAAAGAAAGAGTGGTTTTCATTCTTTCTGCTGCCACTTCGTCTTTCTCTTCAACCCTTCTAGGCTCTAACAGTTCACCAACATCCTCTGCATGGTGTTTCTTTCCTGTAGCACCTGCCCAGGTTCCCGCCACACCTGTGAGCTCCTTGATCTGCTGCCTCTGCTCCAACCTGTCCTTACCTTCTTCTGGCCAAGCCTCCAGGTCACTTCCTTCTCCTGCTGCTACTTTGCTTTTGGCTGCTTTGGTATATGCTTGGTCTTGTCGTGCTCTTCCAAGATCAGCTGAAGGTTGTGACAGGGATGAGAGCCAGGTCATCAATAAGTATCATGGTGCTGGTATTAACGACCTGGAGGAGGACATCCAGGCACTGGAGAGCTGGAGTCAGTAAAAGCAATACAGAATTGTACTCCAGACCTCACTTAGTACAGTGGGACTCAGACACCCACCTCACTTGGAACCATCCATGTGTAGACACCTGTATGTTGATGTTTCCATCTGGATCTGGACCCCAAACTCATTGCAACTTTCCTGGCAGACCATCAAGACTGAGTCATGCTGTTCATCACAGGAGGATGATGGTTCATTGCCACAGTGGTGCTGCACGATATGCAACGCTGCCTTCTCTAGTGTCGTGCTCTATGAAAGGTAAAGCTGCTTCCAGACTCAACACCAGACCTGCAGATTGCTTGAAAAGCTCACACAGCTTTTGTTCACAGGTCACACAGCAAAAAGTCATTCATTTGTGCTGTGGACTTTGTGAGCTGAAAGCCAGTGGTTGCACATCCCACTCATGGTGCTGAGGTCTCTATCCAAATGAACGATGATCCCAGATGAACAGAGTGACACCATGAACGCTAGCGGGCACCCATTAGTTTTTGTGCACAGACATAAACCATTCTTCTGTACAGGACTCTCAGAAACATTATTTTTCAGCTAATTAAAATGGTATCAGATGTTAATCATCTGAAGATCTGTCAGCTCTGCTAAAGGTAGGTGGTGGCTATTTATTTTCAGTGTAATTGTGTTCAAAAAACTGAAAACAGTTACCTGAATAAAAAGGAAGCTGGCCCTTTAAAGATTCCGAACATTTTCTTCTACAAAACATTTGTTGATGGGACTGAAAGCTCAACATGACCAGGCAACGTGCACTTGCAGCCCAGAAACCAACCACATCTTGGGCTGCATCCCCAGCAGCGTGGGCAGCAGGGCGAGGGAAGGGATTTTGCCCCTCTGCTCCACTCTGGGAAGGCCCCTTCCTGCAGTGTTGGGTCCAGCTCTGGAGTCCTCAGGACAGGAGAGACAGGGACCTGCTGGAGTGGGGCCAGAGGAGCCACAGCAATGATGCAAGGGCTGGAACCTTTCTGCTGTGAGGCCAGGCTTAGAGAGCTGTGGTTGTTCAGCCTGGAGAAGAGAAGGCTCCAGCAAGACATCATACTGGCCTTTCAGTACTTAAATGGGGCCTTCAAGAAATCTGGAGAAGGACTTTTTACAGAGGCATGTAGCAATAGGACAAGGTGTAGATTTAGATTAGGTATTAAGAAGAAGTTCTTCACTCTGAGGGTGGTGAGACACTGGAACAGGCTGCCCAGAGAAGCTGGGCATCCCTGGAGATGTTCAAGGTCAGGTTGGGTGGGGCTTTGAACTGTAGCTGGGAGGTGTCCCTGCCCATGGCAGAGGTGTTGGAACTAGATGATCTTTAAGGTCCTTTCCAACTCAAACCTCTCTATGATTCGATGACTGACTATTCACTGGCTTCCCCTCCTCTGATCAAAGCCTCCAGCTCATGCTGGAAGGATGGTATTTCCAAAGAACCTCCCCCAGAAGAGACCGCTCAACCAGCAAACAAGCAAGCACACTTCTTGGCTTCACCACAACATCATTAAAGGCTGAAAATAGCAGAGACCAAACTTTCGCTATCCAACCATTTTTTATTTTAACTGCTTTATTCATTTGACCACTAAAAAATTCATTACATCTAAAGTTTAATGAGAAATTAAATGGATGGATTGGCTGCTAAACAGCCTGTGTGCGGGTGTGAGCACTGCCAGAGGGGCTGTGGGCTAATGAAATGTTTAATGCTGAGGACTGCAGCGAGCTTGGGCGCAACAGATGCTGGGTTTGGTATATAAATAAATGCAATGATATGATCTCATGTTCTCTTGACACTTTTCTGAAACCCTCCTCCTCTTGCAAAAAGCTTCAAACTTCTCAGGAGCTTCCTGAGTTCAGGCTGATCTCATAAAGCACTATCTCTTCATCCTTCACCACCTGCATAAGTGGTCAACCCTGATCAGGGCCAGATTTTCTCTCAAATCCATGTTGACCCTCATTATCAAACTAAAAATAGCTGATCTCTTGACAGTTTCTGAGAAAAATCCAGCAGTCTCCAGGTTGGCCAATGAAATCCACTTTGGTGCTTCTCTGACAGTGCTCTTTGCAATTCTTTTGGTTGAATCTGCACGTATTTTAGAACTTCAGGGTTAGAGCTCTGAACTCTGGTCATTAGGGACCCTGTCTTCCTGTATTTCCTGAAGGAAGAGAAATCCAAACAGCCTCAGAATCAAATCATAATGCAGGGAACCATGTACAATTCAGACCCAGGGAAGGTCAAAATGAAGCAAAAATCTGAGGCCATTACCCTTTAACATCTCTGTATTGACCTGGAGGCACCAGGCAGGTAACAGGCACCCCAGGAAGAGCTGCAGAATCAGCAGCTTGCATAGACCATCTCACCTCATATTTAGGTTGAAAGAACAGAACATGTCCTCAGATCAGATCAAGGCAATGCCAAAGGAAATGAATTCTTGAAGTCTTATCCCTTGCACACAGGTCTGTTAGTGCACCCTTTAAAAATCTTTGGCATCCTAGCTGGCTCCGTGCAAATCACCTGTACGAAGATATTCACAAAGAAAACATTTTAAGGAGAAGTCTTGCATCCCCGGCCTACTGCCCTCCTTTTTGTAGGAAACTAGTTCTTTCTGTGACAGAGGAGCTGGCTGGGCCCTGAGATGTGTCCATGTCCTGTAATGCCCCTCTGTGGACTACTCAGTTCAGCGCTGTCTCCACTATGACATTGTGGTCCAGGGATGTTCAATGTGTCAAACATGACTCTCCACCATCCAGAGTGGCTAAAGCACAATGTTTCTTGCAGCTTCTTGTTATGGGTGTTACTTTGAGGTGCTGTTGTTCTCCTGGCCTCAGCACATGTCTCTCCAGTTTCCACTAGTGGGTGTAAAAGGAGAGTCAGGCTCCACGAAACTTGTCACATTAGATTTGGCAACTTGTAAGCAATGTGACTGGGGATCAGGGCTGTGATCAAGGCCAAGAGTGAGTCAACCATGAAGGCATTCAGCTTGTGCATGAGTCCTGCACAGCAGCCATGGCGTGGTTAGTGCCTGTAAGAAAGAGCAGTGATTTCCTGCTGTTTTCAGAAGGGAGACTGCCTTTAGGAGCAGCAGGGGTATTTGGATTTTTTCTATTACAATTCCTGAATCTTCTTGTAAAATTGGCTAGTTGGTTTGAAGTCAAAGGCAAACCCCCAGATTCCCGATGGCATCCTTTAAATTACAATAAAACCAGTGGAGTTCGTCACTCAGAGGAAAGATTGCGCTTGTGACCATCGCTGCCTGATGATGTATAAGCCTGCTCTGCTTTTGATGGCAAGCTCCTAAGAGGAGTAGAGAACTGGGGCAGGAGCCCTTCCCACTCTCAGCCCAAAAGGTATTTGAATCTTTTATTATGAGATTTTTCTCCCACTTGTTCGTTTGGAGGCAAAGCCGCATGTTCAGAACCTGATGACCAGCTGATCAAACAGCGCTGCTTCCCATCACCTTATGCTCCCAAATGACATTTTCTCCCCAGTGGGCACACAGGACAACAGTCCAGGCAGAAAGCAGAAGATGCATGTCAGAGGAGGATGGGGATCAGGTTATTCCTTCACATCCAACAGCATTATCAGACAATGCCGTGGAGCAGCCACAATAGCTCCACATTTCTGAAATGAACAGAGAATGAATATATCGTACTCCAAATGGATAAGCCTGTCTCCTGAGCAAGGTCTCCAAATGTATGTGTGCATGGAAAGACTCATGCAGCAGCAATATTTCTTGAGGGCTGAAAAGGAGACTGGCTCTTGGCCATACATCGGTTAATATTTTTAACACCAACCTGTAGAATAGTGTAACATCATCCTTGCCAAGGTACGTGACCAGAAGGGCTGGCTGAACTCAGCAGAGGATAGGTGAACCCCAGAGCACTCTGGAAAATTTGGTAAGGAGCCTGTGAAATTGGTCAGATGTGAAGTCCACCCACCTAGGAATTAATAATTTGGACTAGGTATATTGGGAGGAGGAGAATGTCATTCTTGGGAAGACATGTTAGGAAAAAGTTCAGAGTGATTTCCATACATCAAGCCGAAGAGGCACATAACTACTGCTCTTTATCAAGTACAAAAAAAGAGCCTGTACCTCTAAGTTTAGCATTGGTGGTATCACTGCTGGAACAGTGTGTCCCACACCAGAAGCACACTGATAGACTGGAGAAGGTGCAGAAGGGAATCAGAATGGGCCACGGACTCTCACTCTGCTTCATTTATCAGGGAAAAGGTCAAGAGTGACTTGATCATTATCTGCAGTTGCCTGCTCAGGGAGCAGAAATCCGATAGCCCAGAGCTCTTCAAACCAGCAAAGATCTAACAAGATACAAAGCGATGCCACACTGAAACTAGCAATAGGGCATGGAAGTCCTAAAACGGAGATTTGGAACTAATTTACCAAGGATTGTGGGGGATTTTCCAGGACTACAAATTTTAAATTAAAGCGTTCTACCTAAAAGATACTGTCTTGAAGCAAGAATCTATTTGAGGATAACGATCAGCTGTGTTGTCTGGAAATCAGACTAGAGAGCTCGTCTGCAGACGATAACACTGCACAAGGGGACAAGCTGCAAGCTGCTAAGACAGGGGCGTCTACCTCCGCACTGGCTGGTTTACCTGGAGTGTTTCTCACACCTTTCTCCATGGGTACTCGAGGCCTATTCAAAAGGCTTAAAGCGCTGTCTTCATACCCAGCAGGCCTTTCAAATAGCCATGCTTCACCCCTGCAAGGTGGGAAATAAAAGTGGCTGAGTCAGACAATTGGCAGCGACAGATGTATCTCTGCCCAAAAAGCAAGGGACGGCCAGAGAGCACAGCCCTTGCTGTTGGCACACAATTGTCCTCACTTCTGAAGGCCCAAATCATCCACCAGCAACATATTATGTTTCTTTCAACCTAACAAATGAGCAGAAGAGACTGGTTTGAATGGTCCAAGAGCCAGATGTTCTTCCTGTTCTCTCATGCACCCTCTGCTACAGCACAGAGGGTACTTCACCACCACCATCACAGAAACACCTTGAAATTAATAGGACAACACCTTCCCCCCACCAGGAGAAGTCACAGGGCCCCTCAGGTTGGCTGACAATCTCATTTAGCTCTGAAATCATCTGCTTTCTCTGCTATCAGGAAGCAGAGAGAAATGTGGTGGGTATGTCCATTCAGCAGATATATCCCACCATATGGCCAGAGGAATTCTTATCTGCATGCACGCACACGCGCAGCGCTAACTTTGGCTCCTGAAATGCAGCCCGCGACCTTTCTGTGAAGATTTTCCAGCAGCCCCAGGTGGGCAGGGGGCGATGAGTCACTGCTGGGAGCGGCCGTGCGAGGAACATGTGATGCATGCTCGCTCTCCAACAGGCTTCGGGAGTTTTCATCCTTAGAAATGAGAGAGCTGGTGTCTTCTGAGAAAACCCACCTCTTGAGGAAAGGAAGGAAGAGTCCTGTGGAGCAAAGCTCCTTGTTGGAGGAGAAACTGTAAGGATTTCCCACCACTCCTGCCAATGTGCCATCCCCAAAACTGCATGAAGTTCCACAGGGCACGGATTTCTGCAGCTCATTAACTCTCTCTGAATCACAAAGGTCACACAAGACTCCCCAGCGCCAGTTTGTCTGCATGCTCTTGGTGTTCAGGAAGCTCTCCTCTATGTCAAGAAGCCTCATCAGGTCCCTGCACCCTGGAAAAGCCTTTTCTTCCTGACTGGATGCAGCCTTCTCTGACTGCTTCCCTTCACTATTCTGCACGGCTTTTGGTCCCTCTGACCTCCCAGCAGCACAATATGCAGGATCCCATGATCTACTGCAACTGAATTAAGCTCAGGAGCAATTCCTTCCACTTGCCTGTATTACAGGCATAGCTGAAGCTTGCTGAGATTTTGAGTTTGCAGAGCCACCACCAATGTGCAGGAGTAGACATGGTCACAGGTTGTACGGGAGCATGATTGGAGGTCTCCTTCCCACATCTTTCCTGCTTTGCTCCTTTGCTTGGCACTGCTCAGCAGAGGTTACTGCATATCATGGATCAACTGTAGGGAGTACACTGTGAGACCACTCCGCCCTAGGAAAGGAGCCACTCTAGGGCCCAAGAAGCTGCCTGAGCTCAGACAAGCTTTTGAGCTCGGTACATGTAGGTGAGCATTGACTTTAAGAGCAGGAAAAGCCCAGACAACAGCAGGCTGCTTTAGATGTACTGTGAATTTCTTATTAACAGACAAATGCAGTTCTGAAATTCAGGGACTGGCAGTAAAGTCTTTACAGTTTTGCCTTTGCTAGTCCAGTGAAATCTGTCCTAAGATACCACTCAAGGGACCAGCAAAATCATTGCTTCTGTTAGAGACAGAGAAGGCATGTAGCAGCCATTTGGAGGTGTTTTGGAACAGTCCCTACAGGCAGTAGGTTGCTAACAAAAGGTTTACTCCAGTTACCATTGATTCATGGCCTGCTGGTTTAGAGGAATCCCAGGGAATGACATACTAATATTAATTGCTTGTCAACTGAACTGCTCATGTCTTTCATCCATGTTTACCTTCTCCATCTGCCAGTGAGGCCATCCTCAGCCATATGCTTGAGAAGCCTCCTTCAGCTGCTTCTCCCATGGCCATCTCCACAGTTTTGCCCACACCGCGGACCTATCCCTTCCCTAGATGATGCTACATCACCCTCGCTAGCTCCCTGCTCTACACAGAAGTGTCCATGAGAACCAGCTCATGAGTGCTACCTTGGCCAGGAACAAATTCTAAAACACCTCCAGAGCCACAGCTCTAGAGCATCATGATTGCTTCAGTCCCTCAGCCCCTATCTCTACCCTTGCTGATGTCTCCTTCCAAAATGGGACTGCAGATAAAGAGTAGCAGTCACAGCCCAGTCCTTCATGTTTGAGCAGCGCTTAGCTGTGCCATGAGATTGTCCTGCCATCACAGTGACAGTCACCCTAGCAAGGATGAGCCACAGTTTGGGCTCAGAGTTCCAGCTGGGGAATAGTTTATAACATGGTTGTCTTTGGGCACTTTATTAAACAGATTGTCTTTGCCAAGATCCAGAACAAGCCATGAGTGCCAAGCAGGACTGTGCAATCCCAAATCACAGAAGCACCCAGTCCAGGCCCAGTCCAGACACTTGACCAAGCCCCAAGCAAAACATCAACTCCATAGCATGGCCTGTGAAGAGCAAAGCACTGTGAGAAACCTTGTGGTCCTCTACAAGCAGTGGGTGATTAGAGCACACCACTCAGCACAGGAGAGATGCTGTCCCTGGGGCATGCCAAGATGTCACCCCTCCCAGGGTGCAGAGAGGATCTTGCCCTGCAGCAGGCCGGAGCCCAGGAGCAAAGCACTATGCTGGTCTGATTCACGGTGGGTATGTGACTCCTGATAAGATGCAAAGGGTGCTGCACAAAGCCTCACCAGTTCCTGGGACACACACTAATCACTTGGTGCCTGCAGAAAGCCAGGCAGCACCTCCCCTGCCAGCAGCTGTGTTGTAGGTGTCTGCAGCATATGTGGGCGCTTGCTGAGAAAATGCTTCCCAAGCTGAGTGCCTCCAAGAGTGGATGAAGGGACTCCAGGCTCCCGAGCACAGGTGTCCTCGAGTGCCCAAGGCAGAAAACTGCTCCCTGTTCCCAGGGCTGCGGTAAGTTCACAGGTGTCTGAAGGGGTCAGTTCTGGAGCCTGCAGAGAATCCCTGGGCTCCCTGGACACTTAGCCGGTGGGAGACAGCCAAAGCCATAGGCAACACATCCCCTGGACCAGCCTCATCCCTTCCGGGCCTGTGATAGCAGAAGTCTCCAATGATGGGACTGAGACATGTAAGCTGCAGAAAAAGCAGGCAGCGCAGAAAGCTCCCAGAATTCATGTGGGAGGGGAAGGGAGAGATCAGTGTCCAGCAGGTCTTGGGCATGGGTTGCACATAAGGCATTGCCTGGATGGTGAAAGCCTGAGCTTGGACAAGAACACATCACAGCCCATCTCTGGCCTGAACCAGAAAGGCTGCAAAGGAGCAAAACTTGGTCCTCTGGATGAGGATCTCCAGCAGCAAGCGAAATCCAGCAGCTCCTGTTGGCTTAGATTTACTTGGTTAAGTAATGAAGTGTGTGTTAGGCCAGAGAAAACATGTTGGTTTCCCTGTAGTTTCTCTCTCAAGGGGTCCGTAGCTAACAGATGGGGTAGGAGGTTGTTTGCTCCCTCTTAATCCCCTTTCTAAGGGTTTCCCCTGCACAGTGTGAGATCAAGGGGTAAGTGTGGATGCCTCTGCCTACGCCTCTGCTCCCTGAGGACAGCAACCCCCGCTTAAATGGCTGTGCTGCCTTCCACTTAATATCTTTGATCTCGTATTTAAATACAGCAGGCCATAAAGGAAAGGGAACTTTTCCCAGCTAAGATTTGATTTTCAATTTCTCTGTCCTCCCAAATGATACTATGAAAGTACCAGATTTTGGAAGACTAACCATTTCCTTGGCTAATCAAAAACAAGGGGGGAGTAAAAGAGGGGAATAAATGTTTGAGAACAATTACTTTCAGGTTATTTCTCAGTATTTCTGCTTAATATTATTGTTTAGACTTCAAGCCGGTCTACCTCTGCACATTGCACCTCCAGTCTTAATCACAGCAGCAAATGAGAAGCTCATAATTCTGATGGATTTCCCCCACAAGCTTATGATCTTTCCAGAGACATCGCTCTCACCACAACCTCTCCCCTACCCTGCGAGCATAATGTATATTTCTGGTTCCCCACATTTATGACCTGGCATTTAGCTGCATTAAACCAGGGGCTGTTTTATCACCTCCAATTTACTAAGTGATATAAACAACACCACCTGATTGCCCCACTCTTGTCGTTATTTACTGCTTCAGCAGTCTCTCAGTGTCATCTTCAAACTTTATCAGTAATGATTTTCTGCTTTCTTCCAGATCATTGCTAAAGATACAGAATAGCACTGAGGCCAGGGGAGATAGATACCTGTGGGACCCAATTAGAAATGACTGCGCTGAAGGCTGATGAGGCACCAACAATTATACCCTGAGATCTAGCAGTTAGCCGGTTTCTAAACCCAGGCTAATCATGCCATATCCATTTGTTAAGCACTAATAGAAACAAAACCACAGCAAGATTGCCCAAATTAACTGTTTACAACCTCAATGCATCAACAGGTCTATGAAACTTCATTGCACTGGTTGAAAAATCAAAAGCGACACCAAGTCTTTCACTTCCATTATGACCTTCACAGGGCAGCATGTTGGTGCCAGCTCCATCTGCCGCTCTGAAGAGGTCAGGTCTCTCTCTCATGTTTTTTTCCCTGCTAAAGAGTATTCATTTCCTGGTGCCTGAGAAGAGGCAAGGACAAGGCAGGCAATGAACAAGAAAAAAAGGCACCTTCAGCGCCTGCTCATCTGTTGTTCCCGGTCAGCTGATACACGGCTTTAGAGGCCCTTGGAAATGAATGTTGCATCTCTACAAGAAAGCTCATCTCCTCCATTACAAACAGAACACAGCCCCAGATCAACTATTTATTAAAACATGTTAGCTGGGAAAACAAGAGGGTGGGGGGGAGAGGGTTAATTAAATTAAAGGCCTCTCTAAAGAGAAGGCAATTAGGGTATTGATTGCAAGAAGTGCCAAGTTAATTGGGCATGTGACACATTGACATTTTTCACAATCAATAAACCTGCAACACCTTCAAAGAAATCTTGAGCGGCGCATAAGCACATCAGGGTCAAAAATGCAATATATTTCTCGAACTGATTATGGCTGTTGGCTTCTTTCATGTTTTCTCAATACAGAAAGCTGTCTGACAGGGCAGCTCTTTCCCCATGTGGCTTTAATAAAAGCCTTTGATGGAGCCAATGCAAGCTTTCTCTTTTTTTTTTTAAGGAGAAATCTTGTCAGCTTCAGTCAGCTTTGCCTTTCCATTCCCTGCCGATCACTGGGAAGAAAGGGACTGGAGAGGGCTGGGAAAAGCCAATTAATAGAGGTAGTGGAGGAGTGACAGAACAACCAGCAGCGATGCTCTGAAGACAGGCTGGTGCCTGGAGACTGCTACGGCTCATGCCCAGCATGACATTGTGTGCTCTGGTGAAGAGCCTCACTACAACAAGGGATCGTGGAGACCCTTCTTTCCTTCCTTTGCTTTGTCTGCTGCTAAAAGGCAGAGCTGGTTTGTCATAAGGCTGCTTGAAATGGGCGGCCATCCCCCTGCATCAGCCCAGGCTCTGCTGACAGCCTGGGTCTGGGGAGAGCAACCTCTCCCAGTGCCTGTCTGCCAGCTCTCACAAAGGCAAGCTCCTTCCAGCACAACCTGGAGACAGCCAGAGGGTCCTGCTGAGTGTCTGACTCACTCCTAGGACATGGGACAGGGGTTGGAGGAAGAATGCTTCTTCTGGAAGAGGACAGGAGGGATGCTGCTGCAAAGGGCAAAGGGGAGAGGTAAGCGGAGGACTACCTGCGCTGCCAGATAAGTTCTGGCCCTGCTGTGGTGCACAAGTGTCTTTGTATTTGTACAGGAGATGGGCTGCAGTCGATTGTCTGTACAGTCTGTTGTCTTCTTCTGAGCCCAGCTCCCCTGCTTTTGCTTCTCCCTTCTTATGGGGTGTCAAGGTTTAGGGTCAGGGTGCTGTACTGTCTCAAAGTGCTTCTGGTGGACAACACTGAAAGCTGCCAGTTTGATGGGGCTAATCTGTCCTAGGGTGCATGTCTATACTGATTGGACTGGACCTTCCCAATCAACACCCGGCCACAATCATTTTCATTGTAAGCGCCTTCCAGGTACCAGTATAATTTTAAAAAACAATCTCTGATATTCTGAGGTTTCACACAAAGAATACTGAAATCATGTTCAATGCCTTTCTTGTGCTGGGATGGAAGGAGGATTTGAGCTGGCGGGTCCAATCAGGCAGGATTTGGAAGCAGGAGGTATGGGTTTCAACTCCCACAGGCTCAGATGAGACTGAATTCAGATCTTCCGCCTCCTGGGTAAATGTCCTACACATGCTGCTCTTCTAGAGAGAACTCTTCTCTGCCTGACAGGAGGTTATAGTGAGGTGGATGTTGGTCTCTTCTCCCAAGTAACTAGCAATAGAACAGGAGGTAATGGACTGAAGTTGCACCAGGGGAGGTTTCTATACTAAAAGTGGTGGGGCATTGGAACAGACTGTCCAGGGAGGTGGTGGAGTCACCATCTCTGGAGGTATTCTGAAAAGATGTAGGCGTGGCACTTCAGGGCATGATTTAGTGGTCATGATAATGTTGGGGTGACGGTTGGACTTTATGATCTTAGAGATCTTTTCCAACCTTAACGATTCTGTGATTCTGTCAAGAGTGGTGCCTCTGGGACCACCTTTTCCTCCTTAGAAGCTCTGCAACAGTATTTGTCAACCCTGCTCAGTTTTTGGAAGCTGGCAGCCATAACCATCTCCATCCTCCAGAACTAACCTTGGACTGGGCATGGGCCAAGGGACACGGCCTGCATAGTGGTACTCTGCGTCTGCTGTTTACTGGGTGCTAGAACTCGTAACTGCTGAGTCCCAGAGGCCACCTATGCACAGCGTTACTATGAACTCATTGTTGGAAATACATACCCAGGCGAGATTAACTGAAAATTCAACTTTTTGGCCCTTTAAATTGTTTTGCTAAGGTGGCCTGGGCACTTCTTATACACTAAGAGCGTTATTTCCATGGATAATCCCATTACTGCATGCCTGCTGCTTACGTTTGTGACTCGGAAATTACATTGCCTCTTGCAATGTTGTATAACTTGCATCCAGAAATTACCATACACTTGCAGAAACATCTGCGAGAAGCTGTCGGAGTCACAACCTAACATGTGGCCCCAGACTACTAATTGTTGTTCATGTTAACCTTATATAAGGCTACACTCAGTAATTAACTTGCACAATTAGGGGGCCTTGACAGGGCCCATGAAAGCCACGTCCTGCCCGTGCCTCCTACTGCACGTGCTGCCTCATTAGCAGCATCACCTGGACCACTTCCCATCAGACAGTAGCTCCATCCTGTTTTTCCAGGCTCAGTGTATCTTGTCCTGTACAGTGACAACCTCCTTCAGGAGTTAGTGGTGAGCATGGTCACCTAATTGTGATGAACCTTGAAGCTTTGTCTGAGGAAACTGGCTTGTTCCCAGGAGACACTCTTGAGCCAAAGGAGCTCTCTGTTGGCCTTGTTTGTGCTGGAGAGAGAGGACAAAAATCAAGCTGCCAGGGAAAGCTTTCCAACAGGCTCAAGCATGCACACAGCAAGAGCCAGGTGGTGACAGGGCACATCTTAGAATCATAAAATCGTAGAATCATTTGGGTTGGAAAAGACCTTTAAGATCAAGTCCAATTATTAACTTAAATCTACCAAGTCCACTGCTAAACCATGTCCATCGGCGCCACATCTACATGACTTTTAAACATGTCCATGGACGGTGATTCAACCACTTCCCTGGGCAGCCTGTTCCAGGGCTTGACAACCCTTTCAGAGAAGGAATTTTTTCTAATGTCCAACTTAAACCTTCCCTGATAGAACCTGAGGCCATTTCCTCTTGTCCTGTCACTTTTCACTTGTGAAAAGAGACAGAGTCCCACTTCCCTACATCCTCCTTTCAGGTAGTAGTAGAGTGAAGTCTCCCCTGAGCCCCTTTTTCTCCAGGCTAAATAGCCCTGCTCTTCATAGGGCTTGTGCTCTAAGCCTTCATCCTCTGCCTCGAGCCTGAGCCAGCTGTGTGGTTAGCAGAGTCCCTGGACCAGGGATACATCCCATGATACCTGAAGGAGGACGATGGGATGTTTGCATTGCTCCTCACTCATTGAAGGGAGGTGAGAAGGCTCCAGTTCTGGTGATGTCCAGAGCTCACCCTCACACTTGTGAGAGCGGCTAGAACACTCCAGCCCAGACACCCACTGCAGAAAATGGAGGTTCTTGAAAAAGATTCCTAAATAAATGTGGCTTGTAACCAGTTTACTCCGCCAGCTGAGCTTGAAGATGCTCAAGCTGAAGCAAAGAGCAAATGTCCTCCACATAGGAAGATGAAGACACTCTTAGAGAGGCAGTAGAGCAACTTTGCATGGGATGTCTGATGGATGGGACAAAACAGACACTAAACTGGTAGTCAGGGCTTATACATAAGGTAACTTTCAAATTGTTGTTAACTGACCTAAAAAGCAATAAGCAATAAGCACTTGTGAGCACATGAAGGAGTCCAAACCACGGATAGGTTCAGGAAAAAAAGATGAGTGCCTACATAGTGGAATATTAAAGAAAAGCTAAATTCTAGAGACACACCCTATAACCAGAATTTAGGAACGGCAATTTAATACAAAATCTGAAAGTAATGCCCAAAAGCCAGAGACGGCCCAGGCCTCTTGTGGGATAGTGCTCCCCTGCTGTGCCTCATTAATGAAAAACGCTTTTGGTCCTTCCTCCTCACCCTCAAACCATCGGTCAGACACTCCTGGGAAGTGTGTGCTCCAGAGTGAACTTCTTGGTTTTAAAAACAGCCTGAAAATGGGCCTTCTCTTTCTGGCACAGTGCTTAAAACACCAGAAAGTTGGATAGTTACCACCCTACCCATCATTTCTAATTAAAAAGTTGCATTAATCTCAGGGCTGGGTAGAGTTCCTGAGGGGTCTTTCTTGACCCCAGTGCTATTCTGTTTTCATTAATGACCCAGATGATGGAAGAAATAACAGGCTTATTTAATTTCCTACGTTATACCAAGTTTTGAGAGATCATATGTATGCAGAAGTACAGGACTCAAATTCCAAATCTCTCCACAAATTACGGAAATAGGCAGGAAAACAAAAACCAGGATACAGGTCTACAGGGAGAATGGTGAGACTCCAGCTGCTGGCAGGAAGCAAATTGGAGGTGTCCCAGGCAGAAAATGAGTGAGCAGGGCAAAGCAGTGCCAAAAAAAGAGGCATATTTCATTCTGGGGGTCATGCAGAGGTATATCACTTGTAAAAAAATACACTCTTCCTCCTGCTTTTCACTGCTAAAGTATCAGCTAGAATAATTTTTTCTCTGTTTTGAGAAAGTAAAGGGTCAGTTGGGGAGTGTTCAAAAGAGAACAAGAATCATCACAGACTGGGGAAAACTAGTCCCAACAGGCAAGACTAGAAGGGCTAGACACGATAGAAAACAAGACTAGAAGGAGATAGAAATCTTTGTGAAGGAAGGGAAAGCAAAATTTGTTCCCCACAGAAGATGGGACAAGAAGCCATGGGGTTAAATGGTGCATTTTTGGATCAGCCATTACAAAAATCCAGCCGTTTGGATGGTTAGGTATGAAGACAGAGCGTCTGGAAAGGTCAAAGAATCTGTATCACTTGTGGGTTTTAACATCATCATAGGAAAACATCTGTTAAGGAAGACCTAAGCAGATCTGATCTTGCCCTGTGACACAAAGTGGACACAGATCACCATTTGGTATCTTTCCAGCCCTATATTCTATGAAGAAGCAATGCATTTCAGAGTTAGTGGTGAATTAGAGGAGAATTTGTAGTGGACTTATCCTGAGAGTGTGCCTTTTAGAGTAAGATGAAATAGGGCATAGAGAATTATGTCACAAGCTTTGCAAATCAGTGAACACATCCAGTAGGTCTACAAAACCAACACACCCTACAGAGCCCCAAATACCCCATAGAGTCTGTGATATGGCATCTCTACACCTCCATTTGGACCATTTCAGAATGATCGCCTCTCTTTGGAGAGGAGGGCATAATTTAGAGACAGCAAAAAGTGTCTTTTTTTACGTCTTTTAGTAAAAACACTATTTAAATGAAAATCTTTATTTGTAAATCAGGCTGGTTTCCATGGAAAGTATGCAAAACTTAACCAGCTTTTCTAGAAATGTGTTATTCTCTTCACAATCCTGAAAATTTATACTAATGCACCATTTCTGCATTTCCTTATTAGCTTTTGCAGTTTATTACAGTGCTTAATGGCACACAGCATAGCATAATATGCATATTTAGTTCACCTGGGATTTAGTTCGTGGTCTTTGGAGACAGAGATTTCAAAATAGTTTTTATCATCTGCATGCTGTTGATAATTGTGAACATTCATTTATAACTCTGCTTTTCTCTGCAGATCAGACAAGAGAAGGAATCCACCACAGTCTTTCAGTAGGCAGTTGGAGCACAGGAGCTGAGCTCCCATCACAGTGTGCAAAGTCAACATAAGTATGCTGCTGCTATGGATCCTTGCCACCTAACCCTACCCTAATCAGTAATCCTACACTAATCAATTCTCATCACCCAAAACCTTCCAGTGAGATTTTTTTTCATCTATGAAAAGCTCTGCCGCAAAATCTGGAGTGTCTCAGAGGGCCAGACTTGGCTTTAAGGAGACTGTGATTATCTCTTTGTTCAAGGTTGATCGAGAGTAACTGGAAGCATGAAGTTTCTTGTCTTCACTTTCTGCAAGTGTCCCCCAGCAGCAGCAGCCATGAGGTGGCACGAGAGCATGAGAGGCTGCGCTGGCACATCCAGAGGAGTGGCCGAGGGCTGAGGAATGACATCTAGCAAAGGTCTGTACTCTCTGGGAGTAAATATTAGTGCTCCCTTTCGACAAGAGACAGACCCAGGTATTTAGGCAGGAGCACGGATCTGGGTCAGCTCCATGACACATCACTTGGCTCTTCTCCAAGAGTGAGCCAGACTGGCCCGGAGCAGGGGCAGATGGTGAACCAGGGTAACACAGGGTTCCTCAAGATGGGGACAACAGAAATACATATCAGCAACAGACTGGTCAGGAGCACAACCCTGACACCTCTGTGCACAGCACTCTTCAGGTCTGCTGTGCACCTAGTGCCAAGCAGGGAAGAGCGGGTCTGACATAGCATCACCAGTGACAAGGAGGAGGCAATTTTCTCAGTGATACACCGTGAGAGGGACCTCAAGTGACAGCTTTTTTGGAGACGAGGGGGTGGGTGGCTCCAGAGAACATGCACCCTCATTCTCATATCTGTCTCATCCCTGGAGATGTGTCATGTCTAATTTGGACATAATGTCAGAGATGATATGGAAACTGTAAAGTTAAAAAAAAAACAACAGAGCAATGTTTGTATAATAAATTCCTCTTACATGATTTATAACGTATGATGACAGGCTTAAGAATAATGCAGTGAACAGAAAAAATCCTTTAAATAGCAGAGGTGACATTTCCCAAATGAGCACCGTTTACATGGCAGGAGGAGAGTGTTTATTGCCTAAACCCCATGTTATGACGTCAGTCTTCTGCGTAAATGGTGTGTCCCAGGTGGTACCCATGCAAAACTAGTGTAGTACCACTGTCACAAGGTCACAAGTAACCTTATATAACCAAAATTTCAAATTATATGATGCATATTGTACTGGAAAGTCTCAGTTGCAATGTGTGGAACACCTCTTGAGGACAGGTGTCCAGTGAAGGCCTCAGTCTTCCAAGCAGAGAGGAAAACAAGAGTGCTACCACATTTTCTTAAAATAAAGAATGAGACAACACAGGAAAAGTGAGGAATTCTAAAGAACAGGACCTACACTCTTTTTGCATAGGAAGGATGCATATAGCTCCTAGACTGAATCCTGAGTCTCGGTTCTTTTGTGAGATGGTGTTTGGAGTGGGGGACACTGCTTTGTGATCAGTCCTCAGACATGAGGCAGTGACAAAGGCAAGGTGGGATTCAGGTGCCCTTGCCTCTTTGTCACCCTGATTTTGTAATCAAATGCCCAATCATGCACACTGCTGTGTGCAGTCTGTTATCATTTCCTTAATCTCGTCTAGTAGCAAGAAGGATAAACCCCAAGGAGACTTGTCAGGCAGCGGTCATGTCACTCCCAAGGAATGGATGCGCACGTCACCCAGGTTTGGCTCAACCAAGCACATCACAAACACTGAACAAGGACTGTGTTTCCTCCAAAACACTGTAGAAGACCAGCTAGTCAGTGCTGGGTAGGAGGTAGTTCTAGTTCAACGTGTGCAGACTGGGCACCTCGGATCACAGGGGTGAGTTACAATGACTCAGGTTCACACTGCATATGACACAGAGACAACCCTGGTGGGTGCTGCAGGACGCTCAGCTGCATGGACAGCACCAAGGCTGTGCACAGGATCGAGAGGGCAGGAGTCCCGTGACAGGTCCTGGAGGCCAGTGCATGGACCACATACCAATTTACCCCTCCCTTCCAATCAGAGCCGATGTCGACTTGCATCAGAAATGGCTTTGGCAGCTTCCAGAGGATTTTGTCTCTGCATTTTATTTAAGGATTAGAGTGAGGAAACAAATGAGAGCTGTCTGTTTGCATGTGACCAGTAGGTCCTAGGTCCCAGGTCGGATCAAAAGATAAATCAGTAAAGGAATATTAACATGACAGAGATGTTACAAGCAACAGTGCACATATTTGGTCAGAGCGGAGCTTTTCCTTTCATTGTTGATCACAGCTGTCAGGACAGTTCAAACCTCTCAAGTTATTTGTCTGTGCAACACAACAGATATTAAAATGCCCATTACATCTTTTCCTGAAGAAGCAATCTTCTACACATGGAGACAGGAGGAGGCAATCACAGCTCTATTGCACTTACGAGGAGATATTACCAGAAGTGAAGTGTTGTATGACCAAAATTTCATGCAGTTAAAATTGACTAATAGCTTTGAATTTTTTTTTTTTCCTAAAGGATGTTATTGCTCACCGTATTGCTGCTATTACTTGGGGAAAATTCCTGCTTCTATAAGTTGTTTTTGAGTTGCATTTATTCCACAAATAGAGAAGGCACAGTTCATAGATGCAAACCATACAGGGACCATCCCTGTGAACAATTAATCAATCTGTGTCTTGCTGGTTTAAGTCTTTCAGTAAAGAGTGAAGCACAAGTGAAACGCAGCGAGGTCCTCCTAGGGAACACAGCAGAGAGAAAATAAAACATCCTTGTCTCCAGGCTGGCCTTGCCCCTTCAGAAGTCTTTACAATCTCTCGTGAGGAATGCACATCATCAAGGAAATCTGCCTGGGAGGTAGCAAAGAGTTTTTCTGCTCACTGTACAAGGCCTGTGAAACGTGAGGATGGTTTAGGGGAACAGTGGGGGAGGAAAAAAGCTGCTGGTTGGTCATTTGTGAGTTATTCTGGAGAGCAAAAGGGGTGATGCCTGTGGTATGCATGAAGAAGGGATAGCTCTGCAATGAGACCAGGCACATCCCGCTATCTGGCTTCCTAGGTCTTGAAGTTGGCTGCAGCAGGAATGCACCATCCCCATACCATGTCCCTTTGCAGACTGCAAGAACAAGCTAGGAGCGGTGCTGAGGAAGGCTTTATGCCAGAGAAAATAGGGTGGTTTCTGTAGGAAGTGGCCTAAGAGCCTTCCGTGCACAGCAGGTCATTTCAGGTCTCCTGATGGGTGTCTGCTTGCCTCTGCATTTCTGGTGTCAGGTGCGCAGGTCACAACACAGCTGTATCTCCTCGGGCTTGTTACAGTCACCCAGCAGAACCCTCAGGCCAAGCATGAAGACTGGCCACCAAGGTGCACAGTTCTCCGCACAGCACCTGACTGCCCTGAGATTGTCCCAGCTGGTACACAAGCAGGAAAGCTGAGGAGCACTCATCCTCTACAGACCCCCACAACTCCCCCAGAGCTGCAGCCAGATCTCTCTCTCCACCTACACGTACCTCAAAAGGCCCCATGATGTCGTTTGCTCCACTTGCCCTGGCACCCCAGTAGCTCATCTACAAATGAAGGACACGATGACACTAGAGATGAGGCTGTTACATGAAGCAAAATTCCTGGCCTTCCCTCCCTTAATGGTCAGGCAGTCCCAGAGCTCTGGGAACGCCACTGTGACAGACATATCTTTAGGACATCATAGGCCAGATGGTACAGCTAGTCTTGGGCAGACTGGAGACAGTGGCCAGTCTGAAGCTGAAACGGGAAGGTTTCCTAGAGTAATACCAGAAATAGGAACAGCTGCTTTCAGTGATGGAAAAAATTATCCCATTGTTTCTGGTGCCCTGAGGCTGTCTATGAAGGGCATACCCTATGGGTACATTACCTTCCAGCCCCAAAGGGTTGGACATCACGCTGACAGTCCTATCACAGCCACAGCAATAGCTGTTCTTTAAGAAGAATGCTGGAAAACTGGCACAAGAAAGGCAACATGAGGCAAACAACCACCAAGCAAGGGTCTGTGCCCAGAGCACAGCCTGGTTTCTGCTCTACCTCCAAGCATTTTCAGTCTTCAGTCTGCCATTTGCTGAGCCCAGGTAACCTCACACATAGGCTGCCCCATGAGAAAGCTGGCTGCTTTGTAAATATTTCCCCTAGTTCCTGCTCTTCCAGCACAGACTTGGCTTTAGAGCTCATGCTTTTCCCAGCCACCTCTCCCCAAGGCCAAATAAATGTTTCTTGTCCTTGAAAAGAGTGAACATTTTACCATGTGTTAACACATCAGTGTCTAGAACCGCCTTGTCCCCTACCTGTCTTCTCCATCCTCCCACCACAACTACTTGCTCTGTCTTGAGACAGGGATGCTTTTGCTCATTGTGGTACTCTCTGCTGGAACCTGGTACACCGGGGGACACTGGGGAAGTGATGCAACCTGGCTTTGGAGCCAGGAGGTGAGCAAGGATTACAAAAGCAGCATCCTCTGGGCAGGTCTTGGGAGATGGTCATTGTGTGGGATGGATGCTCAGCAGTTTTGTTTGTCTTCTGTGACTCTTGTATTTTTCTTGTTTACAAAGAAGGAGCAATGGGTAGGAGCCATGTGTGGTGGGTGACCTGCCAGTTAGGATACTGCCTGGCTGCACAGAGCAGAGCAGAGCAGAAGCAGAGAACACGGAGGGTCAACAGGTTTCTCAGCCATCTACAAGCATACTCCCCAGCTCCTATGAGCTGCCATGACAGCAACACTTGTGAGTCACAGTCCCCCTCCCAAAAGCTGTTACTGCCTGGAAAGCTGCTGATTTTTCACTAAGCTGAGAGCTCAAACTGGACAAGACAACACATGCCCGTGGTGGTGCGGGAAGTGAATGCTAGCGGGGAAGTCGCTGTTTCTCACTGTGACAAGCCAGAGCAGATGCCCGTTGCAGAGACATTTCACCTATTCTTCAGAGGTTGTTTGGCTGTTGGTATTTGTTTGTTTAGAGGGGGTTATGTTTTGTTTTGTTTGGTTTGTAATTCAATATGTTAAAGCAGGCAGAGAAGTGAAAATTGCCGGTACCATCTGCTGGTAGCAGTCAGCAAAACGTGCTGTTAATGATTGATCTTCTCTTTCCTCATCCCTGTGCTGGAATATATCCATGTATCTGACAGCCCAGAGACAATCCTATGCTTGGGGTATCACAGCTTTGGGGCAAGCAGGAAAGGAAGAGGTGTCAGTTACCTGAGCTCTTCTTGGACCTGTGCTTCACCTGTGAAATTTAAACCTCCAAGCATCACGTCAGTCCTATTTATGGAGATTTTTGGTCATCCAGTCACAAATCAAGCAGTAGGATGTAATCAGGATGACCTACTTGCTGTGCTGAATGCTGCACATCCTGCAAGGGAACCCCCCACCAAGCCCAGGAGAGCCCTGCTTTCCTAGGGGGAGCATGGGAATGATGGCAAACCAGGCTGATCCCACCAGTTTCTGCAACAGCATCCTCACCAGCAATGGGTCTAAAGGCCTTTTACAGCAGCACTGCTCCACCGACTCCCATTTATGGATCTGAACACTTCATAGACAGGTCAGGAGAAATGAACAGGGAGTTTCCCATTGCCCCTGCAGACCACAGCAACTTGCATTCCTTCACCAAATGCTCCACTTCTCCACACCAGGTTGGAGTGTGTCTGTATAACCCTTAGCTCTCCCATCCTCTGCCATCCCTTCCCCCTCAAGCCCGGTGCTTCCTAACTGCTCACCGGTCAGGCAGAGAAACAGCAGAGTGCAAAGCTGCTTCTTTGTAGTCCAATTAACCTCTGCACTAAGCTCTTATCTCTGTCTGTTAGGATGAGGAAGCGCGTGGCTCGGTGATTTACCGGGGAGCGAGCAGGGGCACCGAGGAGAGACGAAGTAGAGGGTGGGTCGCTGGAGTGTCAGCTCACGGCTCGCAGCCGCTGGAGATGCTCTGGAGAGCAAGCAGCCCTCTTGCACCCGGCTGTCTGCAAAGCCTTCTCTGGCGGTACCCGGGGTGAATGCATAACAGGACAGCTCCACTCTCTGCCTCTGCCAAATTGATTGTTGCTGCTTCTCCCCTCTTCTTCCTCCCTTCCCCCAGCTCAATTTCCTTAAAAAAAAATACATTTTTGCCATGTGTCGAGAAAAAAAAATACAGTGCAATTACACATTTTTATAGCATACCTTTCATAGCTTATCGCAAAGCTCTGCACATAAAAAAAGTGGATTGCATAAATTTTAAAGACATGTAATACATACACAGTTAAAATCATGCCACAACAGCAATAGAAAACAGGTGTGTGCTTAAAGGGAGATTTAAACCAGGGACGTGAGCTGCACACTGGAGCCACGGGGGTGAAGCAGCCAGGCAGAGAGGAACTGCAAGTACGCACTGATTACTAGGATGGAGAGAGGGGCTGTAAATCTCAGCAGCAAAACAGCAAAACAGGCACCCAAGTGGAGAGCTGGAGGATAAGGGTAAGTACTTGGGAATTTGAAACCCTGCAGGAATGATGCTCTGGAGAAACTGAGTCTCCAGAGGCTGAGCTGGACAGGGAAAAGCTCAGGGCTCAAAGCAGAATTTCCTGCTGAAGCTCTACCCCACAGCGATGCAAGTTTACATAGTGCCCTTGCACACTTCTAAAATGTTGCAGACAGATGTGCTCTACTATGTGCAATGGCAGCCCTCCAGATGTTCAAAGATATCTGAGAAGCTGTATCTTGGCATGATGGGACTGGGTGGATTTGCAGGACCGTAGATGAACCAGAATCTGAATTTGTGGCCTAGGAAAGCAGCCAGAGGATGTTGTTGGGACCTCTCAAAGAAGTATTTACCTATTTCACTGGGTCTTGGCACTGGGATGCCACCACTGCCCTGACCCTAAACCACGACAGGGTGGAATGAAAAAGCTGACCTGCAGTTTAGCCCAGGTGTGCAGTGTGTCCAAGTAAACCTATGCTCATACGTAGGCTTGTGCTGTATCCCAAAGCACCCATGAGAAGCAAACAGTGGCCTTTAACATTGATCAACACCCTGGCAGCAAGTTCCTGTGACTGACAGTGCACAGAGAAGTTGGCCTCAGCATCCATTCGAGAAGGATCACAATACCACTTGTAACATGGATCAGTGGGATTAGAAGGCATCCAGAGACAGTGCAAACACCTGCTGGATGGAGCAGCGGGCAGCCCTCTGCATGCTCTGCAGTTGACCACAAGCAGAAGTAGTTAGAAAGGCACTCTAGTATGACCTGGAGCATGTCCTGCCCAACCCCAGGCTGCAGCATCTCCTTCATCAGGGAAAGGTGGAGAAGGTCACACAAAATCGAGCCTTCTCTCGAACTCTGAGTGTTCCAAATAGGGAATACCTCCTGCTACAGCTCAGCAAAGAGGCAAAATACAAAGACCTCTTACTCTCCTTGATCAGTCCAGAAGACAGGATTGTGGACAGACCAAAGGGAAAAGCCTTGTTGATCCATGGTGGAAATAAGCACTCACCCCAGTTGTTTTCCCTTTTCAATAGCAATGCTTTCTTCTCAAGTCTCAAAGTCCAGCTCCCATGGTGCTCTCCAAACTTTCCACACAGCACAAGAAATGCAAATTATGATCCACCCTGTGTTCTTATCCTAGCCAGGATGGTAACACAGAGATGCCCAGAGGCACCCCATGAGCAGAGACACACCTCCAGGAATCCTATCATACTTTAAAATGTAAATTTTCTCAGCCCTGCTCTCCACATCTTCACACCAGTGGGATCTCCCAGCTGCTCCACACACCTGCATTTCCAGATGTCCATGCTCCAGAGTGTGCCACCTCACCAGCACAGCTGAGACAGGACCCTGGGACAACTCCAGCCACGACCCATGCGGGACACAAGGATGCCCCATGAAAAGAGCTGGTCAGAAGACACTGCAAACCTCAAAGGAACAGTTTGGAAATGGCTCCAAAAAAGCTGAGAGAGTCCATTGAAAATTTTTGAGGGTCAAATAAATTAAAAAATAATGACCAGAAAAGCAACTGGTTTCCAAATAGGAACCCCAGAAGATACTATTCAAAAAGCTGCCTCTGAAGCAATAGAGAGATTCAGATCTAAGATACTCACATATTTTAAAATGTTTCTTTCCAGCGTATCTGTCCTGGTAAGCCTGGATGATGAGCTCCACCCTGGACCCAAGATACACCATGATTATGGGCTTTTTTTGATCATTAGCATTAATTTGTTAAAATTGTTATGACACATCTTGGTTACAAGCCAGCATTTTTCTAACGAAGGCTGTTTTGGCAGGAAGTTCTTGACTGGCTTATGCACCTCGGGAATCCCAGCCACTAAGAAAGCCATTAAAATGAATGTGAGCATTCATGGGGATACTTGACTATTGTCACAACTTCTGCAGGATGGCCCACTGCATCCCAGCAGTCTGCTCCCCGCAGGTCCCCGGGTACCCCGTCACACCACATCACTACCCTGGCAGACGCCCAATAATCCTGTCTTTGCGGCACGCTCCTTGAATTTCTGATTTTACCAGGTAAGATCTGGCTGTGCTCCCAAATGCAAATTGGCCCTAAGGAGGATTAAAGAGTTGATGATCCACAGCAGTGCCCACCTGCCCGTGATGATGGTGGAAAACACCAGAGCAGAAAAGGGGATTCCTGCACCACTAACCCACATTAGGAATTAACAGTAAATGCTTGCAAACCAAGGAAACTCAGCATGGGTACGTAGAAGTGACACTTCCCTTTGACTTAGGTGGTCCCTCTGCCAAGCTGTTCTCAACCCAGCATGGTGCTCCTCTGTAGGGCATCCAGCACCACACAGTCCCTTGTTTCTTTTCGCTTCTCTTCCCAGCAGCCTCCTAGGCTTTGTGGAGCTGCAAGCTCTCTGCTGATCCTTCTCTTGCTCCCTTCTCTCTGATTCATCTCTGCCTTATATTTCCCAAGCTCTGCTCCCTTCAGTCTCCAACCTAGCCCTCAGACAGCATCTGGAATTGTCAAAAAGTCTCTTCTTGTTGGTACCTCAGCCACCTCTTCAGAAAGGAATATGACATACAGGTGTAGAAAACTGCAAACAGGCAGATAAAACAGACATCATCCATCACAGAAGGGTTTGTTCCATGCTTAAGAGCTACATAGGAGAATTTATTTCCTGGCTTTTGAAGGGAGGAGGGGGGTGTTCAGTCGGTGTTATTTAAGTTTCCTGTAAGAACCTCTAGAAATCATTCCATGCTCCTTTCTACCATGCAAATGGGTCACAAACTGACTTTCCTCAGCCCTACCACCTCCCACATCTTTTGACTCATCTTCCCACCACCCCCTTCTCATCCCTACAATTCCAGAATCATGTGTGGTCTCTTCCTGACTTGCTCCCTGTCCTTCATCAGCTACTGCAGTGACCCAGCTCCTCTACCCTCCACTCCTCTCCTCACTCATACTTCCCCTGTGCTGCTGGCAGCTTCTCGTGGTCCTCTCAAGGCTCAATACTGGGATCTTCTCTTCCCTTTGCCCTCTCTTCAGTCATTTCAGCTATTTTCTCAGGCACATTTCTCACATCCAGCCTAGCTTCGTCAGCACTGTGCCGCTGCTGAGTCCCCACAGTAACAGGGCTGGCTACATGTGCTCTGGAGATCCCAGGGAGTAACCTTGCCTCCTATGACAAGACAAACCCTGTACAAATATTCAGGACATAGGGCATGTCTACTGAGATACTCCTCAGCTCTCCAGTCCCAGTCTAGATAAGCTCTGATGGGGCTTGGCACTGAGGAGAGGATACATTCCCAAAAGATCTCACCTGGGACATGACTGTGCAGGGACATACTTGCATCCCTTTACTCCCCACTTTCCCTGGAGCAGGTGGACCCACGGCTCTCTGAGGAGCAGCTTAGGATATATGGGCAAGGTGACTTACGACCGCAGCTAGCTCATGGTCTCTGTGGATGCCTGCACAGGTTGTTCTTTGCAACCCAAAGCAGGATCATCTGTACAGTGCACCCTAGGCACCCTGGGCTGCAGCTGGAATTCAGGAAAGCTCTGAGGAGATACCAAACATTGCTGGAGTTAAGCTCTGAGATCACCTTCATTCTGTACCTCTTTACTCAATGTAACTAAAACCGTTGGAGATACAGGATCTTTTTAAGACCATTTTTAAGCTCATGTTCTCCTGATTGTAGAAGAACAGACCGAACAGGCTTCAGACTCATGACCAGTGAAGAGGTGAATGCTTTAAGCATTGCTAGGCCGCCAGCAGGAGAACAAAGCAATGTGGACAGCGAAATCTTTGCCCATCCCAAACTTTGCGGCTAGAGGCAAAGCAGGGAAAGATGCATCGCTGCCCTGCAGCTCTCTGCAGACAATTTACTAACACTTCAGTTTTCTAAAGCTCATTTCAAATGGTTTTCTTGATTATTTTAATCCAGTAATTGATTTATTCCTAAATCCTACTCAGCCTCTAAGTGCTCTCAAAGTCATTGTCTGCAATGCACACGCTCCCAAGGTCTCTGAGCCAACCCTAGCCTCACAGTGCTCCCTGTCGGTGGCCTGGACCAACAGCAAAGTCTTTGAAAGCAGCTTGCAGCATCTCTGATGTTCGGTGGTTCCAGAGCTACAGAGCAGCGTGAAGTCACGGCTTGGACACCTCTCCGTGTTGAACTGCAAGGCCCCAGATTAAAACACAGTGGATAGGAGAGTAATTTCAGCTCAGTCTCTGCATTGGCCATGGGCCCGCAGCATGAAGTGGGACTCAAACCAGCTGACATGTGCATGAGGGCCCAAGAGAACACCCACAACGCTGCACTGATTCACTGAGCTCTCCTCTTCTGCTGTTTACAGTCTGGCTTGGATTTCATTCGCCCCCTGAGAAATGCAGAGGTGGGCAGGGGGCCTACACCTCAAAGGACAGATCACTACACGAGGGCCTCCCAACTGTTCATTTCATTTTGTTGTCACATTTCTGAGATCTTTGAAAGCTGGTTATTACAGGGCAATCTTATCTGAGTGTTCTGGTGACTGTCCTCAGGCAGAGTCCATATCTAGTGGCAGGCATGGGCGAGTGAGTGGTGCTCAGATGAGCACAGCCAGGATGGCGAGTGGGCTAAGATAGTGGGCACGTGCGTCACCTTGTTAAGTGGGAGCGTGCAGCACCGAGGAGGCTCTGCAGTGGGTGAATTTCACCTGCTGATGCCACCTCATTGCCTCACTGAATTCCTGCTGTCTCTTTCACCCACCAGCACTGCTCGTGGAATCATCAGCCCTCCAGTTATATGATGCTTAAAAAGAAGCAAACAGCCACAGAACATAAAACCAAAGTGATGTAACCACAGAACAACATTATTCACAAATTTCATAACCTTCAAATGTAGCCAGAGGTTGCAGCTCCACTAAAGCAGGGAACAGCTTCTCCACACCACCGTAGCATACACAAGCTCTGACCACCTCAGCACCAAAGCTGTAAGCCCACTTGCAGAAGCAGCTCATGACTTGAATGAAGACAGGTACTACAAGAACACATAACCAAACCACAGGAAAGTGCAAGTCTGTGCCAAGGTGTGCAGGGGAACGTATGTGGAAGAGAAGTTCATGACCTCTTCCCAGGAAGCTACTTCGGAAAGATTCACTCTGCATGGAGTATGTGAATGGATCATTGTCCAGTGATGTCCTCATGGGCACTGGGGGGTATCTGTGGCAAATGGTTAAAACTGAGTAACTTCCCACACTTGTGGTGATGGTTTCCATGCTTCATTTAGCACTCCCTGTCTGCAGCAGACATCTGACAGCTGCAGCTTCCTATTGCCAAAATAAGACCCTGGCAATTTGGAGGAAAGATGGAAAGCCTGAAAAGCCAATTCTTGCTCCAGCTTCTCATCCTGAGATAAGGATCGGTGTTTAGGGTTTGGGATCCCCCTTACCAGAACTGGGGCTGTAGCCTCTCGCCTTCCCAGCCTCCCTTTGTCCTGATCAAAAACCTCACACATATGAAGGACATCAACAGGAGTAGGACACAGAGCCTGCTTAAAGATGCTATTCACCTGCACAAGATGTGAGGCACTGTGCAACCCACTAATGAAAGCTACAGGCAGGTGAAGGTTATGCATATCTCCCTCCTAGCTTGTGAGCAAGACAAGGGCTTTTGAATATTACATTCCGTATTTTTAGTACAATTGTTCTCAGATGTGCCATCACAATGGCTGCAACAATGGATACAGTTGCTCTGAGCATGGGATGAAGCAGGTTCCTCCTTCCTCTCACAACACCAGTACAGTTGTCCAGCCTCTCCACATCCATTTTGTCCAGCTTCTTTCTGCAGCCTGGCTGTAGATTATCCCATCCCTCCACCTTGACCATCCAATTTAGGGAGGAAGGACATGTTTGGGAATACCAGTACAGGAGTCCAAGGAGCAGCAGTACATCCTTGTCCTGGTTTACTAAAGAAGCACTGCTATTCTGTACTGTCCACCACCATACATGTATCAATGCTCTCCATATGGTTCCCAGATTCATATCTTCAGAAATAAGGTTACATTCAGTGGCTGTTTGTTTTAAAGCATTTCAAGATACCAGGGTTTTGAGGAGGGATCTCCCACTGACATCCTAGATGGTAGGTGGTGAACAGGCACTTGCAATGCTGAAGATCATTTTGCAGAGCTGCCATCCCAGCTCAAGGGCAGATGCAGCCTTGGTCAGTGTTAATCTTTGACACCCTGATCACCGTATCCTCCATGTAACATCAACAACGGGGATACTATACCTGGCCCATGACCCACGCCTGGTGCCTCAGGAGGATGCTCTTTCAAATACTAGCCTATGATACTTTAGTGAGCATGGTGTACTAATTCTGAAGCCACTTCTGCATGTTTCCATTCCCCATCTATTAGCAGCATTTAGCTAAATCCAGCTTTACAATGGCAAGGTCAATACAACTTCTCCTCTAAACAAGCAGCCTGGCCAATTTTCTGCTATTATTGTTTAATTCTACCTTAGAAATCATTAGAGATTTGGAAAGCTGTGTTTCTTCTCCCTGTACCCTGGAAATAGTTTCATCCCTGCAAGATCCTAGCCTTGCCTCTGACGTGCAGTACAGCACATCCTGAATGAACTGCGCAAAATGAAGGGACCATTCCTCTTTCAGGCACAAAACTTGAGATTATTCTCACTTCGCTTCACACATGTCTTTGGCGAAGCCTGCAGCTTCTCAGGCTCCTGTGCAAATCAGTGCTTCCAGAAGAAGCTGAGTGTGCTCCAGTAGGCCCACCTCCCTTCTTTGGCTTCCAGGGCACCTGGACAGGCTGCTGAGGTGGAGATGCCTAGATGGACAGAGCCACATTTGAACAACTAATCCCACCCTATGCTTTGTTTATGTGTCAGAGGCTCAGGTACCTTCCTGAAAGAAATCCAGACAAAACTCACTTGAGATTTTAGCACCAAGACCTTGTTGCTTCCATGCATACTGGCTACCTGAGCTTCTATTATCATCACTGCAGGGCTGGTGTTCACAGATAGCAGTCCAGCATCACGTCAAGTGCTCCGGGGGTTACACTGAGCTTTCACCTGTGCCCCCAGAAGGATCTGGGTCTCCCACAGACATGCAGACAACATGTTCAGGTGTGATGCAGATAATCCTTATTCACAGCTGACACCAAACTGGAGACTCAGATCTCCAGGGGATGTGATGGGGCCTTGGGCAGCCACTGCACGTGAAGACTCTGACAAAGAGATTTAGGGTTTCACATGCGAACCTCATCTCACCACTAGCATCCCACCTCAGGAGTCTGACCCATTACAGGGCCAGAATCTTTCATTTGCTAAAATGTAAACAGTATCTCATCCATCCTGTGCAATAAACACAGACCCTCTGAATGTCAACAGACCAGAAATTCCTTGACAGAGCACCTGTGTTACTGTCACTTTAAAGCACAGAGGAGCAAAGATATCTTCTGTACCTGTTTATTTTACGATCAAGGCTTGCTAGTGTTTCAGTGCTTTGAGCAGCTTCTGGTAACCCTGCTGTGAAATGAGAGACCCTGCAGGCCACTTATGAAATATTTCACTTGTTACTTGTGAAGAAACACAAAACTCACCCTTTGTTTCCTTTAACCTAATTAGACAGTTTCATAGGTGCGACTGCATCCTCAGTGGGTTTCATCTTTTCATCTGCAGTTGTGAAGGTAAGTTTTGCTATGATGAACACATTAGCTCTATGTTTACCCCAGTTTGTTGCCCTAGCTGTAGGATTTGTTCCTGAACTGAGAGGCGTTTGCAGCATGGAGCTATTGCATAGGTCTTTGAGTCCTTCCCATGCTGTGCCTTTTCACTTGACCATTTAATTTGCTGCACAGGCCACATAATGTGATTTTAGCTCTCCAGCTTCTGTGGTTGCATGTCACAGGTACAATGATTCCGTGTGCATACTCAAATGTCAGCCCAGCCCACCACAGACAACAACTGTTGTTTGGCTTTGTGTACCTGTGTACCCTGCAGTAACAAATTCTTCAATGAATCATTTAAACTCTCTCCGAAATCATAGCAATTTCTTAATTCAATGTTTTCATTTTGGTTCAAGTCATCGTTGACAGTGAGACACGTTGCGGTCCGTTACAAGGTGGAGGGAAAGGTCTTTTTTGCATCTTGGTAAATGGTTTGTTTGAAGGTTCAGTACAAACTTTGAGACTGCACAGTGAGCTTCAGGCATTATTCCCCTATGACACTCTGTAAAATACTGTGTTTCTTCTCAGTTATTGTTTTAGCTTTCTGAAGTGCACCATGCTAGTGTCTCAGTACAAGCATCCCAGTTCCTTCCTGAATGAGCAAACATTTTCTCCAGGCACTTTCAACCTTCCAATTCTAACTGGATCCCTGAATTTAGCATGCACACACACGCCCCCCAACTTTGCCTGTGGAGATGCGGGTAGGAAGAGGCAGAACCTGAACAGTCTAGGGAAAGTTCCTTGAGGACATCCAGCCTCCATGGCCACCACTGAGCCCTTTGAAGTACTACCCTCATAAGCAGCTCCCGACACCACTGTGCCTGGATTGAGGTCTGGCCACAGAAATGGCAATGTACAGACATGGTCTGCATGACTTTGGGTACGTGAGTAGCAACCAGCACCTGCCAAACTTGTGAAAGCGAAGAAGCCAGGCAGGATATACAGGCAGGACCATTCTCACCATGGATGAAGAGCTTTACATGCACCTTGGGGACCTTGAGCACCCTACAGCACCTGTCCTAGGGTTTCTCATAGAAAAGCTCCCACAAATTTGGTATTTCATGCCAGCAGGCCTCCTCTCCAGTCTTTCTGGACTTGTCCAGCCGACTGCTTTCAACACCACTGAGCCTGTTCATATCCACCCTCTGCAAGACCTCCATCTTTCAGAGAGTACCTGTGGATTTGCAGAGGCTTCAGCTGGCCTGTTCATAGCAAACATGTCTCGCTCTACAATGAGGCAGAATTCAATACAGAGCTACCATGAGAAACTATCACCCAGGATGGATGGATAGGGCTCCCTGGGGTCTGTTTTTGGCCATCCTGTTTTGTAGCATCACCAGAGGTTTGGAAGGAGCAGTGATGGTGGGCAGCAGAGCCATCATAAGCAGAAGGGTGTGTTGAGCAGCACAGAGCAAAATGGCTGTCCCATTGAGATGAGTATGCTAAACAGCGTGAGCTGAAATGCAGGATCGTGCAAGATCTGAGAACCCAAAGGTCCTCCTTCAGGGGTCCTGAAAGAGCTTTACTCTGAGATGTATGGACTCTGAAGAGAAGCCTAGCTCTTACTGGAAGTCCCTGGACACGGAGAAGGAGAAGATGGCTCTTACTGGAAGCCTTTGGACATCATTTCCACCACAAGGCTTCAGTTAAAAGACTCCTGACCAGAGTACTGAAAGTAGGGACAGCAGCAGGGGAGTTGTGGCCAGCAAACTGCCCTCTCTTGCAGTACAACCACGAGGTTTGTTGATGCAGGAACTGCATTTTCCTCTGAATTGCTGCAAAGCCTCCTGCACTGCTTGTTGCACAGGAGTCTGGGTTCCTGCTGGCCCTGCTCTGGGCTAGCTTGGTGCCAGAAGCTGTATTACTTCATTAACTTGGCAGTGTGTCCAAAAAAGACAGCAAAGGTGAGCATTAGTGTGAGGACAGCAATGTCGTACGGTTACCCACTTTGAAAAGCAGGTGGGTCAGTGCAGTGTGAGCTGCTGATTCATGTTGTCTGGAGAGAACCATCTCAAGAAAAGGAGTTCTGGAAGCAGGAGCATGTTGTGCCTCTCCAGAGACAAGCTGGAGTACCGCTGTGGACTGTGTGGGACTTGAGGCTGCCCTGCCAGTCCCTCAGAAAACACCTTTTTAATACCAAGAACACAGTAACCTGGGAGGCTCAGGCAGCTGTTTTACCAGACTGTGTTGTCTTTGCATTGACAGGGAAAATATGTCAGAGCAGTTGTCTGGGAGTTTGGGAAGGTGAAAATGAAACCTTTCCTAAACAAAGAGAAGCAGCATTGCAGGCTGTTTGGACGGACAAGGAAAGGAACAGATGTCTGCTCACCTGTCTCCAGGGATCCCATCAACTGGGAAAGAGCAGGATCTGTGCAAAGCGCGGTGTGGGAGGGCTGTTGCTATTACTTCTGGGATTGGTGTTGAGCATCCAGAGCACATCCCCAGCCCCACAGAGCACTCTTCTGTGGGTACACCACAGGTTGTCAGTGCAGAGGAGCAACCAGCTCTCAAATACCCTTATGGTTCCTTCCTAAAACTCTAAGTCTTGTCATTACAAACCACCACAGATGCCAAGTGCTGTTAGTGGCTGGGAAATGAGAACAGGAAACTCACCATGCCAAGCTCCATCGTGAGATGGAAGTGGAGCAATTTGGCTTGAATCTTAGCACCTCAAACCATTGCTTTAGCTCTCACTCATATCTGGAGCCTGAGTGCTGGACAGACAGATTGCTAACTCAGCTCCTGCAGGCACCTCCAGCACTTGAACCCACCTCTGACCAAGGCTGGATACCCCTATATGTAGGAAGAGCACAGTGAATGATCCTGGGAAAAGAAGGAGCCAGGATAGAGCTGGAAGGATTTCTCCACAACATGAGGATAGGATCTAGTTGCCTCCACAACGGCAAATTTGAGCTTACAGATGTCACAAGGACAGCCAGGACTGTGTCCCTGCACACCATCCCATGGACCCTGGAAGAATCTTTCTGGCTTTGCCTTGTGATCTGAGCTCATTCCTGATCTGTCTGCAGCACCACAGCCCCAGGTCCGGTTGCCTCCCCATCAGCCCAGCCTTTGCTTGCTCAGCAGAAAATGGCCAGGGCATTCAAGGTATACACTGTTTGGGGACAGATGCTGCTGCTGTCCTGGAGGTTTCTGGTCTGACGTGGGACCTGTGATCTCAGATGAGAACTCCTGCTTCCAAAGCAAGGGGCAGAAGTGGAGCAATTGGAAACCAGTTCCCACATCTCTGGCTTAAGATGTTTTTTCTTATGTCCATGGATTAGGATGATGATGTCAGACCTATGGATCAGCCTAAGAGTCATAGCTGGAGGGGACTGTCCAGGCCAGAAGAGTGCTCCTGGAATGAGGAAGGGAGAGTGGGCTGCTTTGAGCTGAGAGGTCTGGTAGAAGAGCTGCACAAGAGCCAGCACACCAGAACAAAGCCATTTTCAAGGAGAATTAGGAAGCATCTATAAGATAGAGAGGGATGAGAGGGGGATTGTGAAGAATAGAGCAAGAAAGGCTGTGACCTTTTTTTACTGTTTTTGATTACACAGTCATGCTCTGTTCTCATTCAGGCTCTATATGGTACATGGGTTGGGCTCGCTTTAGGGTCCACGTAACAAGAAGTATCCCTCGCTCCCCAGGAAGACCAGAAAAGCTTTACTGAGCAAAGTGAGGGATTGTGTGAGAAGAAAGTGAACTCTCATGGGAGTTCCTTCTTACCCTTGCATTTCCTCCAGAATTTAGAGCTGGGCTTAATTACGCCTTTCTCATTTCCAGAGTCCCCAGCGGGAGATCCTTAGGGTCAGGTTTGCAGAAGTGCTGAGCACTTGAAATGGAAGCCAACAGGAGCTGTGCTTTGAATAGATGAAATGTAAAGAACTGCTAAGTCCACAGAAAATCAAGCACCAAGCCGTGATGTGTGGGATGGTATGAAAGCATCTGGACTCAGAGTCTATCTTTCATACTGGTGCTCATCTTTCTGCCTCGATTCTCAAGGGAGAAAGTGCAAGGTCGTTACATAGGTGTTTTGTGGAAATAAATTCGTTAGCACTCAAGAAGCATTCATAGACCCTGATGAAAGCACCAGAGAAACACCCAAGGGGAAATGAATAATTGTGTAGTCAACAGAGGCTTTGAATGGAGTGCAGCAAATAAAGCCTGAGGCAGACATTGAATGGGGAGGATTAAGAGACTAAGATTGAATGACTATCCAGGCATGGAATGAGTTAGGGATTCCGTGGAAAAACTAGTATATGATCATGTAATTAAAGACTGCATTGTAATGATCCTGCTCAAGAGGCTGGAGCTGAGGACAGCTTTAATTTCAGTGCTTCCAACATTTGAAGCACTTGTTTTTGAGTGTCAGTGTACTTTCAGAGGAGATTTCAAAATGTAATTCTGAAAGAGGAGGAAAACCTTAATGCTTAGGCCATAGGAAGCTGATTGACTCTGCTATCTTGAAGAAGTAAACACAATATCTAGCATCTACCTTTATTTAAGAAAGCAAAGCAGAGGAGAGATGACACCTCAGAAGTGATGTCAGGCTATGGAAAACTAAGAGTTGCTGATAGCTCCAAAATTAGCTTGAAAGAGATTGTTTAACTTCAAAAACTGTTCAATGTTTAAGAATTTTGTGGCCAGAAAACATGCACATCTATAAATGAGAGTATTTCACTGCAAATAGTAAATTTGCCATGGTTTAGTCATGCATTTGCAGTTTTGTATGTGGAAAGAGTTGCATTCTCTGCATACATTGTGAGTGTAAAAGCATGAAATTGCAGTGAGATGCATGTTATTAGACAAAAAAGTAAGGGTTATGTCTGTTAGCGAGGAACACAAGGGGGAACAACTCCCAGGAACATGGAGGAAGATGAGTAAGGGGATCTGCAGAGCTGGCAAAACACTCCCAACAGAAAAAAAAAGTCTGTAAAGAGATAAGACATAAATAATCCTGGAATTTGTGCTGAATTTGACAAAAATGGCCAAATTTAGTTAAGTTTCTCATTTTGGAAAGGCTGGAATATTTTGTACGGATATATCTTACCTCTTCATTTTTAAATACTTTTTTGACTTCATATAGTGCCAAGAAAAAAAAATTGCAGAGCTAAACTCCCCCATACTATACAAGAAATTAAAATACAACAGCTGGAGTAGGACTGAGGTACCACTGACACAAGAGGGAAGAGCAGCCAGTGATGCTACCAGAGACACCGCGGCATGCTTGAGGCACGAAACATTGGGTAATATCAGGGTTGGGCTGCCCTGTGCCCTCTCCGCTCCACTGTCCACAGGCTGGTGAATCCTGTAGGATGAGCTCCAGGAAAAGGTTTCTTTTCTCTCCAGAATCACTCAGGAAGAGCAGGACACCTTAGAAGGGGAATGAAGGTGCAGAGGGAGCCTGCTCCACTCTATCAGCATGACCTGCAGGAGCTGGGTCAGGCACTGTGTCTCTCTGACATCTCGAGCATGTCCCCACCAGCCATGGCAATGCTCACAGCCTGGGGGATGTGCAAAGATCAGGGCACAGGCAGCCGAGACCATTACTGCCAGAGCGGGCAGCACAACTCCCAGACCCCATTACCCTCCAAAAAGGCTGCAGCACTGCAGACTCTGACAGGTTTTGTTCATTAAATCCACATTACCATTCTCTGAGGAGCCTGACCTTTATTCCTCAAATCAAATGTCAACGATGTTTAGCAAGAGACCAGACTCGATGAACTGCAGAAAGTTACCGCTCTGCGTGAAGTGGCAAGACGAGTGCTGGAGGACATGAGCCCCTGTCTCCATCTCGATCTGGCCCACTGGCCCCCTATGCAATGCCCATCGTCCATCACCACCTGTGTCTGCAGATGAAGAGGAATGGACGCAGTTATCCCTGAAGAGCTGAGATGGTGACAAGATGTCCTGGAAGATCTGGGCACAGCCATGTGGTCCGTATGGTCATTCATCTCATTAAACTGCTGTTTTATGTTTCCTGTGTTTTAGTTTGCATCCTATTGCAGTGGGAGCTGGCAGGGGCCTTGGAAGTAGTCACATCTCTGAAGATGTGCTAGGGCAGGGGTTGTTCCAGCACACCTGGGTAAGTGGCTGCCAGGGGAATGATGGCTCACCCAGGAGTCATAGCCACCACACACCCCCAGGCAGAAAAGCACTGGAGAAGGTCAGGTGATTCCTTGCAGCACACATCCTTGCCATGCTCCATGCACAAACCTGGTTGCCTTTCCTTAAGAGCTGTCCCTCTGAGAAGATGGCATTCATGTTAGGCTTTTGGCTGAAAATGCCCATATTTTCATTTGTCTCACACAAAGTTTCCAAACTCAGCAGATGCCTCCAGACAGTGTCTGGAGTTACCAGCTTTATCTTCTGTTTCAATGCTGATTTGACAGGCAGTTCCTGCCTGGCCTGAACACCAAGATGACAGCTCTTTACTGAGGTGGATTCTTTCCTTTTTCAGGATGGCAACACCACCGTGGCTGGGACAGGGTAAGCATAGCCACACTGTGAGAAACTGAACAGGAACTGCTGATGGCATCTCTCATCAGGTGGTTTGCTCTGTACTCCAGCACACCCCATGGACCTCTTGCTTTGCTAACTTTCTGCAGGGTCTGCAGACTCATACCTCAGGGCTTGGCCCAAGCTATGTTCAGTGCTCAGCTGAGCTCAGTCATCTTCACTTCCCCTTGACAGTAATGAAACAAGCTTGAAAACACAGTCAATAGATTATTAAACTTTCATCTTCCTGAAGTGGAGGACATCACCCTGGAAGTCTTCTAGATGTACTTGCCTGCCTTCTTACCTTTATATCTGTCCTTTGCACACACTCACCCACAGGTGGACGAGATGGAGCTGTCACCGGGGCACAGTGACTGCTTTCCACAGGTCTCCATGAGTTAACCAAATGAAAGCAAAGCCTGGCTGCTGTCCTTACACAGCCACATCTGGAAGATCATGGGATGATTAAGCACCTTTTCTAATCTGACAGTACTCACTGTGTGACACAGGAACCACGGAGGGAGAAGATAACCCAGTTTCAAGCCCTGCCTCCATTCAGCACTAGTCGTGCTCCTCCTCCCAGCACTGCCTGCCATGGGATGCCTCATATGCTCAATCCACACTGTTCTAATCACTTCACTTTCATGTAAGGCTTATGTATTTACAGCCTTAGCTCCAAGCTGAACAAAGTTTTTCTGTAGAAGTGTACTTGTCAGTCCATCTGTCATAGTGACAATTCTCCATCTCCTGGCCGTCAGGGAGCCTCAATAAGCTGTGCACTTGCAGATTTATGTGTTGGTAATAACAAAGTAACATGGCATAGACTGCAAAATGCAATTTCCTGCAGAAAAGTACAACGTGACCCATTCCATCACCCTACCAGTTGGTAGCATTTATAGACTGGCTGTCACCATGTAGTCTAGGCAGAAAAAGTCCAGTCTACATCTCAGAAAAGTCACTAATAGACTCTGATATGTTGAAATTTGCAGAGTCCTGCATAAGCCCTTGCATTTGTTCTCCCTGTTTCTTCCTCAGACTGACTTGTCCCCAGTGCACCTCAGGAGTGAAGGTCAACAGCAACCAGGGATGTACTAACAGGAGCATGACCAGTAAACCACGGAAAGTGGTTATGGCCTGATACTCAGTACTTGCTAGACCACCTCTAGAATATTTTGCCCAGTTTTAGCCCCCCCAGAAATGGGTATTGATAAACAGGAGGGAGTTCAGTAGAGGGTCACCAACATAGTCATGTGGCTCGAGCCCTTACCCTGATGAGGAGAGGGCACAGGAGCAGGGTTTGTTCAGCCTGGGGAAGGGAAGGCTTTGGGGGCACGTTCCAGCAGTTTGCCCGTGCCTTTGAGAAGGTTGTCAGAGAGATAGAATCAAGCATTTCACAGTAGAGCATGATGGAAAAGTAAGAAACAGTGGACATAAATTGAAATAGGAGAGGTTCAGAATGGATATAAGGAAAGATTTCTCTGTTAGGACAGTCAAGGAAAGGGAAAGGCTGCTCAGAGAGGCTGTAGCATCTTTGTTCTTGGAGGTTTTAAAGACCTGACTGGAGAAAGTCCTTAGCAACCTCAAAGTATAGCAAATCATACCAGGAAAGATGGGAACCCAAAGGAAGATTACAGTTTAATAGGGAACTGCTAGGTGGGAGTCACCTCTTTTGAGCAATTGTGAGAAAGCTTATGGCTAGGTGGCTGCAAGAATGTGATTGCAGCAATAAAAACCATCCCGCAGTTCCCTGCACTACTGCAGGTTCACGTGGAAATGACCTTATTCACTGATGAGATGTACAGTTGCAAGACCCAAATTCCAACAGTTCCAGTTCCCTGCTGCCCAGATACAAGTGTTGGGGAAGCATAGGAACAGGAAAAGTATACTGAGGTGAACTGTACTGAGAAGACTTCCCACACTGCAGTCATGCCCAGATGGCAGTGTATTACCCAGCAGAGAGCTCTCACACAGCATGGTTTGTGTGACTGCACACAAACCTGGGCCACAGCTGGGAAGCTCAGGCTTTGCTGGCTGGAATCCCAGGCTTCCCAAGCTGCCTCTGCTTTCTGCTTGCAACCTCCTGTCATGTGGCATGCCCTTCTAATTGAAGATCAAGATGCTTTGATTTTGTTCACAGAAAACGTGGTTGGGAGTTTGGTTTGTTTACTGTGCTTTGAGAAGATTCTTGGTCTTGTTCCTGGTCACAGTGTTATCGGGCAGGATTTGCCGAACATGCACCCTTAGACTAGACCCTTGTTAGTGCTTCCTTGGCAAAACTGAGGAGGTCTGTTTCCTCTCCAGTGCTAACTGGAGAATCTGAATGGCAGGTAGGGTAGTGAATGGCTCCAGAGCAGCTCAGCAACAAGTCTTCATCATCACTGGTTATGTAAAAACATAATAAAGCAAAATATGGTTCCTCTCCAGCACCCTCCAACCCTTGACACTGTGGCACAAGTCTTATTAAAGCATTTTCATTCAAATGGCTTTGAAACAAAACTCGGACTTGGGATGTCTCTTTTTAAGCTTAAACATTGCTCTTATTTTTCTGTGTATGTGTCGGTTGGCAGAGGAAAAAGTACATTTTCTGTCAAAAATTGTGAACTGAACATCTCCACGTGGATATGTTTCTACATTGCATCTTCAGGGCTTTGTCTGTTTCCTTTCTCTCCTATCTAGAAAACTTTCCAACAACTTTAATCTCCCTTGTCTCTATGAGAGAGAATGTATTACAGCTCAATGGCCACAGTCAACCAGGGACACCGGCAGTGAAAGGAGACCAAGAGCATGAGGCAGCACAAGGGACAGCCCTCTGACTATAATCTTCTAAGTATGGTGTAAGTGGTTGAGGATGTGGACCTAGTGTGCGATCAGAGGCCCAGAGAGTGCACCTTCACTTCTATTTCTGGATGAGACATGATCCCCACAGAGCAGAGAGCACATATGAGTGATGGGAGCACAACCCTGGATCCCCTGCCAATGTCTGCACCGTTAAATTTGATGGGACAGACAGGAGAAAGAGACAAAGAAAAGAAGAGACTGACCAAACATCATGTATCAGGAATAATTGCAGCACTGACTGCTGCTGATCCCCAAAAAGGCTGAAGCTGGAACAGGGTTTAAGAGAAAGGAAGAAATAATCACTTCAGCTCTTTGGCTGATTTCCCATAGGTCTTGTAGATGCATGCTCCATTTAGAGCGTTAGAGGAAGTGGTAGTGGATGTGCACTCTTCAGGTAAAGTCTATCTTGATAAAGAAGCGATCAAATACAGTTATCTGGGGAATAAACCTCTACTTCACATGTTCTGCAAAAGAAAACCTTTTCCTGTTCCTCGGTCAAGCAAGTTCCTCCAGCCCTTGCCACGCATGGCTCATCATTTCCTCTCAGCATTTTAAGCAAAATGTCTGTAGACAGAGGAGTGTGATCATCCCCCACGGCAAGACTCGTTGTAGCCAATGCCTTTGCACAGCTAAGATGAGATGTCTGGCAGTAGGTAACATTCCAGTGTGGATCTGATGGTGGTGGGATCAATAGATCCCACCATTTTGCTAACTACATGGCCCAACAAAAAGGAGGCAGCCATCAGCAGAAAACATACAGTGAAACTCATGCAGGTTTTATTATCTATTTTGACAGATCCCATAACCGATATTGGATGGCTGACCACTGGGGGAGCAAAAGTAGTAATAAACCCACTCACTGTAGATGACACAACAGAAGAAAAGGCACACTGGGCCAAAAACATAACAACATAAGGAGTTATCAACCATGCCCTGTATCCCAACATAGCCAGGCACAAACCAACCCAACAAATATCAGAAAGATACATGTGGTGGGTTTGACCATGGTTGAGCGCCAGGTACCCACCAAGTTGCTCTATCACTCCCCCCCAACTTCCCTCAGAATGACAAGAGGGGGAAGAGAGTAAGATGGGAAGAGCCTGTAGGGTACAATAAAGGCAGTTTAATAGGAGCGGAAAAAAAAAAGCAAAGAACAAAAAACAAGCCACACGCGCAAAGCAGAACAAGATCTTATTCTCTACTTCCCACCAACAGGCGACATCTGGCCTCTCCCGGGAAGCAGGGCTCTGGTACGCGTAGCAGTTGCTCAGAGGACAAGCGTCTTCACCAATGAATGACCCCAACCCCCTTCTCCTTTCTCTCCCTTTTATACTTGAGCTGACATCACACAGTGTGGAATATCTCTTTAGTCAGTTTGGGTCAGCTGTCTTGACTGTGTCCCCTCCCAAGATCTTACATCCCCCATCCCACTTCAGGGTGTGGGGGGGTGTGTGTGGGGGGGGGAAATGTCAGAAAGCCAGCCTTGGTGCTGTGCTAGTGCTGCTCAGTAGCAGCCACAACACTGGCATCTTATCTGCCTCCCAGTACAAAGCACAGCACCATAAGAGCTGCTCTGGGGAACATTAACTCCAGCTCACCCAAACCAAATACAATACATTACCCAATCCATTATCCTTGACTCCACAAAACTACTCACAAACCTCTCCGGCAGCACCTCACAGCAGCAGCAGGTCCCAACAACAGAAGCAGCAACTCCCAGCAGCAGATCCCAAGAAGGAGCTCTGTTGGCCTTTTATCTCCACCCTCTAGTCACCACCTAAATGGCCGCTGTTTCTCATCATTTCAGGGTGTGCTTGGCCTGGCCTCCCCTTCTGGATGGCCCTCTTACAACAGAGAGGGGGCCTATCCCTCACATCAAGATCTGGTATGGCATGGGTCCCCACCGCTCAACACCTACTGGGTTGCAGCCAGCAGTGCAGCTAAAAGATCTTCTTGGTGGCAAACACAGAGGCCAAGCCAGTCTTGCCCTTGATTACAACAGGAGGCACCTGGGCAGCCTTAGCCCCTTTTACCTGGTTGTGAAATTCATGCAGGTGTCAAGTTCACTTCAGGGCTCAGCGTTCAGATCCCAGCACTTCACCTAGCTGTAACCAATTGATTTTCCAGTAGGGAAATGAAGATTGCCAAGCACCACAATTCTGGATCACTCAGCAGGTGAAACAGCTGCCAAATGTGACAAGGGTATCAATTGCTTGGTAGGTCCAGCAGAGCTCTGAGCCAATGTTCCAGGCCAGCTCAGGTCCACAGATCTGCAGGGTCACTGTCAGGAAGCTCAGAATGTGTAACAGAGGGCAAGATCTTCATCCAGCTCTTTTCTTCCACTCACCTTTCCAGGAAACAGTCACAAGAGAAGAGGAACTGACCACTTCTCAAGCTAAGTTAAACCCTCACTTTTACAAATTTGCACCTTAATTCTAGCCTGACTTTCTATAATTCTTGCTTTATAACCCTGGACACTTAATTAGACTTTTTTCTGTGCAACTGAAGAGCCCTCTACTGTCAGAAATCTCCCTCCCATGTGGATAGTTACAAACTTCTACCAGGTCACTGTCTAATGCCCTCCTTGATAAAGGTAACACTCTAAATCTATTCAGTGCTTTGCTTTAAGGCAGGTTTTGGGGAAACAGTGCTTTTTAATATGTTTTGCTGTTGGTGGTGATCCCTCAGACAAAATTTGAGATCCTGATCACAGAATCACAGAATTATTGGTGCTGGAAAGGATGTCTGAGATCATCAAGCCCAGCCTATGACCTAACACCATCACATTGGCTAGACCACGGCACTAAGTGCCACATCCAATCTTTCCTTAAACACCTTCAGGGATGGTGACTCCACCACTTCCCTGGGCAGTCCATTCCAATGTCTGATCACCCCTTCTGTGAGGAAGTGCTTCCTAATATCCAACCTAAACCTCCCCAGCACTGCTTCAGGCTGTGCCCTCTTGCCTTGTCACTAGTTGCCTGGAAGAAGAGCCCAACACCCACCTGACTACAACTTCCCTTCAGGTAGCTGCAGAAAGTGATAAGATCCCCCCTGAGTCTCCTCCAGGCTGAACAACCCCAGCTCCCTCAGCCTCTCCTNCACGGGCTGCCAGCTTCTCCAGGAGGATGCTGTGGGAGACTGTGTCAAAGGCTTTGCTGAAGTCTAGGTAGACCACATCCACAGCCTTCCCCTCATCTACCTGGCGGGTCACCCAGTCATAGAATGAAGGACCTTCCTTTCCTAAACCCATGTTGGCGGGGCCTGATCCCCTGGTTGTCTTGTACATGCTTCTTGATGGCACCCAGGTTGATCTGCTCCACAACTTTGCCAGGCACTGAGGTCAGGCTGATAGGCCTATAGTTCCCCAGATCCTCCTTCCGGCCCTTTGTATGGATGGGCATCACATTGGCCAATCTCCAGTTATCGGGGACCTCCCTAGTGAGCTAGAACTGGTGATAAATGATGGAAAGTGGCTTAGCCAGCTCTTGCGCCAGCTCCCTCAGCACCCTAGGATGACTCCCATCAGGACCCATAGACTTGTTAGGGTCTAAGTGGCACAGTAGGCCATTTCTTCTTGTACCAAACTCCTTGTACTATGTAATGAAGAATGGTACCATACTCCTTGTACCGTGCAATTCTTCCTCCCAGAGTGTTCGTGTCATGGTATCAATAGGGATTGCATTCCACCCTGTAGATCAGTAACTGCGTCTCGGGTATAGAAAGTCTGTGATGGCAATTATATCATGGTTTCCCTGGTGCACAATAGCTTCTAACTCCTCCTGTTTGTTGCCCATGCTACGGGCATTGGCATATGTGCACTTGAGTCAAGGTATGAATATCGCCTCCAACACCGGTATGTCACCCCAAGGCTTATCCCTAGGAGTCCTGAGTTCATCCCCCTCCCACCTCGATTCTAGTTTAAAGCCTTCTTAATGAGGGCCACTAACTCCTGCAAGAAGATCCCTTTCCCACGCTTAGACAGGTGTACCCCATCTCTTGGCAGCAGGCTCAGTGTCATGTATACCGATCCATGGTCAAAGTACCCGAAGTTCTGTTGGCTGCACCAGCCCTGGAGCCAGGTATTAATCTGCAAGATTCTCCAGTTTCTTTCATCATCATTTCGTGCACCTGGTAGGATGGAAGAGAAGATTACTTGGGCTTCTGAGTCCCTTATTAGTTTCCCCAATTCCCTAAAGTCATTCTTGATTCCCCTCAGACTTTTTGTAGTGATTTCTTCACTACCCACCTGAAAGATCAGTAATGAATAGTAATCAGAGAGGCATATCAGGTTGGAGACCTTCTTTGTAAAGCCTCTTACCCAGCCCCCAGGGAGGCAGCATACTTCCCTATGGGTCGGGTCCGGTTGGCAGATAGGGCCCTCCATTCCTCTGATGGGGGAATCACTGGTGACAATTACTCTTCTCTTCTTCATCACATATGGTCATTAAAAATCTCATCAGTTGTCTTATAAGGTCCATGGTTGTTGTCCTCAGAATCTCATCTCAAGTCCACCGAGGGTGATCCCTTCCTTTTTATGCAGCTTTTCCTTGAGTTTTCATAGATGGATACGTTCATTCCTAGTGTGCAATGTTGATTCCCTGCAACCTTTACACTCCAAAACCCCGCAGCGAGCTGACTCATGGATACTTATTCAAGCAAGTAAGCCATTGTGGGCAATGTTCCACCTGGACCGCAGTAGCTTTCTGTGTCCATGAAGAGCATCACAAGCCCATGGGCAGAAGTGAGTGGGAGTCTGCTGGGCTGAAGAGTCAAGGCTCCATCTGACGAAGCGCTGTCTCATATCCCTCCTTCATTTTGGAAGAGAGGAGTTGTGGAATCTGTTCCCATCCCTCATGCAGTGTGTGAACACCAAGCAAGGGGGAAAGGAGCTATATTTCCATTTTTCTGTTGATCATGTTGTTTAGCAAACAGGCCAACCTTCATCTTCCTCTTCTTCCTGCTCCCCCTTGCTGCTCGGCCTCTCTTGGTAATGATAGACATCACAAGGCAAAAAGGACAGAAGGAACTACTCCGATATGACCTTCCAACCCGAGAACAGACTAACCATCCAGCAATGTGACAGTCAATCAATGGGCCTGATTAATTAACTCCTAATAAGTTAATCTGAGCACTGAGGCAGACAGAAGGCCTCCTGGTGAAAGCAGCCCTCTGACGCCTTGCAGGCAGGGGAGGAAATCGATTCCCTGCCTGCCCCATTTATCACAGCGAAACAAAGATTTTCACTGAATAACTGTGTTAGATGGATGAAGTGTCACTATGTGATTGGATGGAGAGGTGCGGGGGCCAGCACTTACACTGCTGAAGGGTCCTGGAACATCTCTTCCCTGCGTGGATGATGAATCGATGTAGAAAAGGAAAGATGTAAAAAAATCACACAGGAAAGAAACACTGAGTAATGGTGTAGGAGAGCCTCTTCCAACAAGGCACTCAAGGAACTACCAGCAACACCACAAATGGTCAGCACTCGCATGCCCCTCTCCACTCATGTTACTATTAGACCTATAGTTTCTGCAATTGGAGAAGGGGATTGCTGCTTTGTCTGCTGAGAGGACAGTTTGAAGACCCAGAAGCAGCTCAACTTTCTGTGAAGTTCTGACAGACAAGATCCAACAGAGATGCAGAGCCCATTGGAGGTGCTTCAACAGGGAAACCTGTGTCTTCTCTGGTGCCAATTCCCTGACATGAGCAAGCACTGAGCAGACAAGACATGGTGAGTGCCAGGACCTGATGCCCATGAATCAGATTTCATGATACCATTGTCATGTCCTGGGACTCACAGGAGACCCTGTTACCACCCTGCACATCCCATGTACCCTCGCTTTCTTTGGTGTGAGAAGAATGGAGTGATTTTTCTTGTGAATGGGGCCATCCTATGCACTGCATGTATGTCCAGAGGGCCTGGACACATGTTGATTAGGTTCCCATTCAGCTTTGCAGGCCCAGGATTCGGGGCTCATGAGAAACTGCGTCCTTTTTGCATTGCTCCATTCTCTTCTCACAGAGATGAAAGGGAAGACCATACATTTCCATTTCACTATCCAGACAAGATCAGTGGGACACTTCCAGTAATTTTTGGCAGTGTAATGGGGACTCGGAAGGGGTTAAATCCCCTGAATTCATCCCTGTCTCCTCACTAGCACAGTCTCCACTCTGCAGCAGAGAGCAGCAGGGCATGAAGTAGCAGGGATCTCCATAACCTCTAAGCAGATTGCTCTTCCTGGCAGGATGAAAGCACATCTTCCCCTGCTGGCATTGACCTTTCTTTCTTGGTTCCAGTATTTCCCCCTTCTTCCTGCCCTTTCTTCTCCAACTCTACGTTCGACTTCCCTGCTCTCCCTTCTGCTCCTCCCCAGGAGTCATCCTGCCTGATCTTGACTAAGGAGCCTCTCCTGTTACCCTCAAACTTTAGTGTGCCACACCAGGGACACAATAGACCTCTGACAACCTGCTTGCTCTCCCACACCTCTTAATTTAATTCACAATCCTAGCTTGACCAGAAGAGCTGGCCAACCATCTTTATCCTCTCCTTTGTCCATGACTCTGGTGCTGCACTCTCCTCTTTGAGCATCACCACCATTGTCCAGTTCTATCTCCTCCCCTGTCAGAATATGATTAACCTCATCAATACTTCTGTGCCTTCAGCAAGCTGCTCTATTTTGGCCGAGTTGTCCAGGTATGTGCTCCGTAGCTAATATATGGTTAATCAGCTCCACAGAGTCCTCTTCAGTTTCTAGGAGACATTGACAAAACTCAATACTATCTTCCCTCTTCTATCACCTTCCTTCCTCTTTTTTTCTGCAGAGCCTTCTTCCAGGCCTGCCCTCTGCCAACTGTCCTCCACTCTATCGTTTCCTCCCACAGGATTTGCTTTGGATGAGCTTTTACATTCCCTTGTGAAGTTCCTCATGGCTCTAATGCTGGTACCTTTTCTTCTCCCTCTGCACTTTATTTGCAATCACACACACAGTAGACTCACATATCCATCTCTGAACAGCTTCCTTTCATCTTGGGCAAAAGTTTTATCTTGTTTCTTTAATGTCTCCTAATGGATAACTAGGCATCACTCAAGCTGATTATCACCTGCAAACTCATATTAAAGTTCTTCTTTACTATGACACCTGCCTGGGTAGAATGGACTGCCCCGGGAGGTGTCTGTTTCTCCCACTCCTCATATGGAGGAGATCAAACTAGACAGCTTCTTTTCAGAGGGCTGGGGCTCATGCAGATGGATCTCCATCCCCATATGTGCGCAGAGTTAATGTGCCATGACTGATGCACTCTAAATTCATCGCCTGGCACCTTGCATGCCAGCTTCCCTGTGCAGATCCTTGACAAAATCTAACGTTTTGTGATTGCAATGTCAAGTGCAGGCTTTAGTGTACAAAATAAGGTGTGAAATTGGTCTGGTGAACACTGCAGCATCTGGGCTAAGAATGCACTTTTACAAACAGCATTGTTTGATTTAGCAGTTACAACAATAATCTTTAAGTAATTCAATTTTTCTGCGAGTTGGTGAATGGCTGGTAAATTTGCCAGACCCCTTCAGGCATGTTTTTCTTGTTAACATTCAAAGTATTTAATGATGTGCACCATGTCTCAGGTTGCTGGTTAAATCAGCTTTTTTTTTTTTTTACTTATATAACTTGCACTTCTTAATCAGGATTGTCACAGATCGCAACCAAGGCATGCACAGAGAGGATTCGTGGTTGAACAATCATTCAAATTAAACTGCTTTGTAAATATGAGCATGATTTTTTTTTAAATAAAATAAAATAAAATATTTGAATATCCAAACTGTTGTGCAGACTATCAAACATCTATGAACAGGAGTGAGTCACATTCGGAGCATCTGTGAAGGACTTATGAAGGTGGGCTCATCAGAAGCTCCCTTTCAAAGTGAAGAAATATCCAACCAATCCCATACCCATTATCCACTTAGCTCTCTACATTCCATCAAAAGGAAAAGCACCAGAAAGTTTTCCACAAACCATTAAGGGAGCTGGAGATCCCTTGGATCTCTCTTTCCAGGCTGGTAACCCTGCAGCACGTCCATGCACATTCAGGCACAGAAATTAAATGCTGCTTGTCCAGTGCTGTTGTTTTGTTACTCCACCTTCCTCCTGTTTCTGTTGTATCTTATTTCAACTTTTAACAAGACAAAATATCTTCATGATACACTCCGTTACCCTGTGCTTAGCACCAACGACCATGAACGCTGATGACCAGTCCAATGAATAAAACCCAGACATGATGCCAATGACTTTGGTGCTGTCATTTGAGAGAAAGAGGATGCACCAGTCAGACCTTTACAGCCTGGCCGGGCTGGCCAGTCCATGCTGCGTTTGTGAGTTGGAGGTGGTGTGAGTGTGCTGTGTGCCTGGCTAAGCCAGTCACTCACTGTGTGCACAGCTGCCTAAGGAGAGTTTGCGTCAGAGTGAGCAGATTATGGGGATGTATCATCCAGGCAGTACAATAATAACTGATACTACAGGTATCAATAAAAATTGTTCCTTTAGCCTTTAAACAACAGGTTGGAAAACATAAAACCAGTTCAGATTCTGGAGAGACTAGTGTATCCATGGATTTAATAGGGCTCCAGACACTCCTCCTTCATTAAAGCGGCTCAGGAGCTAGATTAAGTGTCCACACAGTATTTTCTGGTCTCTGGGTACCTGCTCTAGAAATAATTTTTGGCCAGTTATCTTCATGTCTCATTAGCATCACATTAATCTAAACATAATGGGTGGTTTGTCTGCAGATCATGCATATCATAAACGGACACTTGATGACCAAAACCAAGACCCTTCTGCTTTTACTGCATCAAATATTATCATTTCACTACTTATTTGGCTATTAAACAAAGTGGCAACACATGTAGATCAAATGATCCACCATCCAGAAGACCAGCATCACCGTTAATGTTCTCAGGAAACATATTCTCAAAGGACACAACCTCCAGCAGAGGCCATTCCATGCTTGCACTCACCAGGCACAGAGACTGCGGTGGCTGCTGTGTGACATGCAGGCAGGTTTCCAAACGTTTCCCTGTCTCAGCCCTATTTAGCTGTTCCTGTCACCTCATCCACAGGCTGAATCGTCCTGGGTCCTGAAAAGGGTGGTTCAAGCTTCCCAAGTGAAGGTGGCACACGGCGGGCATGAGGACCGCCAAAGGTATTTGTTACTCTATTTCTCCTTGAAGTTTTTAGGGCCTAAACACGGTTCTGAGCCATCTGACATGTCTGAGCTTTGTGTGAGGATTCACTTTCAGCATTTTGCTGCAGAAACAACAGCAATTCCCAGGAAGCAATTCCCATCTCAGCTATAATTGTTGTGTGGTGCATAGTGAATGGTTTGACTCAAGTCATTGATTCACTAAAAATTTAAGAAAGAAATGCAATTTTCCCAGGTACTTCTTAATTTCTATCTCCTTCATATCCACATGCACATGTAGCATTGGAAAATAAACATCACAATGACTTTCATTCTCCTCCCAGCTTTTGGAGGAAAAATTTGATTAGTTTGTAATTTTATGCATATGCCTCACTCTTTGCTCCTGCTCTTCTCCACAGGTCCATGCATGTTTGCATTTGTACAATGAAATAATATTCTGAGGGAAAACACAGTTCAAGAAGTGAACTTTGTAGTTGGTTTTGAAGAGGGCCAGGCCCGTGGCCACACTTCTCTACTGCGGTAGGGAGATACACAGCCTGTGGCCAGGCTCTGATCTCTCTCTCGCTGCGTAATCACAGCAGAGGTAGCAACTGTCATCCTCATCCCACTGCGTATTTTAATGTTTGCTTTTCTTTTTCTTACAGTGTCCCACAGAGGCAATTAAAAGGAGCGGGGAATTAAGCAGGGCTCACAGCAGGTCTGCATTTCCATGAGGTTATTCTTAATGATGGCTTCCTAGTTAAGGCCTTTGCTGGGTCTGGGCTTACGGTTGACTTTGGTGGAGACTCCTCCATATGTCCTTGGCAAGGCACAGCATTGTCCAATTCTCCAGGTCAGTGGGAATATCACTAACTACTGTCACTGTGTTACATCTTCTCTGACATGTTTGGTGAGCCTCAGAGCTGTCGTTATAATCAGTGTTAAGGAGAGGAGTTGGGTGGAAATTTGTGAATTACTGCCAGGGACAGGACTGTAGCTTCAGGGTAAAGAGAGCTTGCAGCCTGGGCAAGAGCGAGGTGGGCTGAAATATTTGGCACATATTTCCATTACATACCAGTCAGAAAGTTGCCCATTCTTGCCTGGTTGTCTTCAGCAATGCTGCTCCTTGCTAGGCTTGGGGCTCGAGGCTGGGAAGAACTGCTTGCTCCCTCAGCATCATTTCCTAATTGTCAAACCCCCTGTACTCCTTTGTTTACCTCAAGCTCAGCATTTACTTCAAGACGAGCCTTGAGAGGTTGATGCACAGCAGCCATACCAACATGCACAAGCTCCAAGGGTCCCCTTGACAGCAGCACTCTTGCAGCAACACCCTCCTTCCCCCAGCCATGGCATTTTGTGCTAGTCTAGTATTTCTTGTTGGCTCCTGACGATCCCCACCAGCCACATCGATGACCATTCCCAGTCACTTTTACTTGAACCTGTCCTAAATATTCCAATCTACTTTAACTGCGACTAATGGACCTGTAAGTGCAGGTCTGTTAGAAATATGTCACAGTATGGCTGCCATATGCTTCATTTTGCCATCCTGAGGGGCCTCTTCTCAGCTGCTCTGACCAGACACACTTTGCTGAAACCACCAGCTTCTGCATGGAGGCTAGAGCGTGAGAAGCAGATCGAAAGACAGACAAGCCGTGGAGTTGGTAGTTGCATTTCTAGCCTAACGTGGGGCTCTGGAAGACAGCAGTGCTGGTGCACAGGTAGCAGAGACCTTGCCAAGGTGTCCTGTCTTCCCTTTCTCAGCATGCACAGGGCAAAAGAAGCCAGTTACTGGGATGGGGAGGTCAAGAATGTTTTTTTGGTTCTGTAGACTTTAAATTCTCAGAATAATTTTTCCTCCCCTAAAAAGAATATGTATATATAAGCCTCTCCAGAATGCTTCATTCTTAAAAACTTTTGGTCCAAATCTGAATGTCCTTGGCCCAGTGTTTTTTCCTGATGAAAACATTTACTGCTGGGGTGGGGGCTCCTAAACCTCAGCCTCCCTCTCCCCATAGCACACACTGGTCGGTTCAGCCTGCCCCTTTTCCTTTGCTGGTGAGATATATGAAGGCACAGCACAGCCCAGATGCTGTGGCAGCAGGACAGCAACAAAGTTGAACCTTTGCAGCCATCAGTGACAGAGAGCAGCCACCTTGCTTCAGAAGCTGAGTATTTCCAAGTTACGTTTCAGATTTCCAGACCCTCTTTTTGCCTCTCTCTCCCCCAACCATCATTTGACTTTTTATTTTTGCAGTTGCTGTTTTCTTTCCTGTAAGTAGCCAGTTTCTTTTTGCTTCTATGGATCTCAGCAGCCTTGACTTCTCCTCACTCCAAATTCCTCAGACCAACACGTACACAGAGTCAGAAACAGCTCGTGAGACCTTTGCAGCCATACTTGTCTGAACTCTGCCTGGTGCAGCTGCAATGAAAACATCATTTTTTACAAAGAGTCACGTGGAAAAGGTGAGAGCGAGTGGGTACCAGGTACTCCTGGGAACATTCCAATTGGACATAAGAAGAAAATCTTTCACAACAAGGACAATCAGCCATTGGAATAATCTCTCCAGGAAAGTTATGGAGTCCTTAACATTGGACACTTCCAGGATGCAGCTGGACAGGGTGCTGGGCCATCCTGTTTAGACTGTGCTTTTGCCAAGAAAGGTTGGACCAGATGATCCTTGAGGTCCCTTCCAACCCGATATTCTATGATTCTATGATAATAATAAAAAAGGACTGGGTTTATTCCTTTCTTGTGATAGGTTTAGCTCGAGAAGCCTGAGGGAGAAACAGCTCAGCTGAAAGACTGAAGAGTTGGCCCCATAGTACAACAGCATCCTTTCCCTAATGTAACCTGATGTGTGCTGGAGACAAGCAATCACCCCAAAAGCACATGGAAGCATAGAAAGTGAAGATTTCAGTCTGTTGGCAGGGAAATTAAGGTATCAATGCGCAGTCCTGGAACGGGTGATTTTGCATTTTAATAGCTGTGTTCGTGTTAAAAATTTAGACATTCCACAAAACAAAAAGAAAATCTTATCATTTTAGCAACAGATGAGAATCTGGGCCGACCTCATGCCTCAATGTGCCCCGAGGGAGTTTCCTTCTTCACTCAACGCAGGGCTGCAGCCTGTAATAAGAAAACTCCCACAGCTTGGAAAGGAAAGCAGAGAAGACAATGCGTTCAAGGAATGTCTTGTGCAGTCTGGACCATCAGTCCAGGCTTCCTTCTTCTGCAGCAGGTTTGAAGATAGTGGGCCTCCAAAAAGAGCACCACAGCAATAGACTCACCTTGCTGCAGAGCTCTTTCACACTTTATTTCACTCGGGCAAGATGTTTCTACTCCTTGAATGCCACCATATAGTTCATTCCTCGAAAGATGCTAATTACTGCTGAATGGTTTGTTAGCTTGCTGCCAAGAATCCATAATTTTCCTAGGAAAGGCAATGCCAGCCAGATGCTTCTTGATGGGAGAACTGCAGGGCTTAACTCCTTGTGCTCTGCAGCATGTGAACACTGCTTAGAACCAGGGCTGGCTTTGGGGCTTTGCTGGCATCAGGTTATACCCAGAAATCATAAGCACCTAAATTTAGGGCATCACGGACAGCTCTGATGACCTCCCCAAAGAGCACTGTTCAGCTGTAATCTGCTTTTTTTTTTTTTCCTTCTAGCATGTACACATCCAAAACCGTGTGCTGTACAAGCACTTCCTTTGTAGAAGACCTGATAGCACCCACACTCAGTGGCTGTCTTTCCAGAAACACTCTTACTGCCACGCTCTGCTTTCTCAGGTGGGCTGCAGCTCCACAGTGGGAGCATGGGAGCACTGGCAGTGCTGGTGTCTGATGACTGATGGTCCCCATACTATCTCTAGATCCTTCCCTTTGCTCCTTCCTCTGGGCCAAGGGAATTCCTGGATACACTGGACCATGAACAAGTCTGCCAGGAGCTCTGTCCTGCCCATTTTCCACTCTTCAACAACTATATCCCTTCTACTTGCACTTTCCTTGACTGTTTCTCTCTCTCTCAAAGACTGTGCATACTCCTCCTCTCCTTTTCTATCTCTGTCCACTCTCTGTACATACCAGCTTGCTTTCTTGAGCCATACACTACTTTCATCAGACTCCTTTAAGTTCATCAGCCTCCTGCCACACAGTGTCACTTTCTCCACACTCTTCCAGTCTAACCTTTGTGTCTCAGACTGGCCAGCCAGGTCACTGTTTTCCTGACTCAGAGCTGGGTCATAGAAATGGTGAGTAGAAGTTCCTGGATTTGCTGAGGGATATAGTGACCAAGAGTGCAATATGTCCAGCAATGGCTCCTGTCCTACCTACCCAGGCAGACAGAGCCTGCTGAAAGGCTACAGCAGGTACTCTTGCTTTATTCAAGACACTCCCAGGGCCTGTTCCTAGACTCCTGAATCTCCATGCTGTCTCTTCTGAGATCTTCAGCAGTACCAGTGAAGCAGCGTGGAAGTTGGAATGGCTGTACCACCACCTTTCCTGAAGACTAGCATTCCCACTTCCCCATCTTGATCCATTTCACCTCCTCGTTCTGGTTGAACAGTGGAAATCTTGCTCCAAGTGCAGAAAGACTACTTCTCAGGAGCATTCAGATGGTGTCAGCTGTTTTCTACTGCTTAAGCCAATGTCCTTTGGATTTTCAGGGGCACATCCAAGAGATCAAATTCACCTACCAACCAGAAAAACTTTATTCACGTAGGGCTTCTTGCCCTATCAAAGGCCAAGGTTGAGTTTTGTGCTAACACGCAGTGACCAAGCAGCTGAAGGCCAGCATCTTCCATTGCCTGAGGTTTCCCAAGAACTCGTCCTTTCCAGCTGGTAATGCCACAGCTTTGAATCTTGTGCTTTCACTACATTTTTTTGGTAGCAGCAGACAACCTTCCCTTGCTCTCTATACCTCAGAGCACCTTTGCCTTTGATCTGATAGTGTGCTGTTTATCCATTCTGGATCAGACACCTCTTCTCAGCCAAAACACTGACAATTAACTTGGTTTCCAGCACGATCCCCGCTTCCTTCCTTCCATGCTTTCCAAGACGCAGTCCCACACCATGTAATTGCAACCTGCATTCTTTGTTTCTAGACAGTGACCTTGCATCCAGCTGTATTGTACTGCATCTTGTTTGATTGCATTTGCTGCGCCAGGCAAGGTAGATTGATTGTGAACTATTTACTTCAGCTATTCACTCTTCATTATTCACAGTGTGAGATTCATCCCATAAATGAGGGAACGGGCTAGAATTGCTCTTTATTGGTTTTGCTCCTTGGTCATGTTCCAAGGCTTTTATAAACAGGAGGAGGGAAATTACAGGTATTTCAAAATAGCCACACAAACATATCCTGCATCAATTTGTTTTAGTGAAGACATGCCTTCTGGAGCTGATTCAGAAATTACACTGGAAAAAAACACTGTGATCTCCCTTTCTGTTTTCTCCCCTTTTTCATAGCTGATGACCATTTCTTACTGAAAACAAATAACTAGATCTGTATAATCTTTAACCACACTAATGCACATTTAGGTATTTTGAAGATTTTTCTGTTTATGAAGAAAAAAACACCCACTTTTTAGTGAAAAGTGGATGCAAAGTGCTCTGATCCCTGCCTCTTCTGGCTTCTTCTGGCCTCTTCTGTCACTGTCCCTTCCTCTCCACCTGCCAATACAGTAGTAACAACCAACCCATGTTGAGTCTTCCAGCTCCTTCTGTTTCTGTCATCTAGATTAGCTTCACAATTCTTGGCTTCGTTTTACAATAGAGGGAATTTCCAAATGCTTTCCCATTCAAGAATAGGATACATCAGGGACTGATTCACATCCAAGAGCAAATATGAGGAGGTACATTCAGCCCTCAGCTGGCCAAGGGCAGCAAATGACTGGGCTATTTAAGTAATTTCTAGGAAATGAGCTGGGAGGGTAGTGTTCAATCAGTGGCAGTCACAAACCCATTAAATGCTGTGCTGGTTGGATCCAGGCAACGGTGCTGTGAACTGCGCAAACATGAGGAACGGATATTCTCTCTCCCAAGGAACTTACAGTCAAATTGACTTAATATTCACTTTGTGAAATTCTATCCAAAACGCCCTTTCCTTCCCAGAGAAGCCACTTTTCAAAGCGATGTGTCTGAGCGGTTTGGTTTAAATCCCCAGCATGCTTTAGATGCTTTTTCAGTCATCAGCCACTACTGTTCTTCACTTAAATCACACTGAGCACAGCTCAGAAATGCCAGAGCAGTGGATTGTAAACTTGGATTTGCACATCCGTAGCAGAGAACCCCAGTGGGACTGGAATTTATATGGATAATGAAAATATCCAATTAGCAGAGTTAACACTAATGTGTTTTGGGAAGGACATTACTAAACCTCCTACAGCAAAGCTGAGCCAGTTTCTAACTGTTGGAGACTGGAGTGGAGTTTGCATAGGAGGAGGAGTCCTAGAGATGCTCTACAAGGTTTCTCTGCCAGCACAAGAGTCTACAGCTGCCAGACAGCAGACACTGCTCCAGGCAGGCTGTCCTCTGGCCTGACCATCCCCAAGGGACACTCTCAGCCTTAGGTGAAAAGTGTGTCTGCCAGGACACCAGGTTCCCCATTAGAAAGAGCACAAGGCCAGCTGAAGAACAATGATGCTGTCACAGCCAGTCAAATTGGTGCTGGTCAGTACCTAGATGTCTGAAAGAGAGAGCAGCAAGTTGCTGCTGTCTCACATAAAAGATATTTTCAGGCCAGGCTGGAGGCCAGGTGCCTTGAAGCAGCTGGTCTCTACTGCATGTTGTGGACCTTCCATTCTCCCTCCCTCCCTCCCTCCCTCCCTTCCTTCCTGCCTTCCTTCCGTCCAAGGACTTGTCCCTCCTTGGTGCAATACTTGACTGACCCTGTGATGAAACCTATCAAAGAGGTGTTTGGGATGTCCTGGCCAAGCACTGGGTGTCCAAGGAGGATGATTTTCCTGTCCCTGCATCACACCTTATTACTTGGGGTCACAACAGTCTTCTGCAGGACATCTGACAGAGGTGTAAGGAGGATGATCCGCCTTCTCATTTCCTGCACCATGTGGTATAGCACTGTGCCCTAGCGCAGATGAAAGGCATCTTGGGGCTTTGATGACAGCAGTATCCTCCCCAATGGCTGCATCAACACGCACTCAGCTGGCCTTGCATCCTACTCTTTCTGTACCAGCCTGTGTCCCTGGTCTTCACATATCCCCAGACGCAGATAGGAGAGTGTTCTTCAGATGTGCCTAATGCTGGTGTCAGAGATGGACTTCTTTTGTGCCATGTTCTCCGCAGCACTGTAAACAACAGCCACGCTTAGCAAATAGATTAACACCATTGTTTGCTCATGAAACATTTATGATAAATTTCAGTTGAGTTAAAAAGACAAGCAGTAAACTAGACATGAATAACAGATTAAGTATTAGAGGAGTCTTTCTGTGAATGCACAGAATTCATATAATCAGAAAAGAGCAGGACGTCTTTCCATCTGCTGACTTAGCACTAACTCCAGGAGCTCCACAAACATCTTCCTGCATGTTAAGAGGAATAACTGCTTGAAATGGCTCTGGTGACTAGGGTGATTCCCATGACCTTCACGTTCTCTTGGCAATATTGCAAGAAGTGACTGATAACAGGAAGGTCTTTCCATGGCTATATTGGTCTGGTTGTTAATACATAGCTTGATGTCTGTGCATACAGAAGTATGCAGCAGCCTCAGAGGATGCTTGCAGCTTCTGTAGTTTAACAAGTGCTTTGAAGCACTTGTCTAAATAATCTGAGAAGTTCTGCTTTGTGCCCATGGTGCCTGTAGCAGTATTGAGTGACAGTCTGGACAGTGAAGGATGGACTTATAGGGAAACAGCCCTCTTCTCTAAATATTTTGAGTCATGCTAAAAGCATTTTTAAATCCATGTCCTCAAGCTCTGGGACTCACCATGTGGACATTTCGGGGTCCAAACTGAAAGTTCATGGGAGAGAAACCCCTTCAGATTAAAAGGAAGAAATTTCCTTTGTGTATAGAAGAAATATTTTGTCACCAAATTGAAAACATTTCTTTTCCCTCCAGGGTCTTACTATGACATCCATCACACCATTGCAAAGAGAAGGACCATGCAGCCCAGCACAGCTTCTGCCCTCTGCAGCTCCCACCGGTGAGGGAAAATTCTCCAGCCAAAGGAACATGACTCCTGTTCCCAGGAGAATGTCTAATCTGTTCTGTCTTTGAAACAGTGGATCTCAGATCTTGGGAAAGAAAAGCAATTCTCGATATATTTGCATTACTATAGCATCTTCCTTTTACTGGAGGATCTGATTTACATGCTTGTTCTTTCCCCTTTACAGGGCTTAACTCTCAGACACTGAAAGTAACATTTAAATGTGCTCCTCCAAGGCACTCTTGTGACACAGTTTTGGATGGGACAACTGCAACTTCTCCAGTCAGAAATGTCCATGATCCCTGTTGGTCCTCAAGACAGGAAGTTCATGGATTTTAAGAGAAATTACCTTCTGTATCTGGGTGATGAAGTTTTTTCCTGGGCACTCAGACAAGGAGGAAAGCTTAAGAATACTCTGAGTAGTTACAGATAAGCACTGAGGCATGCACAGGAAAGAGCAAAATGAAGGTGATGATGCTGGCAGGAGCACTCCCTGTCTCCTGTGAGATCTTCAGTGCTACAAGAGTTTCCACCAGAGAATTGCTGCAAATGACAAGCAGAGATGTGGGTGCTCTGAGAGGAAGAGCCGCAGGAATATTCATCAGCTCTTATGAAAGTTCTTTTTATTTGGTGTAAGGTATTTGTGTAACTTATAAACTTTTATTGAACCTCTCTCAATAAAAACCTTAATGAACATCAAATAGTGAAAATAATAAAAATCTTAATTGAAAACAGTAATACCAGCTTTACTGTGAAACATAAACCCCAACAAAAAATGGTGTATATTTTATAGCATAACAGCACAGGCAGGTACCTGTCTTTAAAATGCCCATATGGTTATGCTGCTCTGCTCCCAGCAGTGTAGGTGCCTGGTTTTTCACTGCTGATCTTATTCTGGGGTTTAAGTGAGGATTGGAGAAGTCATTGCTTGTATATGCAGGCTTGATGGTGGAGCTGTTGCTGGGAGGTGGGAAGAGAAATGCCAGGGGCTGGAAATCTGAGTATATTGAATGCACAAGGGGTTAACAGCTTGGAGAGTCTAATCCAAAGTGTCTTGCTATCTCCATGGACTATGAAACATCTCACTTTTGAAGATATAACTCCTGAAACCCTGAAGTAGCTGAAAGCTGGGGGCATTCTTCTCACTGTGGAGCAAAACTCTTTCTTGTACTGTACTGTTGCTTTCCCTATTTGCCTACATTAAAGATGTTTGGGTTTTTAACCCCTGTGGCATCATCAGCTTCAGCAACAGGAACTACAGATGAATGAGAGGCCAGGAGGGAGGGAATAATTTTTGACGTGTCAGAGAGATTATAAGTATGGGGTCATCTTCAACCTTGGGCTATAGGTAGTATTTTGGTGAGGAAAGGAAGGACAACAAAGAAGGCAAGGAAACACTAAGAGAGACATGAAAGGGAGGTAAAAGATGTCAGAATAGCTAACAGACAGAAAGTACTAATAGTTTATAGAAATAACAGCCTGGAGCTCCATTCCTCTGCAGAGATTCCATTTGGAACACAGAAAATTGAAAGAAAAGGCAATAAAACTGAGATTGGAAACCCTCTGAGTTCACATACACCCAATATCACAAGAGCCATGGGGTGTTGAACCTGAACGTTTGCCAAGGCCATCATTCTGCTGTATGGCACATGCTCGCAACTGGGATAACCCCTTCCCAACACTTGTGATATGGGCATCTGCTGGGGCTCTGGCAGCAGCTGTCTCTTTGGACTCTGACACAGAGAGGAGATTTCAGAATTCTGGAGATATCTCCTCCCTGATGATGTTCAGGGAAGACTCTTCATCCCTTTGTAATTTTATATGGATCACAAGACTCCAGAGTTCCCTGGAGACCTTCTAACCAAACATCTAGTGCAGCCTGTGACAGCCAGGACAAGAACTGGAGCACTTCTGAGGGGTTTTTCCTATTTATCGTTATGTTAAGATCCTGCTGGAGTTTCCTCCTTTGCTCCAACATCAGAATGTGTCCCATGTGCTTATCTTTCTCTCACATTTCCTTCAATTTATGGCCAAGTACCCTGAGATTCTTTAGGCTATTCTGAAGTAAGACCTTGACCTATTTTAAGGGAAACCAGGATCTCTGCAGTGAGATCCACACAAAGTGTACGGTAGTACTGGGAAAGGAGCATTACCTGATAGCATCATTGCAAAGGTGTGGAGGAAGAGCAGGAGGAGCAGGAGGATCCTGGCTTCCACTAATGGGCTTTCATCCTGATCGGACTCAGTACTGTCTGGACCTGGGAATAAGGAGCTGCAGCTACTGTTGGGCTATTGGACCTGGAATCTCCTAACAAAGCTAACCTCATTTCTACATGTAAATTCTCTTTTTTGATGGTCTTTGTTATTTATCCCAGTACAGGATGCATATACTCCGTTACTGTTCTTCCTAACTCTCCCAGTTCGTGTCTGTTCTCTCTCCCTGTGTTGTGGCTTTTGATTAAATGTCTTGGGGAGTCTGGTCTTCAAGTCTGTACTGATATAACTGTGCCTGTTTAGGTTGTGATACGATGCTAACAGAGATATTCCAATATACTACTTCCACACGGGAGTAAGTCAGTATGTCTGCATAGCTGGGGGCTCACAGGATTTTTACTGCTATGCTGTGTGGCCAGGAATTTGAGGATAATGGGTGCTTTGCAAGGCTCACCAATTCTCTCTCACATCTTTTGCACTAGCTGTACAGGAAGCCGAGAGCACTGCAAAGATGCCTCATAAACTGCACGGGTCCAAGAAGAGAATCTCTACACTCACAGCATCTTTCTTCACCAGCAGATAAAAGAGGACCCAGGCTTAGCACAGTTCCATGCCCAGATTATTCAACAGTTTGCAGGAGTCTTGGTACAGCTTTGGCCCAGGACTACTAGCACGTACTCAAAAAATGTCAGTCTTGATACTATACATAGCACAAGACAGGGGATGATCCCAGGGAATCTGGGCACAGCCATCCTGCACAGGAGGAAAGACTGTGTCATTTGACCTCCATGCCAAAGAGCAGTGCCTGGTCTCATTTTATTTGCAAGCATAGGCAGGAATCTCCAAGAACCTCTACCCATCCTTTTTGCCCTACAGTCCTGCAAGTTATTTCAGGCCATGTTCCTGAGCTCTGGTCTATGATAATAAAGATTCATTGTTTTAGTTTATAATCCGACAAAAATATTCACACACACACACACACACTGCTTCCCCTCTTGCCCACAAGGAGCTACTTTAATTACTTTCTGCTAGTCTAAAAGCTCATCAGTTATTTCCTTTACCATCTCCAAAACGGATTCACTCAGACATTTCCTCTGTGCACTTTCCCAGGATCTCCAAATCTGATTGTTCCAACAAATTACTTGGTGAAGTTACTGTCATTTCTTTGTTGCCTGGACTTACTCCATTTACCCATTACAGAAAAAAACCTGCAAGAACAGCAGTTGCTTCAGCTTGCTGAAGCCATTGTTAACTTATCAGCCCCGCAGCTGGTCAAGGATCCACTTCCCTCACAGTATTGTTGTCTTCCAATATTTGTGCAAACACTTCATATCTTCACTCTACAATCCTCTAGCATTAGTTTTCTGATTTTATTGTTACCAGAGGTCATTCTCAGTTACATTTATACAACCCGTAAATCTCAGCTGAGGGCCTCCAATCTGGTTGTCCACTCTGATTTTCAGATTCAGAGGATCTTTCTACCGCTTCCACCAGGCACCCTGCTTTTTGTTCTTTGTTGTGGTGTTTTCAACTCAGCTTATGATCTGTTAAGCTTGGCACAGCCCCAAGGGCATCCTTGGACTTGTACCAAGCATAATTGAGCTCAACGTATCATACATATCCCTCTTTTCTTGACAACATGTGTCTACCATTACATAAATCCTTTCCTTCTGGATTTCCCCCAATCCCTTACAGAACTTCGTCTGATGAATCCATTCCTCACTAAGCTTGAATTCAAGCACATTAGCTAATATCATTGGCTGAAACTTACATTTTTCTGCTATCCCACCCCCACCATCCCTCCAGAGGAGGGATCAGCAGCTTCTAAGGGGCTCCTCCTCGAGGTGAGCTCTCCAGATGGTGATATTTTCATTCGCGTATCAGAGGGAACTCTCTGAATATATAATTCTGTCTGGTTTTTGTTATGTCTTGTTCTCTCAAAATATGGAAAATAACACCATTTTGCTGCCTTAATCCTTGGCATTAGAGATAGGGTAGTAACAGATGGATACAAAGTGGACGAGCCTTGAAATCTCATCAGAGAACATCCTCCCCTTTGTCCCATGTCTCAGTGATGTCCTGCAGTAAATCAAAGCAGTTCATTTTGTGTAAGCACGCTTTATGATTCCTTAGCTATGCAAATAGTTTACCCTTTTCCTTCTTGCACTTGATGAATTCATCTACCAAATATGACCACCTACAACTGAACCACAGACTTCCTTTGTAGTTGGTAGAGAGAAATAAATGTGCTTCTCATTCTAAACCAGACTTTCAATATCAAGTGATGCACGTCCTGCCAGAACTCCGCATGACCAGCTCACTGGCAGACACCTACATTGTAAGAGTCTAAAGTGAAGTGAGATCAACCTTAGTTATGTCCACTGCCCATAGGAGATGCCAGAGAGGACATTTCCACCACACCTCTGTCCTGTTCCCTGCCCTACATCTGTCCCTAGTTTAGAAGATTTTTGTGTTTGAGGATTATTTCCATACTCTGTTCCCTGCTTTTGGTAGAGGAGGATCTCCTACTGAATAGATTTGGAATTCAACTTGATGTGGTTTTTCAGCTACATTTACAGTTGGGCTGTGGCCTACAGACTGTCTTCCACCACTTCCCAGCCCTCACCACCAATTATATACTCTGTATTTTATTGATATTAGTTGCTAGCTCTATGATGGCACATGGCAGGTGACCAGAGTTAACAGATAATTACTGCTCCTTCATCAAACACTAAGGTTTCCTGGTTCACTCACTCTGGCCACTTGCTTACATCAAAACTCTGAAATCATCCTTCCCTTATTCCACAGGAATTCAGGGGTCAACCAGAGCTTTGCTGCTTGCTGAGCTAGCTCCAGTGCTTTGAGAGGGCCCCTCACAAGGGAGGCTCCCCGATACAGGTTTTGTTCCTCTTGTTCACTTACGTGAAGGCATAGTAGGTACCATCCTCCCTCTCAATGCCATCACTCATCTGGTCTAAAGAATCTAGTGAGTTGTGCTTGGATTCTTGCAGCACAGCACTGGAGCGAGTGGCAGGCACCATCCCATCTCTGGCATCACACACAGCATGTGGTGAGGGACATCTTGGAGACCAGGTGTGCTGCTGAAAAGCACAACCCCAGGCAGCAATAAGAGGAAATGCTGGTGATGCTGCTGCTTGTCTGCTCTGCTATGTAAATAATCACATTGCTGAACAAGAGGTTGCAGAGAGTCCTGCTTTGACAAAGCATCTCCCTAATCAAAAGCTACCGACCTCTGGTCAGGGTCACCAGGAGAGGAAAAAGCCAGGAGTCCCATTAGCACACAAGCTAGTATCCCAGATCTGAGAAACAGAGAGGCAAGGACTAGGACCACCTTGCTCTACAAAATTCCACTGGCTTGCTTTATAGCTGTATTGCATGGCTATCACATGTACAACTGTCTCTAGGCTCTTCTGGGTTTCATTTATGAGGCATTTGTATCACACACCCCAGATCTCACAACAGAGAGATGAGATTTAAGGTGGTTGATTCAAGGTGGCTGTCCACCCTGACACCACCTGCCTGTTTGAATGGTTCAATCTCAGTTAACACTGCCAGTTTAGGAGAGAGGAGGTGTCACACAGCCACACTCTTACTCATCATTGTAGGATCTGCTATCCGTCTTAACATCCACAGTGCTTGGCATCATGTCGGCTAGTGGTAGAAACAGCAGAGTCCTCTGCAAACCATGTTGGCAGGACATGTGAATTGTCTATCTCCAGGAGTAGGGTTCCTCCACCCCTGCTCCAGGATTGCACCCATCACTCCTGGCACACTGTGCATACTAACGTCAGTGACATCACTTGAACCACACCTGAGTTCTTGCCTTAGCACAAGAGCAGTGAAGATTCTGAGATGCTCACCAAGGAGCTCTGACTCTCTGGTTTGGCAGGTGCCACTCTCAGGTGACTTAGCTGATCTGCTCAAATATGTTAAGATGATTCAACCTTGACAGTTGTGTGTTGGCATCCTGGCTGAAGGGTGAAGGAGGATGGAGAATCAGGCCATGGCTGGAACGCTTCTTGTTGGGAGAGTAGTCCAGCAAAGTTGTACAGTACAGGATTGAGAGTGCTCTGCAGGCAGCAGAAATCTGCAATTTTTCCTTTGGAGGAGAGTCTGTATTTCACAAACACATTAACCTAGCCACCTAGCAATGCTGGATATCAAGTAATTGCTTTCAGTCAGCATAATCAATCCATTGCTTGCTTGTATTCTTGTCCCAGTACTCATTTTTAGTCTTGCTTAAAGCAGTTGTTAGTAGTTTGATTTCTTGTGCCAAGCAGATAGAAATTAATACACTCATTTTGATCATTTTGCTGGTAAAACTGCTGGTTGCCTCAAATCTCTTCTTCCTAATGTCTAATCTTTTTTTTCCTTGCACCCAAGTTTCATAATTCAGGAGCCTTCACCAGAAGTGGGCTGACACCTTCCCCTAGGGTGCTGGCTTCATGGACATGAACCATGGTGATCCAGGTGTATTGAGGATGTCTGGACCCTGCCATGGCCTGTGGGTGCCATGTGGGTGTGGACTTCAGAGCAGATGAGCACCACACTCAGGACTGGTGCAGGGGCCAATAGCACCTCAACCACAGTGTCCTGTCCACACTATGGCCCACACAGAAGAGACAAGGCAGAGGGAAATGTTGCAACGAGCTGCCCATCAGTTGTGTGGAAGAGGACAGAGTAAGACTGTCCATTGTGCTGTGCTGCAGAAGCATATGAGGTCCTCTTCTGGTGCAAAACAAAATGGAAAATGGAGAGACGTCTGGGACATCAAAATTATAATGAAACTATTGCTGCAAATGCCACACTCACACTTGTCTCCACACTCACGCAGCCTGGGAGTTGCTGTAGTTCTGCAGGAGAAAAGATAGTGCAAAAGAGAAATCATATGGAGCCTTCAGCTGACATGTGCCTCCCTAAGTATTTGCTGCAGCTCAGCATTGGACTGTGTGTTTTCTGCAGCACAGCAAGGTGACGGTAAGGACAAGTCTGGGAGTTGCTCTTTTGTCTTTTTTCTTCCCTGATTTTCAAACTGAATTTAATGATGAGAATGTCAGAAGTTACGTTTTTTTCAGAAATTAAAATACCAGTCTGACAGAAACAGAGAAAAGCAATCATGGGCCAAATGGATGTTTGGGTCAGTGTGACTCATCACAGGCTGGCAGCGTGGGATCCAGACTGACAGCCTGCCTGCAAACACCCAGGCCAACACAAGCCCAGAGGAGCCAAGAGCCCAGGAAATGCCAGAGAGGCTGACAGCTGAACAGAAACACACAACAGAGCGTGGGGACACATCCCTTGTTTCCATTCATTAGCTAAGCCTGAATCCATAACCAAACTTCCTTACATATGTGTGTCCTGATAGGGATCACCCTGAGCCACGCTTGGGCTGTGCATATACTGGGACCAGACAAAAGCAGCATTTATACCAGCCCCTGTGCACGCAACAAATGCAGCTTCCAGTCCATGCACTTGCAGATTTATGGAACCAAATCACAGTCACAAGAGCTCTGGTGGTCCTAGGTCTTCCTGGCTTTTACCCCAAGAATGACACCCGGCTTGTGTTTCCTGATGAGAGTAAACATCTCTACTGCAAAAGTTTTGAGCGTTCCTAGATTTCACAGGCATGCCATTTATGAAATGACACCTTGAATGGAGACAATATTTAAATCAGGTCCAACATACCCATTCATTTTCCATCAAAATCAAGTCAACCAGTGCTGGAGAGGTTACAAAGGACACAAGGTTGAATACTAAGGTAACAGTGAGCTCTAATTCCAAAGAAGGTAAACCACAGACTGATGTACATTAGGAGAAGCATGGCCAGAAGGCTGAGGGAAGCTATTATCACCTCAGAACTCAGATCCCCAGTCTAGAGGAATTTGAAGAAGTCTGAGAAAGTCCAGCAGACACTACCATCATGATCAGAGGCACATGTCTTGTGGAGAGGTGTTGAAGGAGTCAGGCTTGTCTAGCTCAGTGAAAAGGTAGATTAGTGGAGATACAGGACCAGCCTGCAACCACTGGAAGGGAAGTCATAAAGATCACAGATCCAAATTCATCTCAGCAGTAAGAGCCAGTATAACAAAGGACAACGAGGCAATGGCCTCAGGTAGTAGCTTGGGAAGTTCAAATTCCAGATCAGGAAAGAAAAAACGCACTGAGAGAGTGATGCAGTCTGGGAACAGGTCACAGAGAGGTGGGAGATCTGCACCCTTGGAGTTTTTCCATTTTTGGCTGCTGAAATCCATAGCTGGCTTGACTTAGTGCTCGTGCTATGAGCAGGTTGTTGGACCAAAGACATCCAGAGGTGCCTCCCAAACGACACCTCTCAGATTCCATCAGTTTCCAGCTCTAGATCAAGAACAGGACTTCATCTTCTAAGAGCTCAATCAATGTCCTGAGTCTCAGCTTGTGGTACCAGAATTATGTTACAGTTTCTTCACAGTCAGTCATTTGGGCCACTTCAGGACACAGAAGCTTCTTCCAAAGAAATGAAGGATGCTGCTCTGTAAAAGTCTCTTCTGTTTTCATAAAACAGCCAAGCAGGAGTGTGCTAAAAACATCACCAGGGTGTCAGAGAATGAGCTGGATGGCATCTGGAGATGCAAATAAAATTTGAATTGGCTCACTGAGAGCTGGATTATCAACACTTACATTGCTGCAAGTCAGAAATTAACCTGGTGACCTTCACATTTGGGTTTACCAAGGTGAGCAAAAAGCCACCTTGTATTGTATCATAAGCAACTGAAAAACAGAACCTATTTCCTATGTGTCTGTTAATGCAGAGCAGCTGAGAGATTGCCAGCTATTAAAGGTTCCTGGACAAGCAGGTTTTTGATTCAAATTTGGCCCAGGAAAAATATCTACTTCTGTCCAAGGACACAAAGCAGTTGAATGACTTCAGAGCACTCCTGTGCCAAGCCCGACCTGAGTACAAGTCAGGAGAACTCAGATGAAGACTCCAGGAAGTCCCTTTTTAAGGTAGAAAGAGTTTTAAGTATTTATTTTCCTATTTTAAAGGTCTTGTATCTCTGGCTTCTTTTCTAACCAGTCCAGGTCAGTTATAACTCACCCAAAGGACACAGCAACTTTTAACAGGTATTGATGTGCAGTTCCCCAGGTCTCCTATTGTTATCTCCTGCTCTTTTATTAAGCTGCATTTGGGCATAAAACAAAATTTGTAATGCTTCCACAGTATCTGTGTTTCTTTGAACCTGGCACAAAATGTCTCCAGCCCTTCTCTTGGATCTCACAATCCTAAACAACCTTTGCATACATTTTTACGCGTGCTTTTCTGTATCACTTTAGGGATGCCAACCCTGGTGTCTTTCAAGGAAGTTTTGTCGTGTTCCAAAGTACCCCTGTAAAGCATGTAATACAAATAAAATTGTGTTGTACTGATACACTAATTTACGGCACGAGGAACTGCTTCTTTGCTCACCCTCCATTCGGTCAAGAGCAACCTGTATTTCCTTTGAGACTGCAGACACCTGATCCCTGTGAGACTGACACAGAGACAGGCCACGAGATCGTCACTGCTAGTTCACTGCCATCAGAGGCATTGTGTCCTATTAGCTTAGTAAGTACCTTAACAGTACCTCCCACCAGTATCTGTACCGCACTGAAACATGGCAAAAAAAATGATGCATGAAAAAGAGAATAGTGCCATAAGAGCTAATTAGCCTGGCAGGAAACCTGTTCCCAGATGGCCACTGACAAGAGGTGAGATTATCAAAACAGAAGGGATGGAAGGGACTGCAGATCAGAGAGGAGCCCACAATGCAGCTCAGATTTTGCCTGGTTTTGCCCCCCCACAATTGCACATGTTCTCACTGGAAGGTTGTCTCAAATGGAGCCCCCTAGCACCCAGGCACCTCTCAGAGTGTGCCTACAGGATTTACATCTCCCCAGGTCTCTCTTCCTTGTTCGCAGTGGAAAATGTTTCCCTTTTAAGAGCAACTGATACCGATGCAGAGGATAGGGAAGGATAATAAGAGCTGTTACAGCTGCATCGCAAGCTCTTTAGGGCTTAAAAATAAAGAATTTCACAGTAAATGGGATCGAGGACATGTGAGTGCAGAGCATGTAGAGTGGCAGCACAATCACACCGGAATAGAAGAAGCACTCCCAACACGCAGCAGGCTGGCGAGGAGCAGAAAGGGCACAAGAAAAGGCTCCAGAAATACCTTCAAAGTAAGAAGATGACAAAGAGAAGCCTGGCCCGATGGGACCATGACAGCAAATAGCAGATGACACAGATGAGGCTGAAGCATTCAGCGTATTCTTTCACACACAGAATAAAGATATAATTGCAACAAGCTGTGTAAGGCAATGCCGTTTACAAAGAATTTAGACAGGCCAGGTGTGAGACAGGATGAGTTGAAGATGACTGAACCAGAACAGAGGTATCCAGATACACAGCACCTGGAGACATCTCCCTGCAGCACTGAAGGATTCAGCTGAAGCTGTCTCTGAACTGTTTGTTATACTTTTAGGAAGCCATAAGAATATGTGAGAGTGAGAAGGGGCTGAGGCAGAAGTACAATATCTGGTTTTAGAAGAGGAAGAAAAGATGAGGGTGGAAATTACAGACTAGCTCCAAATTACACTTTCTTTCCAGAGCCTGGAGATTTTTCAGGAATACAGTATTAAACAATTAGATTATGGTCACCCAAAAGGTAAGGTAATAAAAATGCCAGGTATGGATTTCTGAAGAACAAATCATGTCAGGCTAGGTTCATTCCTCTTTGTGCTGTGACAGCTGACCTTACTGAGAGGAAAGAAGTACTAGATACTATGTCTACTTTGGTAAGGATTTTTCATTTTCTTCATAATGTGTTGAGATTTGACCCAGCTGGACAACCGAGGGCCCAGCACATTCCAGTAATGGAAACCCTGATGAGCACAGAGTATCCTGCACCTTTGAGACCCAAACTGTCCTTTATTTGGAAATTTTTAATCACTTTCCCAGGAATGGGTCTAAGTTTGACACTCAACCCTTCCCTCTCACTTGAAAGTTAAGTGATAATTTGGCCTTGACCCAGCATTCACTTACGCCCCCAAACTAGATTTTCAACTTTGAATTTATCCCAAGTTCTCTCTTTCCCTTTGTGTACTGTATTTAAAAACACATCATTCATATGTTACATTTTTAGGCTTCTTCAGATGTCCTTGCTGCTCTTTCATGGTCAGCTGCTCCTTCTTCCTGAGCTAACAGAGAGCTATTAAAAGCCAGGATTACTAGGACTGTACTGAAAGAGAGCTGCTGACTGACCTCCATTTTGCAAACACCCACTGCTTGCGGGGACAGAGTGAAGCCCTGCTCAAGATTCCTCTGGTCTTCAGGTTCCCCAAGTTTCAGCTCTAAAGGGGATTAAAAATGCTTTCCCACCCCAGCCACCTCCTTGTTTTCCTTCAGCTTTGCTACCATGTGTTGTTCAGAAATTTCTCAGAGGCAGAATTAGCTACAGGCACAAATCAGGTGAAGAGTTGCTCTGGCCAAGACAGTTGTTCTCCCCTGTGCTGGATGCCTGGAACAAAGGAGGCTGGATGCAACCTGTTCTCCCAGAGCGAGAGGGTTGTGACTGGGTGGCAGGTGAGTGGTCCCCAAATCAGCCCGAGAAACAACCAGCTTCTCAAGTGCTCTCTCTGCCTCCGTCACACTTGTGCTCTTACACTGTCTCCTGGCACGTGTAGTGGCAAAAATTCAAATGTGGTGAATCTTCAGGAAGCTTTATGCTGGCTCTGCTCAAAGATAAGCAGTTCAGCAGAGCTGTGCTTTTCCCATACACTGAGCTCTGGCTCAAATTCATTGACTTTGATCCACTGTACAAGTCATTCAGCTCGAAGAGGCTCTTCTGAGACTGTGACAGAGGTTCATCTCTTCCTAGTCACCTTCTCTTCCTGGAGATGCAATTTCTGACCCCTTCCCTGGCTTCGAAAGGAAAGACTATATTCCATGAGTCTACGTTTAGCCTTTAAATAGGTACTACCACACTTGGAGGACCTTACCCTGGGGCAAAGCAGTCCTCCAATATCAAGTGTCTGAAGTCCCTTTCTCATCAATGGAAACAGTTAAAGGATGAATTTATGTGCTGAAGTTGTGAATTAAAGGTTTCACCCCAAAAAAGAGTCTATGTTAAAGAAGACACTTCCTTGCAGTGCCCAAAAGCTCCCTACACTTGAAGAGGGGCTGAGCAGTGTAAGCAAATCCCCCTGCAGCACTTAGGCAGCTCCAAAAGCTAAGGAGCAGTACTCCTGGGTGGCACCGAGCCTGAAGATGACGTGTTGCAGTCCTCAGCATCTGCAATACTTCAGGCTCCTGGGAAATTTAGCTCCTGAGCCAGTCTGACATTTTTTTAAAAATCTGCCCTCTTTATATATATTATAGGTTGCATTTAATCATGCTGAGGTGGTGAGTAATATCTATAAAATACTCTAGCTATTTCACACACATTTTTTTAAGTGCTCAAAGAAAAAAAAAAAAAGGATACTACTGAGGATGAGTCAGACCGTGAGAAACAGGCTCTGTGGACTCATTCTTTGGCTTGTGAGCAGATTCCGCTTTCTTCAACTGGGTTATTTCCTAAAAGGATTTTTTTTACTAGTCTTCATGAGTCATTCAGAGATTCAGAGTACCTTGAAGAGTTAAGCTCGTTGCTAGCCACTTTCCACAATGGGATTCAGAGTGTACATTTTATCACTTAACTCACAGGGGTTTGTTCCCACATCCCACCCCAACCGCTTAGTGATGGCCAGACATTAAAAGGGGAATGAATGCCGATGACTTTGGTGTGGATAACTCAAGCTGAAAAAGGGCAATTTTAGAATTCATTTGCAGACGGCAGTAGACTCTCTGAATATGAGGGAGAAAGGATCTGATGCAGAAACTGAGCAAATATCATCAGTAAAGTATTTTGTGAGGGCTGGCTAAGGTGTGCAGTCTGGGATTCTGAATTACAACCCAGAAGTAGTGGGTGAGCCTCTGCTGAGAGGTAGGGATGTGGGTGAGCAGACACTGGTGCACAGTGTGGACCCGCATTCTCCCCTCACGCTCTGCAGGTGCTGAAATCTCTTTCCAGCTGCACTTAGGAAGTGCTTTCCTTTCTGCTTGCCACTTAGCCCCCTTCCAATATACAGCAAGATTCCTGCAGGGGACAAGTCAGATAGTATTGTTACATTAATTTCATATTCTACTTCTAACGTATTTTTATTAAAACAGGTGCATACTCCCAAGAGGGAAAGTTATATAATGCCTTAGAGGTTAGAAAAGGTGTAGACAACCTGGAAAAAAATGATACAAGTTTCATTTCCCACTAGGACCGTTGTTAGCAGCAGAGAATTGTTCCAGTAACAAGGAATATCAAAAGGATGGATAGCCTGCTGCACAGCTAGAACAGGGGGAAGCTGGTTTGGAAGACACCAGTGGGAGCTGGATGCTTCCATGCTTGGATACTGAGGAAAATTTACCCTTTGCAAAAGCTCTTTGGTGCTTTAGCCCTCCACTGTGCAATGGATGGGTGTAACTTCATCTGCAACGAGTTGTTGGCCAAATACAGGAGATGTATTTAATACAGTGAGAGAACACCACAGGAATTGTTCAAGCAGTGGCTTCCATTGCAGGAGATACCAGAGGTGTGTCTGAGGAGATGTGTCAAGAGAGATGGTCAAGGTCATCATGGTTTGCTCTGGTGATGCCCAAGATGTTCCCTGCCTCTCCTGGGCAGAGTGGCCTGAACTGCAGATCCTGCTTGTGGCAGTGAGGGTTCAGGCTCCTCCAAGTACTGTCACTTGCCTGTCTCCTGTCTCTTGCAAGAGTGTCCTAATCACCAGCGGTTCTTACTTCAGTGATGGAGTCACAAAACCAGCAGATTCCATGGCTCTGTTCTGTACTTCAGTACTGGCAATCTGAGGACATCCCTTGTGGCTTTCTCTTACTATGAAAGCAGTGGCCATGTGCTGTGTGTTTGTGTCATTTATTAGACAACAGGCTCTTTAGTAAAGCATTTTGTCTTTGTAAGGGGTTTGTCCTGTACTTGAAAGCTGTGGATCGAAGCAATGCCCTGTTACAAGGAGCAGGTACACAAATCACCTTTGCTGTGGGGATGAACATTTCGAGGGGTTTTCAGACTCAATTCCCTCTGCAGGAAAAAAGTTTCCCTCAGTGGAGCAGGTTTCTTATGTGACTTTTTCTCCATGCTCTCCCCAGGGCTAGAGCTGAGCTACTCAAGCATGGGAATTTCAAATCACCACTCAGACCAAGCCTGTAGACAATTAACTCCCAGGAGATAATTACTTTTAAAATGAGCTCCAAGCTCAAGTTGAAAAATTGAATTCTCCTGCTGTTCACACAATGTGTTCTCTGCAGCCACCTCTCTATGACTTCTTCTGAATCAAAACCTAAAATATAACCTCTCCTCCTTTTCCCACTTGCTCTAAGTGAAGAGCGGGGATTTTAAATCCTATGTGCAGCAGAGAGCTGGGCAACACTGAACCATGATGGGGCTGAATGTTCCCTAGAAGAGTTTACATGTTGTATTTCCGCTTTCTGAGACTGCAGCCTTAATACATGTGCATATGGTGTTTACATGGCCTTCTGCACACAGCAAAACACTGTGAGATGTTTATTAGCAGCCTGAGCTTTACACAAAGCCATGTAATGCTGTATATCCCCAGGGGAAGTAGAATAGAGGAATTCTTTATGAGGTGAATGAGCAGAAGCTAGAGACGTACAGTGTGAAGGGATGTACGGAGAGGGTCTTCGTTTCGCTCTCTGAAGTCACCACACCAGATTTCTCTCTTCTCCAGAGATGCAGGACAGAGATGAGGGAACTGCACAGGCTGTGAGAGCCAGTGTAACAAAACCAGGTTGTGAGGAACGGGAGTTTGTCTGGCAGGAATAAATGCCAGGCTAAGGCTGAACAACAAGAACAGAATGTCGTTTGACTCATGGAAGCAGAGCACTCTGCTGGGAGCATCAGGGCAAAGCAGGAGGAAAGGCTCTCTGAGCATAACCCAATGCAAGCAGCCTGATCTACAGCATCCCTTAGAAGACTCAAATAATGCTACATTCACAACCACTAACTAGGCTCATAGACGTTCAAGCTTCCCCTGGACAAACCTGAACTGATGTGATGCTCTGCGCTTGAGTAAGACGGAAGTACCACAGTTCTGAAGATGCTTTGTATTGTAAAGTCAGTGTCAACTTGTTTTGCGTGACCACCACTCGTGTGATGCTGATGACCTGTGGGATTAGATTTTGTGCTACAGAGGGCAGGGTTTTGCTAGAAGTTTAGGTGGGACTTAAAGGAACTTGGGAGAGGCCTAGAAAGTATTTCATGTTCATAGAAAAATTTTGCTGGATTCTTGTCATGACATCCATGCCAAAAGCCAGATGCAGAGGAACTACTTACAGGTCGAGGTGACATAGAGCAAACATCCTCTCTGTCTGTGAGCTCACAACTTTGTTTCCTGGTCTATCCAGATGTCGAACTGGCACATTTGCAAATCTGAGAAATAGAGATCACAGAAATCGTGTCTCCAAGGCAAAGCCAAATTGCCACATGGCACAGGCACTCCCTGGAGACAGAGCTCTGCCAGATTACCCAGTTTACTAGGACTTTCTTTTCTCCCTGGGTTAAACACCCACAGAATTTCATTCTTGAAAGCACCAGTCAGTCCAGGGCTGCCTCACCCCTGGCCCTAAGGATATTCACAGAGGAAGCCAGCCTCCGCTCAGCATGCTCGTTTGTCAGGTCCAGATAATGTCCAGATCTTGGGATGGGATGGGGAAAGCCACATTTTTTTCTCACCACACTCCTGTTATGTTGTCTTGGCACCTTTCTCCCTAGGGTACCATTAACCTGCACAGATGGTCATCAGCTCCTGACTGGGATACAACGCAACCCCAGGTTATGGGTCCGTGTTGCAGCACGGCCAGCACTGAGTGCAAACACCACAAGAGGTTAGATGCAAGCTCTGTGTTCATGCCCTTGCTTTTTAAACCACTGTGGAGTAGACACAGAATCATAGAATCATAGCATAGTCTGGGTTGGAAGGAACCTTAAAGATCACCTAGTTCCACTTCCCTGCCATGGTCAGGGGCACCTCCTACTAGGCCAGGCTGCTCAAAGCCCCATCCAACCTGGTCTTCAACACATCCAGTGATGGAGCAGAGTATGAGGCCTCTTTAGTAGAAGTACAGCTTTCACATGGATGATAAATACTAGTTCATGTCTAGTAGAACCTAGGAATTTACTAAATGTCCTCGATAGCAGAGATGCACAAGGACTGTGGGGCCACCACACGCACAAGAGGTTAAGTCTGTTGCAACCATCTGTGCTTGGGCAGTAGCTATGGAGTGATTTAGGACATCTGGAAGGACGGAGTCTGCTCAGACCTCTACTAGAGTCAAACTACCGGACGATGTTACAAAAGACAGAGTGTAGCCCACGTCCCCAGGGTAAAACCACAGGGTAACACCTCCCCAAAGCAGCCACAGTCTCACCAGCTAGCCCATGCTTAGTATGCAGGCTATATTTCATAGAAGGCTTCTGAAGATGAGATACCTGTCACCATAAACCAGAACCTGCATGCTAACTGACAGTGACCAGACCTTGCTGTTAATTCACTCCCCACCCACTCCAGCTGTCTCCCATGACTGCACTTGGTTTAACCAAGTGACCTCTGGTGGAATTTACAATCTTACTGTTTCCTTGATTTATTAGTTGCAGCCACAGGGTCTGATGATTAGAAGGTCTGAGCCCAGCTTTATGCCATTTTTTCTAAGTCTACAGTGGGTTATTTGTTTATGACAAAGGCTGATAATAAAAAATACTATGCCACACATTCCAAATCACATCACCATGGCAACAACAATCGAAGTTTTTGAGCTTTTCCTCAAAAGAGTTTGCTGGGTTATGTTCTTTATAGAGATCTCTGTATGTGCTTGGTTGGAGGTTTCTAGTGATTTATCTGGCACAGGGTCTGTCAGCTATGTGTGTTTGTTTGGGAAGCTCAGCTGCTCCCTTTTGCATCTCTGTTTGTCTCTCTTGACCTCTGCCCTTCTCTGCTCTCTGCATGGCTCCCTGGACACAAGCAGCTCTTCTCCTCTCACCCACCCAGCCTCTGATCTCAGGTCACTGCTTCCCTTCCAGCCCCACTGCAGACAACAGACACAGCAACATCCACCCACCTTCATCAGAGCCACCTCTCTCTGGAGGGGAAGGCCAGTCCCCGGGTATCACACCCAGTGAGATATCAGATGTGCCGCAAGCTACACAAATGATGCATGGAGCTGGGCACTCAGGCCGCTATGAGAGGAGGTTGGTTTGGACTGCAGGGTCTGAGAGGCATGGCCAACTCACTGTTTGACAGCCATGGTTTTACTCCACGCAGCCCTTCTGCACGATCCCTTCCTTGAACTTCCCCATTCACCAGTGTCTTGATGCCCTGTGGTGCCCAGGGCCAGTCTCAGACTCTGGAGAAGATCACTTCCCATGGTGCAAGAAGGTGCTTCAGCTGAAGGTGTGTTCAGAAACAGGACCTATCCAACTTCTGGCCATCAACATGTCCCAGGATATGTAGAGAAACTGTTCTACTCCTCTCAGTGTCCAGGCAGCTGAATGACAGTGGCACAGAGGTATGAGCAAGGCCTCTACCCTCTTCTCATCTAGCACTGGAGTTGCTCATGCTGCTGCAACACTATACAGACCATGTCCTTTGCTCTCTCCCACCTCAGATCATAACGCACCAGCCATCAGGCTCGTCCTGTCCACATCACATGCACTATTTCACCAGGCATGTCTTCCCAGGCTGAAATCCTCTGGCTTATTCCAAACCTCATCCCCATCTCATGTTCTCAATCAATCCAGCATGATCCCATCCCTACTAGGGAACGAACCACTTCGTGTTCATTCTTCTGCACATCTAACACAGCTCAGGTTGAACGAAGGGGCCATCCCAAACCTCTAGCTGCACCCAGGGTCATTGACGGTTGCTCTTCAGTAAGCTGTCCAGTCTAGAGGCACCATTTGGTTTAGGCAGTAAGGTTTTGGGAGTCTCACCTCTTGATTTGTTTCTTTTCCTCAGTATTATCATTGCTCACTTTACACTGGTGCTTTATCTTATGAATATTGATTATTTGGTTTCACTGGTTAGCAATTGTTTATTCTAGACTAACACTTTCTATTCTTACATTCCTGCACACTAAGGTGATTTATAAAGGCAGTAAAACAAAGAGCGCTTGTTGCAGGGAACTCAAAAAGCTTTGCTGTGCTAAAGGTTCCTGGGAATAATAAATCAAAACTAACCTTGAGTCAGAGTGTAATCTCTGCTGCATTCGCCCTCAGATGGAGCCATCCAATAACACCATCCAGAGCTCACACAGTCCACAAGATAGCTCTGTCTGCCCAAAGGTGTCTGCAGGTTCCTTCAGCTCTCCTGTGCTCGGACCCTCAGAGATGACTTCCCTCTCTGTGTACGTCATTCACTGCTGTCAGAGCAAGGGAGTGGCTGGACCTCCTAGGGAGAAGCCATAGAAGCACCAACTTGGCTTCAGAAACTCCCCTTGCTGCCTTCATGCCATGTGAAGACATCCTGCCTACTCCGGCAGACCTGCCCTTCCTGCACTTTCATTGCCCAGGAACTGCAGGCAAGGGCTGCTGGAACAGACTTCCACTCTCACATGAAATCCCACCCCACTCAGTGCAGGCGAAGTAGCCCCTCTGTGCACCCACAGCGGGCTCCCGAAGCTCTCTGGTTTTTGGGCATCTCCATGAGCTGTTTCATAGTGGGTGCAAAAAGCTGCAGCCATAGCAGCACCTGCATTCCCCAGCCAGGGCAGGACTGTGACTGCTGAGGAACAAGGTAGTAAAAGCTATTGCTGAAGACACAATTCCCATTGCCTATCGTAGCTATGCTGCATCCTGTAAGGTCACCAGGCCTTTGCTTATTGTCTTGGAGGTTCTCCATGCTCAGAAACCTTTATTCCTCTGTCTTACTGAAGTCAGTGGTGCTCTTTATGTCCATCCATGTGCTCTGAAAGTCCCTATCAGCACAAGAAGGTGCCTGTTCTCGTCCTTTCCTGAAGGCCGTGTGCATGAAGCCTGATGTCGCACACAGCCAAGCAGGGCTCTCGTCAAACGGCAGGAGGCAGGTCCTAACCCCTCTTCAATGCACGGTGTTATTCTGGGATGTCAGCTGAGCCAGGGGGTGCCACACTCTGGACAGCTGGTGCAGAGAGTGCCCACAGGAAAGGTGCCTCCTCTCTGGGGCTGGACTGGAGTAAACTACTGCTGCTGCATTTTGGTGGTGGGACTTGGGATCTCTCCCTGCTTGAAAAGGCTGCAAGAGGTGTGTCAGGCTATTCGGTGACCACAGGATACAGGAGGTCATACAGCCACATCAGGAGTGTTTCCAAAGACAAAGCATCAGGGGGAAGGGAGGAGGAGAGCCCGAAGGCAGAGCACTTCCTCCAGCTGATGCAGAACCAAAGCATACTCCAGCACACTGCAGAGCTGGCCTCCCAAGGAGATGACAGATGGTGTAATGGCAGGGTTTCCAGATACCTGCCAGTCCAGGAGGAAGATAAACCCCTTTATTTCCTTTTCTGTTCCTTTAACTCTGCCAGTGCTGACCCAGAGGACCAACTAGCCACCCTTTAACCCCCAGATACCTGCATCTGGACATCAGTGAAGTGTGTGTGTGAGTGCTGGGGGATTTAATGCATTGATCAGGAACAGTGAAGCACAAGACTGCTTAGAAATCAGTGTAGCTGTGCTGTGTAGAATGTCTTTTCTACCCTAGATACCCATTTGCCTGCACACATACTTGTAAACTCTGGTGGCTGTATCAGTCAAGGCCAGCTGTCAAATCTGGCACCCCAGCTAGGACAGGCTGTTGGCTGTGATAAACTAAGGGTGATTCAGACTTTGCTATCAAAACCTTTTCTCAGTGAAAAAAACCCTAAGATTTTGGAAGAAAAATAACTGGAGATAGGAAATATACACTTCTCTTGAAATGCTGTCACTGGAAAGGAGAAAACTTGAGAAAATCATAAGTTGAGTGGAGAAATACGGTTTCCTAAAATTTTCTGGTGATTTTTTATCTCAATGATTAGAGAAGCAGGGAATTCCTACAGCGTATGAAATTTTTTAGTTGAAAAAAATGTGTCTTTCCACTGAGTGCAGAGGAAGCAGTGGACACTTGCCCCACTCTCAGGGGGAGCTGCCAATGGCAGAGTGAGCATCACCCCCAACTTTCAAAGCTGGGAATGACCCCTCTCCACTTCATTGTAGCAACCATTGTAGCTTGGCAGGGTTGTTTGAGGCCTACCTCAGCAAGGCTCATCCTCATTTCTTCTCTCTTTGTTGAGCAGGACTAGCCCAGTTTCCAAAGAGTCTGACTTGGGAACAGCCCAGTGTCCGCAGTTGCTGAGCCACAGTCTCATGCACTGGGACTATGCCCACAAAGCTCTTTTTCATCTCCTTCACATCAAGAATATCCCCTAGGTTCTCCCCTGACTGAAGGGAAGAGTAATGTCAGAGAGAGCAAAAATCAGGTCCAGAAATAAAATTCATAAAGCTGTGTCATTTCCCTGGGCTTTCCAGATAGTATTGAGCCAGCACCTGAGGTAACATCCTTCCTGTTCACACCAACCCCAGGTTCCAGTCCCCAGCATGCAAACACAGCCCAAAGGTTTGGTTTCCATGCAGGCATTAGATGGAAATCAATTTCACAATCTCTGGAGCTGCTCTGGAAAAAAAGTCACTGTTCTTCCGTGGCTTTGCCAAGGAACCTAGCAGAAAAGATGAGAAGGAAATTGCCCAACCTGCCTTAAGCACCTCTCCCCTCACTGCAAAACCCAAATAACATGTAAGTACCACACTAGTTAATGGTGATACTATCCTAGGACCAAACAGCAACTACAAATGGACCGTGTGGGCTGAGCATGGAGCTAAGTACCCCGCTGCACTCATTTAGCCCTTGTTACTGCCTGCAGAGGCCCATCTCCCCTCTTCCAAGGGGGCAAGACAGAAGGTGGCTCTGGTCTGTCTCTGGGCTGCAGACACACACTGAGAAGTATTGAAACAAGCACCTGAAATGATTTTCTCTCAATTATTATCACATCATCCCCATCTGACAGTCACTCTCAGCACATCCCCTGTCCCTCTAAATGCCCCACTAGCCTCCTTGCTTATCTGAGCTCCCAGTGTGTAGTTCCTGGCAGCCTCACAAAGGAGACAAGCCCTGGAGGGAGCGGAATGAATATTCATGGTCACTGTGTCTGGAAGGCAAGTGGAGGCTCTCAGCACATCCGCCAGAGAGCAAGGCATCCATCATAAAATTCACATTCAGGGTCTTATTCCTCTTACAGTATTAAATATTTAACAACAGAAACTTTCAAGTGTCTTCACAATGTAATTACAGCGCCAGGAGGATCATTTTCAATTGCTTAGCCCCAGCTCACCACTGGGATCAGTATTCCCTGCAGGAGTGCTTGGATGGCCCCAAGTCTCATCTGGGCTTCCTAAGTACCTGCAAGGACAGGCTTGCCAAAGGTAAAAGAAAGATTTTGTGAAAGTTGTAATATGAAGAGAGACTGCAGGAACAGCACAGATGTCCAGGAAGATTAAAATGGAAGAAAAAATCCCTGTTGCACTAATAAAACAAACCCATAGTGATAGGACAGCAGGGAATCTGGAAAGAGGATGTGTATACATTCTCAAGGTCAGTGTTTCTAGGCAGGGATGAAGCTGGACCCAGGGAAGTGCAGGCAGTAGTGCTATGGTCCCACACAACCAGTCAGGCACACACCTGCACTTGAGAGCAAGATGAGGAGAGGCAGCTCCTCATGAATGTGTCATGGACACTTTCTTTAGATGCCATCCAAGGTTAAACACACATAGTGTGTGGCTAATTCCATTAATATCCCAAAAGGGAAACTGAGATTCGGAAGTATATCCACAGTCTATGCATCAAGAGGTTGACCGTCATCGGAGGGAGATAGGTTCTCAGGAAAAACTGGTTACACATTCCAGCAATGACCTAAGAGAAGTTATACCCTTGTATCCTGACAAAAAGGGAAAAAGAGGGTCAAATTCACTATGTCATTGGGTGACTGAAGAAAAACAGAGAATTGCTTAGCATAAATTAATGTGTCAAGTCTGAATGTGCCGGGTAATGTTCTCCGGAGATATCAGCCCTTGGCAGAGAAATAGCAAAGCTGAAACAGTATTGAATTAATGAAGAATTAAAGGCTAGGAATATTATTAAGTCCAGTCAACATGAGTTTATGGAAAGCAGCCCTTGCCCAACAGATCTGTTCTCATTTGCAGAGGAGAGCACACACGTGGCTGACAGGATAAAGTGTCCAGGCACAATCAAGCTTTACAGTTTTGGGTTAAAACCAGTTCTAGCCAATGCTGGCAAAGCCAATGTGTAAATATCCTGAGTTCTGGGTAGAACTCAAAACAAGTAGGGAATTCTCATCAAACGAGAGGGTGATGAAGGGATTTTTACAAAGGCCAACTCTAAACCCTGGAAACACATGGAAGTGAGATGATGAGATAGAGACTGAGGTAGAGAGGTAGAGAGAGGGAAAGGGAGAGGAAGAAGGAGAGGGAGAGGGAGAGGGGGAACAGCAGTCTGCCTGTGAGGCAAATTTGGGAGGTGCCAAGTAGTGCCAAGGATGGAGCAGTAAGAGAAGAGATCCAACCACTTGATCAGCTGGGCCTATGTGAACAATGTGCTCCTTGATGCAGCCAGGTGATAAAACCTAACATGAGAACAAAGAGTATGAGTTGCAGCAAATCCCAAGTTCTGCAGCCTCCCCAGTCCAGATGCAGCAAACCCTCCTCATCCCCTGGGCCTGAAGAAAACCCTGGGCAGGCAGGAGCTTTGCCTTCCCCAAGTCTACTTGGATTTTCCCACAGTTTGCTACCTCATGGTCTTCAAGCTTCTCTTACATGGATCAGCAGGTGAGGCGGAGCTGATAATTGTATAAACACACGGTCTGGCTTTGCTTCATCATTAACCATCCTACTCAAATCAACGAAACAAAGGCTGCTGAGAGATAATATCCTTCTCCCTTGCCCAGACTCGCCTCCTGGCAGCATCTGCTTTGCTTCGCTCTGCTCTCACCTTTTGACAGCCCTGGTTGCATATTATTGCTTAATTATAATCTCCTTACACTAGCCCTGGAACATTTAATATGGCCTGTGCTCTGCCTGGTATTGCTGTAAAAGCAGTTAATGAATGTATCTGCATGTCTCACTAATCATACTAAAAACTTGATCACTATTCTGTTAATAACTTTGCTAATGAATAGACATCAACTGCAGCTTCTAGGGGTCCAATGCGTCTTTCTCTCCTGCCCCCCGCCCACCCCATCCCCCCAAGCTCAGACCGCAACTAAACTGTTCCAGGAGGATAAGGAGGTATATTTTACTTATAGCAGCCTCTGGGGCACACAGCAGAATTCACTCTCTTGACGATCACCCACTCCTAGGGCAACATGTGCCACCCTTGAGTGAGCACCAAGGAGGGACACACAGATTATTTGGATGTCTGTCTTCCACTGAGTCCACGGAACAAGCACCCAGCATGATTCCACGGCATCAAAATCTAACTACAAATAGTAAAAATAGCAGCAGTGATGAAGAAAATGAAGAAGGAGAAGGAGAAGGAGAAGGAGAAGGAGAAGGAGAAGGAGAAGGAGAAGGAGAAGGAGAAGGAGAAGGAGAAGAAAGAATGAGAAGGAGATGATGATGATGATGATCTACTCGCACAAGAGAAGCTCACTGATCTACTTGCACAGAAGCAGCTCACTGGTAAAGGCGACTTCTGCTACAGGTAAGGTTGCAACGGGCATACAGACACTGCAGGGCACTGAGGCCACCCTGTGATAACTCTCTACACCTAGAGGACTCTATATCAAATTTTGGAGGCTCCTCCCTGCCTCCAGGACCCTTGAATCGGACAGCACATTTGAAATGTCTGCATCAGTCCATGGCTGTTTGTTGCCATAGATATTTCAAGCCAGTGATGGGCTCACAATGGCAGAAGACGTAAGACAAGCCTTAGCTCGGTGCTTCTTCAGTGGCAGCAGCTCCTGTCCCACAGCACAGTTGAACACTGAAGCACGATGCATATGCACAGTTGCTCCATTAGCTGACCTGACCTTGGCAGAGCTCTGCTCTGGCAGTTTGTCGCTCGCTGGGTATACAAGTTGCCTCCACCTTTGAGTGGCAGGTTGCTAAGATCAGCCGCTCTTCTGCAGCCAAGGTGCATGTCACAGGGCTGCACCTTCACAGTGCATGGTTAGCAGTGGCAAGGATGCAGAAACGAAGGTCACATAGGTATGAGCAGCAAGAAAATGCAACAGATAAATTTCTTCTCAAGAAGATGGCCCAAATCTGGCCCTGCAAACCTGCTGGAAGTGGAAGTGGCAAGCAGGCTGCCGGGCAGCTGTCCCACACAAATCCCCACAAGTGTTTTGCTGCCAGGTTCCTTCTCACACAGATCTTGGGCAATGCAGGCAGGATGCGAATGGAAACCTGCCATCCATGTCAGATCCATCTTCCTCCAGCCTTTCACACAGCTGCTGGGTAAGCTGATCCTTCCAGGAGGTGTGGGGAGGAACAAGATAAGGTCCTTCTATAAGGGAGCAAGGCTTAGAGTAGCTATTTACCCTTATTTCTGCTCCACTTGGGATTGCTCTTTTGTAACTCCTCACTTCCCGTTTTTTACCCTTTCTCCTCCTGTTCTATTGTTGTTCTCCTCTCCCTGACTGAAGGAACTTTGCAGTACAGGAACTGTTTACATCCATGTGTTTGCCAGTGCAGAATCATGTCAAGCTTATCCTCTCCACCCTAGTTTATGACTGTGCCATACCGAAGTGAATGGGATATGCAAATAAAGTTTTGCAAATATTTTTACTGAGAAAGGGATCCACATAAAAATACATCAAACTACTGATAGTTTCTCCCAGAAGAAAAAGCAAGGCTGCTATTGAAAATTGTGAGTAATGCCTTTTCTAATACCCAAGCAAATGAAAGCAGAAACTGAAATTTTGCATAAATATATATAAAACTTGTACTCATTGATGTGATTGATATTAAACAATAGCATTGTATTTGACAGAAAAATGCCATGATAAAATACCACTGATGTGACAGCTTTCAGCAGAATTTTATGTTGCAGTTTAATTTTAAACCCTTATCTGTCTCTGCAGATAAGACTTGCCACGCTTCCTCGGGGTTTCTGAAGGCTGGCAGAGAGCATCCTTGTCACAGGATCAGTTTTCTCAGCCCTGATGCCACAAAGGCACAAGAAACATAAGCCTGTGCATGTCCACAAAGAGTGCAATGATGTCTGTGATATAACGCAGCAGGATCTGAGCTGCCCCACCACATGTCCTCACCCAACACAGCACTTCAGCCTGGGCTTAACCCTAGAGAAGTGCTCAGGGCTGGCAGTGAGGTCTGCAAATGGGATGTTACCTTGGGATGCTCATGGAAGGGCTGGCTGATCAGCTGACATGGCTGTTTGTGGTTGCCATTGCTCCTGTTTTTTGCACAACCACAATGAAAGCAGATTGGTTTTATTTATTTTTTTTCTAATTCGATGTTCACCTCACACCTTATTGCTCAACGTCAGCTTCCCCATTAATGCACCCAGCTTTCCACACACGAGCAGTAACTTGGTGCTAGAGGTGCTAATTCTACAGGTGAGTTTGCTCAGATGTTGTGAAACGGCGGTAAAATAAATGATGCTGGGAACCAAATGACAAACAGCCTGCCAGTGTAATGCCAGCTCCATTAGGCAGTGAACCAGAGTGCAGATCCCAGGTATTCAGATTAACCAGCTCTGCTAAAGCCTCTTTCTCATCCACACAGAGCTTGCTAAGGGATACTCTGGGCTGGCTTTTCCAGGCTTTTCACTATCCATGTGCTGGGGCACATGGTGGGGAATCAGGCTGTGGCTATGAGGAAGGGGAGCCTGATACAAAAATTTTTTGACAGTCTGTCCCAGATCAACAGCAGAGCTACTGGTTGCAACATCTTTCTATGGCTTGTATCCCACTCTCGGACCTGTTTCCAGACTGGTCAGAAGTGGGACATGGGGAAAAGAGGGTAGAGGAATGGGTCTCATCATCAGAAACCTGGGGAGAGAGGAGATCACTTGGAGGGTGGCTTGTTCATGCTGGGAGTGCCTGGCATGGCCAAGGAGCAGGTGGTGCCTTTGCCTCATAGTTGTGAGCATCGTAAATCTGCACCATACCCAATTTAACCCCCACACTGCACCTACATGTCCCACAGACCTCTCTCCCCCTGGCAGCTGGTTAATAAAACATTACTTCAGCATCCAACGCTCAGAGATGTCCCATGAGTACATTGGAGGAGTTTATCTCCCTTTCAGACGGCAGCTCCCTTCAAAGGCAGCTCTTTGGTGCACCCTTTGCTGATCACTTGGGCAGGGAGGCGCCAGATCTTCCATGCTTCAGAGTAGGCTTCTGCCCAAGCCCAAAGGAAGAGATGCAAGCAGACTCTGTACCTGCTCTTGAACATAGCATTTAGGGTTAACAATCAGTAGTTTGGCTATTCTTTATTAACAGAAGTTTCTCCTGCAGAAGTTCTTCCAGCCCTGGCCTGGTGAGGACTGGGGAGTTCCACAGGGATGATATGGTGAAACAGCCTGGCCCCACAGAGGACCATTGTTCCCAGACTTCACCTGGGGACAGGTTGAAGACCATTGGTAAAGAGGACATTTCCACTGCAAATAAATAAAGAATGAGGATTGATGCTAAAACAACAGGTGAGTCTCCTAGAGGGAGCTCAGAGACTACACACAGCCTGCTAAGCCCAGAGCAGTTTGGACACCTTATTTTTTTATTGCAGTGTATTTGGACTATTTTGTGTGTCCTATGTTTCCTGCACAACCTTGATTCTGGTTTTTACTAAATCTGAGTGCCTCATTTTGCAGTTCCCAGGATCCTCCTCTGTGCACGCTGCGCCCAGGGAACACGAGTGTATATTTGCTCTGCAGCCACACTGCACGGAGCAAAGTCAATTGTGTTGCTTCTGAGGCACCACCAGGGACCCAGCTGGGTTCAGCTAGAACAAGAACGACGTGTGCAGCCCTGACCAAAACCCTGAGTTACTCTTCATCCATCAGCGTGATAGGAACTTGGTGTTAGGGAATTGCCAGGCAAACCCTTCAACCATTCTGTCAAAGAAAACTCCCTCTGGAAGGGCTGTTACCATTTCTGGTTAAGCAAAGCTCTCTAGCAACTACTTTATCCTTGTGGTCCTATTGTTAAGCTGCTAACCCATGATAAGAGCTGCAATAAGGATGAAAACAAAGCGTTAACAGGGAAAAGTGCTCTGCAGAGCATGCTCAGTGCCCCAGGCTTAAAGGTTCATAACTCCGTTATTTATGATACGACTTTCTTCAAACTTGGCAGTGGCTCTTGTCCCATTTGAAGATTTAAGTGCATGGGAGACTGAGTCCTAAAAGGGAGAAGCTTTTGAATTGTCACCATAGAAGACTGCAGTCTTCTGCAATAAACAGAAACTACCCGTTTGTTCACTGTTACAAAGCCAAACCGTGCTGGACACAATTTTGCAGAACTTTTCAAAGTTTTCTTTTGGGGGAAAGTTGAGGGCAAGAAATTTCAGTCCAACCAGAGATGTAGAGATGTAGAGATACAGAAGGAGATGGGCAGGAACTGGAAGTAGAAGTCACCACAAAACGACTCCTGCAGATCAGTTATGGAGTCACGTCAATCCCTCTGTAATTACTGTTGGTCTTGGCTGAGTGGTCGGCACTTAGCAGCAGGAACACAGCTCCACCAAGAAGCATGCAGTAACCAGGAGGAGGATCCACATCCTTCCAAGCTCCCAAAGGTCTCGGTGACCTTGTGCTCTCTGTGTGCCCAGAAGGTGCTCGAAAACAGTTAATTTCAGTTCATCTCTGTCACTGATAAGCTGGCAAGGAGGCCAGTTCCCTGCCAGTCGGTTCCCTATTAGCATTCTGCCAAATGCCTTCAGGACAATTTAATTTATGTGTCTATTATTTTTATGATATAGAAGAATTGAGCGGAAGGGTCTAAGATTCAGATGTGTCTGGGTAGCAATGGGAGCTCTGTCATTCACATTCTGGTTTCTCTGAAGACCTCTTGAAAGATACAGGCACGGAAAACAGCAAGCCAAGGAGGAAAATGGACATGGCCAGCTCACCCAGGGCAGCCTTCTCAGCTGTTTCACAGGCTCTCCTGAATTCTGGCAAGGGATTTGCTGTCTAGAAAGTTTTATTATAGCTCTTATGAGCAATTTCCATCCAATGGGTTGCTGCAGACTGTTCTCACTGCTCCCTGTTGTGTGCGGCGTGCTGTCCATACAGGGGTGGACAAGTCCAGCCAATCATTTCTGCTCCTCTCACACAACAGCTTCACCTCAGGTGAGGGGATAGTTATGTAGAAACACATGGAGTTATGGGTCTTCATAGCTTTTTTCTCAGACATCCTGCACCCTTTACAAACACCCTTCATTCTCAATTGTAGCAGCACTGGAGTGTCCTGTGTTGTTTGCAGGTCAGAGTGTTACCATTTAGGCAGTTGCACCTCACCTTCTTGCCATACCTGAGTTGTGGCCATGTCCCAGCTACTAGAAGAAGAAGAAAATCCTCATCCCAGCCTGGCCAGGTAAGCCTGGAAGAGGAGGGAGAAGGTGCCACCTCCCGCTGTGGGAAGCATTACTACCTAAATATGTAGGGGATGAGGAGGAGCGGGTTGCACCCAGTGTGTGGAGGCTTTCTCAGCTCAAACACTCCCGGATGTGACAGCAGTGGTCTTCCAGTGTTCTTCCTTACCCACCACATCAGGGAACCACAGCAGGTCCCTCCTGAGGTTCCTGCTAGCAAGCACAGGTAAAAGACAAAGTTTTGTTTTTTCTGTTGTTTTTTTGCAGCTGTCAATGTGTAAGTGCCAGTGTGAAAAGAGATGATTGGCAGATGATCCAAGTGTGACAGGGCAGATCATGAGCCAATCGCTCAGGTAGCTCCTTGGGAGCAGGAGGCCAGAGTGCTGAGGTACATCCAGCATCTCCATACCATGACACGCAGCTGCCTCGCTCCCCTTCCTTCTGTTGTTTCCTGCCTTGCACGAAGCTGGCATTATCCTGCTCTGGAAACAGGAAAACAAAGGAGGGAACGGAGCGCTTCATTCATCTATAATGCTTGCAGGGAGAACAAAAGCATTGACTCAAACTTGGAAAGCTCTCAATACTGAGACATGCTGAGCTCTTGGCGCTGCAGTGATTTGGACCCAGTTGTATCTAGAGAAAGCTAGTAATAATAATGACAATAATAAAAAGGAGGGTGCCAACTGATAAAATGTGGTGGGTCAGGCTGAAGAACAGCCACCTGATCATCCCTGGCCCTGCAGAGACTACGTGATCGATGGCTTTTGGCGTGTCTTTCATCTGCAGTCACTTTGTGTTAATTCCATCCAGCCTGGGCAGACTTCCCCTCCACCAGCCCAGAAGATATATCTGGTAAAAGAAGTGGCTCACTTGGGTCTGCTAAAGAAAATACATTCTGCACTAAAGCCTGGAGAGCCCACAAGGAGCCTGCCTTTGGCAGATGAGCTCAGGGAAGAGTTAAAGCAGTGTCATACTTTCAGCAGAAAGAAAAAGTTGTTCTCTTGCCTTTCTTTTTTTTTTTTTTTCCCTCACTCTTAAAAAAATCGCTTCATTTTCACTTCAGTGAAACTGGAGAGGCAGGAAGTAATACAAAGGCTCTTTACAAAGCCCAGCTTCTTTCTTCTGTGGCATCTGTGCTGAAGTATCTGTGACGGTAACAGCCTCTGCTTTCTCTTCACAGGACTCGGCTTCATCAAATATTCCCTCTCTTGAGGCCATGTCACGCGATGGTGGGATTCCCTCTCCCAGCTCCATTGCGTTTCCAGTCACACTCAGTGCTGCTTACACAGCTCGGGCAGAGAAAAAAGAGAAGTAATTCTGTTCTGCTTCTGCCAGCAGAAGCAAGTAGCTGTGGCTGTGGGTTTCCTCCCCCCTCAACCTCCCCATCCCCCGGGGAGGCTTAAGCAGATCATGGCCATGGGCCACCCAGACCAGAGAGGGTCCTGCTGACAGCACTGCCTCCCGCCCACCAGGCACATTTGTCAAGTCACCATTTCCCAGGTTCATTTTAAGCCCCTTTGGATTGTTTTAATCTAAATAATTAATCAATGCAGAGTCCTTCTCTCTTAATTTGCCAGGAGTGGTGGGCACACGTGATGTGAGCTGGGTTTGCTCCCTGTGTAGCACCTCGCCGCTTACAGTGGTACCTGCAGTCCCAATAGTCCACCCACTGGCAGAGCATCCCCCAGCACAGTCCCTTCTCCCCTCCTTCCCCACAGGCACAGCTGCCTGCTGGGCCCTCCTGGGCCCTGCAGGTCCCAGGCACCGAGAGGAAGCTGTGCCTCCCTTTGCAAGCTCATCCCGGGGAGCACAGGCTGGCAGAGGTGAGGGGCCCTTCCTGCCTTTCCCCGCCGTCCCCCAGGACTCCCCACTCTACACACGGCCAGCAGCTCTGCTTCAGCATGTGCAGTGACATCCGCTTCTATTGCGGGCAATAATGATCTGCTGATGGCATCAGGCTGGTCAGCTCGGAAATGAACCATCCCAACTGTTCCCTCAGCCAGGAGCTCTGCAGCCAGCCACAAATGCTGATGGCATTGCAATTTCCCAGCACAGTTCATGCCACTGTCCTTATTTCCACTCATCGTGAGAACCGGAGGACAGTCTGCCAGACACACATGGGCACAGAGACATCCTGCTCCTTTCCCGTGGACCCTTCCGCTCTGAAGGGCAGGCAGCTCCTCAGTTGCAGCCAGCATGCTTTGGACCCCAGTGCAGAGCCCAAACAAAGAGCCTGGGGACAACTCATGCAAGAGGGATGATGGTGTCTGTGCCAAAGTGACCGTCTTTCCAAGTGAGGGGATGTAGGACAGAAGAGTGGTGAGGGCAGCATGCCCTGGGCACAAGGTGGTGCCAGGGGAGCAGGGAGCACTCCAGTGCTCTTGCTCAGAGAGCACAGTGTGGGGAACCAGACCCTGGGTAGCCCCCAGGTCCTGGGGGCAGCAAAGAGGCCACAGCGGCAAGCTGCAAGGCGATGAGACGACCCCGCAACATCTGCTGGGACCTTCAGCAGAGCAGGCAGTACCGCGAAGTCCTCCCACTGCCATGCCCATATGTGTGCCTGCAGAGGCACAATGCTGGGGGCGACAGGCCCTGCTCACGAGTGTGGGCTCTCCCTGACCACTGCTCTGGGAGCTGCCGAGTCCCATCCCCCTTGATGTGTTGGAGACTGGGAAGGAAAGGTTGTGGCAGAGGCTGTGGAGCATAGGAGGCTGACCGTGGGCTCCATGTGGACTCTGTACAGTTCCTGCCCCAGATGGATGTTCTTACTCAGGCTCGGCAGAGCTGGAAACAAGCGCCAGGGGCTGGCTCAGCCCCGAAGGCAGCTCAGAGTGCACAGCATGATGCTGGTGATGATGGGCAGGCTGATGCTGTGGCTCTCACAATCCTCCCATCATTGCTCTGGCCCATCACCGCTCTGGGAAGTCTTCTCTTGCAACTCCCACGCTGACCCCAAACCCTTTGGGAGGTTGCACTCATGATGTTTACTTCCAGAAATATCATTTTCGTAATTAAAGTGCTATTGTTTTCACTTCACCCTGTTGCAGACACACTCTCTTCTCCTGCATGTTTTAATTCTCAAGTTCCTCTCGTATTTCCACTGTAAAAATTGACTCGGAACAGTACATTTCATCTCCTCCCACACAACTGCACAAGGGTAGTTTCCCTCTCTAAGAAGTGGAAAAGGACGTTTCATGAACCACTGGCCAGGCTTCCTTGCTCTCCACCAGACCTGTTATGACTTATGTTCTCAAGGCAAGAGGGAGACAAAACTGAAGCATCCTACCCCAGGGCACCTTGCACACATGCCCCAGAGACCATCTGCTCAGGCCAGGGAGAGCTAGTGGTGAACCACTGAGATGAAGGAGGGGTCAGGAGTCATTTGCAGAGAAGAGGATCCTCATTCAGGTGATAGCAAAAGGGACTCAGTTGGGTATCAGCATGTCCTGTCCTGTCCCTGTAGTTCCTCCTGCACCTCAGCAGCCCCAGATGCTGCATTATCTGCAGTGTCAGCAGGAGTCACACAGAGCATGGCCGATGCCCAGCCTCACTGGGCCGACACCTCATCCCATATACCTGCATGTGACCCCATGTGCGTGAAGGGCCATACTGGCCCCGTCAGAGCCAGACACAACATGGTGAGGGAGGGTTTCAGGTCAGACCCAGCTGGAAATAGGAGCTTTTCAAACTGCACATCTGCTTCCTCATTTACCAGTTCTGCGTTATTTCAAACTGGGTCATAAGTAATTTAGGAAAACAGATAAAGAAAAAAGCAAAAACGATCAGCTTTTTTTTCTAGAAAAATATCTTCTTTTTTGCTGATGTGAAAAATGTTTGGGTTTCGGCTCACAGGTTCCCCTTGGGCTCGGTAGGTCTCCTCTGAGTGGGAGTAGTCATCCCCAAGTCAGGCTGCCATCGGGAACCCAGGGCAGACTCCAGGCTACTTTGAGGAAGGAGCAAGAGAAAGTGTCTCAAGTGTCCTCCAAGGGTGGGACCCCAGACACTGGGGAGCAAATGCAAGAGCCAGAGAGCCACAGCCACATGCCCAAAAGAAACAGGGGTTCAGAGCATCCGCTCCTGGTTCATCTGTATCACAAGCCACATCCTCCTGCAATTACCTAATGCAGCAATATCACAAGTTATTTGCATATTTATGGAGTATTTACCCAAAACCTCATAATACTACAAAAAAATTGATCATACAGCTAGTAATTTAGATGAAAAATTGTTATTCATACATTTTCATTGTAATGTCACATGCCACAAAATATTACAGGTTCATGAGGCAGCCAGCGCACTGCTAATAATTAGAATACATTACCACTTTGATGAGGCATTTACACAAAACTGCAGAACTATCTCAGAACTGCCGAGATGCTCCCAGCACCCCAATTAGAGTATGTCAGAGGCTTCTCCTTATGCTGTAGATCATGTGGCATAGATCACACCTTTTGCCTAATTCCAGATACTTTACACATCGCAGAACGCACATGTTGTCACCTCCCAGTCCCCCTCAAGCAGGTGCTTTGAGCTCAGCACAACCAGTGCCTTCATGGGCACAAGGTGTTAATGAGTCTTGAGTCTTGCTGTTCCAAGGGTCTGTAGAAACAACAGCCTTGGCAGTATCTGTGATGGATCTTTCCCCATGAGAGGTGCAGAGGGTCTGGGTGTGACTGTGGATCAAGGGTGGGAGTTCTGCAGATGGTGCCTGGGATACGGCTCCAGGGGATGGATGTGCAGAGGGCACAGGCTCCACAGAGAGCAGTGCTCACGGGGATAATAGGTCCACACTTCCTGTCTCACCTCTAGTACCTTCATCCCTCCTGCACAGCCCTACTGCCTCCTCTACTCTCGTTTCCCAGCTTCTCACCTGCTACATCCTCTACTCCTAGTACTCACCTCCCTCCTAGCTCACTAATCCAGTCCACTCCATTGGTCCCTTCATGTAGACCCTCCACCAGTCAGCCCACCTTCTCCTATCCCCTAATCAGATTTCCAACCCCCACCCTAGTTGTACGTCCCTTAACACGTCATCACTCCTGCTCGTCAGGCCCCATGGTCCCTCTAGCAGAGAGTCACAGCTGCTCTGCTCCCCAAGTGAACTTCATTTCTCCTGGGACAGTCAGATACCAGCAAAATCAATAGGAATATCCCTCACCCTGCTCTCAGCTGCTGCAGTGGCCTCTGGGCCTCTCCCAAACACCTGTGTGGAAAGTGGAAATCCAGGATACAGGGTTCAATCCTGCATGGGCCCCTCAGTGACAGGAGTTGTACGGTGGAGCATTTTCCTCAGATCTGGTGGTGTCAGAACACCCCACAACACACCATCTGTTCGCTGACTGAGCAAGTACCACTACACCTATCGCAAACAGAGGCTTACAGCCCTCATTTCCAGGCAAACTGGCCTGGCACATCTGTTTTGTTTGGGGTTTTTGGTGGAAGAGGAAATTAGGAATATATTTACTTGATCATTTATCCGATCATTTATCCCAAGGGCTGGGAAATAGCTCCGTCTCCACACAGACTGCTCGCTGAACCCAGCTTTGGAGTTAGCCCAAAGTCACTCACCTTCCGCATCAAAGGGTGTCCGCCCCAGCACCCCAGAGCAGCAATCCCAAATCATTCCAGCAAGGCAGTCAGTCACCCAGCACTGGCTCAGTGCAGAGAAGTGAGGCGTTCAGCAGAGAAATAGATTTCAGTGTTGTCACGCCTTGAAGGAGCAATTACCAATGACAGGCGCCGCAGCAACGAGCTGTGAAGTTATGACAAATGCCCCAGCAGCGCCCCTCTAACAAATAACCAGAAGGTGAGAACGCAGCAGGGAAACACCAACTGAATAGGGAAAACATGCCTGTGTCTCTGGAAAACATCTCTCATGCCACTGGGTTCATTATGGTGTTGGCTTTTCTTAATGCTGTTCGAAGCCAAAAGCGTTAGCCCTCAGGAGTTGCACGTCTCTGCTAACCAGCTGGTGGTGCACGCCTTGCTCTGCTCGTTTCTGCCGTGCCAAGCAAACCTCACAGCGACACCAGGATGCTGGGGCAGAAGGGAGTTGACAGTGCACAGGGGAAAGGATCAAGTGGGTAATGCAAGAAATAGAAATAGGGAGGGCACAACTGGCTAGAGCAGGGCAGAGCTGAGCGATGTCCAAGGCTGCAAAGCCAAGAGATCTTAGAATCATAGAATTATAGACTGGTTTGGGTTGGAAGGGACCTTTCAAGGTCACCTAGTGCAACTCCCCTGCAGGGAGCAGGGACATCTGCAACTAGAGCAGGTTGCTCAGAGCCCAGGCCAACCTCACCTGGAATGGTTCCAGGGATGGGGCATCGATTATCTCTCTGGGCAACCTGGCCAAGGGTCTCACCACCCTCAGTGTGAAATATTTCTTCCTTCTTTCTAGTCTGAATCTCCCTTTTTTAGTTTAAAACCATCACCCCTTGTCCTGTCACAAGAAGTCCTGCTAAAAAGACTGTTTGTTCTCTTCTTTCTTATAAGTCCCCTTTAAATATTGAAAGGCTACAACAAGGTCTTCCCGGAGTCTTTTCTTCTCCAGGCTGAGCAACCCCAATACTGATTCCCACAGCTGGTTTCAGCTCAGGTGGTGGCTTCACACTGCTGTAAATGAAGCCTGTGCATGTGTGACCTGCTGCTGGCAGGAACAGTCTGTCAGGAGTGAAGGGAAGGAGCAAGGAGCTCTTCACATTGTGCCAGCTGTGCTGAAATGGGCTTAGAGCCCAAATCCTCCATCTCTCTGCTGGGGCAATTGGGAGTGAGCAGTACATGCCCTGTGCAACCACGTTCAAAGAGAAGGGGCGGCGCTGGAGGGAAGTGGGGTGAAGAGACAAGGACATAAGGAAGCACAGCCTTGGAGGACCCTTGCAGTAGGAGTGGGGTCCTCCCCATCCATCATATGAAAAGGTCCATGTGTACCTGGCACTGCGTGGCTGTCCTTGGCCAAGCTCTCAAGCCTTGAAAGTCTTGGGGACCGCACCAAGGGTCCACCACCCTCCCACAACTCAGGGAGCTGTCTGATGCAACAGTTCCTGAAGGGCTACCTGTTCCTGCAGCCTCATGAGGGCACCGGGAGTGGGAGCCACAGTCAGAGAAGATGGCAGTCACGCGGTTGGGACCCCAGCATCAGCGATGGTGGGCAGGGCAGGAGCTATGCCAGGGCTCAAAGAGGCTGGACCCATTGCCTGCCCAAATCATGGAGGGGTCAGGACCAAAACAAACCTTATGGAAGACATCTGAAGGGAAGTATGAACTTAGTGATGAGTCATGTGTTGTAACTTACCATTGCTAGGGCAGGGTCAAGTCTCTTTAAGAGGTGAGATCTGTGTGAGCGGTTCTGCCACAGCACAGACAAAATACCTTTGATCTCTACAACCTGTCCCCTCCCTTCTGGATCTGCACAGGGTCTGCAGTTCTGCTTTCCGTGCCTCCATCTTGCTGAAGCTGTAAATCCTACTGTCTTTTGTGCTATTGTTTGAAAGCAAATCATGTAGCATTATCAGTAGGAGTTGTGCCTCATGCAAAATTTCTTACTGGAGTCTTTAATTGCACATTGTACATGTACTGCATGGTACTAATAACACCACAAGAAATTTCAGGTCAGAAGGAAACAATTGTGTGATGCCTCTCTTAAAAGCAGGATGCTTCTCAGACACAGGAGTAGCACTATACCAAAAAGAAAAAATTTTCGAAGACATCTAAGATTTAGAAGAGCCCATTTTCAGGAAGAATGAAGTGCTTTACTTAGGATCAAAAAGGATGACCCAGGGATTCTTACCAGAACCTGTAAACTACATCATAAAAGTGAAATAAGTTTTACCTAGGCTTGCAAAAAGAAAAAAACAACATAAAAAAAGCTTTCCTTTCAAGAATATTCTGTGCAGCTTAAAAATGACTCTTATTAAAATGAATCAATTTCATAAGCGTGGTAACATCTTTATTCCTCAAATGTTAAGTAGAACATTTAGAACTGGAGAATGTATTGCAGAAGACCTTTCTTACATCTAAATTCGTATTTCTGTTTAAAGGTCAAAATGTTTCTGGGTGTTTTTTCCTGGATAAGCTCCTTCAGAGGTGCTTATTTACAAATGATCTGCTTCCCCATGTAAGCTTCATATAATAACTCCTATTGCTTTTGTTCTCAGTGCAGGAGATGGATGTGTACAAGTGTAGCAAGGCCATTTGATGTTATAATTGGATCTCAAAGTAAGCACTGTTTGAGTACAGAATGGAAAAGAAGTGGGCCCAGCCCTGATCTAAACAGTGTTGCAGATGCCTCACCTGCCACATGGGTCTGTGATACCCTGGCTGCCTCGTTTGGGTGGCAAAAAGCCCTTCAGTCATTTGGGGACCTTCCTCGACTGGTGCCTCTCCTGGGGGAGCGTGCTACTGTCTCAATATAAATGCAGCAGGACAAGAGTCACCTCCAAAGGTTTAAATAGGAAAGACAACGATGTCTGTAATGAGTGATGATCCTTCTGTTTCAAAATTCTCTAAGAATTAATTTTCTCAAAAAGAGTAATTATGCTAAAGAATCACAGAACAGAGATTTGTCCCCAAGCAAAGCAAAATGTCAACTCCATTTAATTCCTGATGAACTCAAGGGATATTTTAGAAAGTTGGCTAAATCAGAGGAGAAGTGAACACTCTGAAGATGCTCTAGGACTCTCCCATCACGGCATCAGAAGTGATCAGGGTTACAGTGCACACACACATAGGCGCTCCGTATCCGTGAGTCGTGCAGTGCAAAGCATCCAGCCAGTGAAAGGATGACAGAAACCACATTTTCCTTCTGGCTCATGCAGTTGAATTTTTTTTGGGTAAGCAGTGGTTGGATAGCTAAAGTTGAGAGCGGTGAACAAAGAGGAGTCACGACACACCAGGTTTTTAATGCGACACACCACATTATTTCTTCAGCGTGGTGAGCAATAGGAAGTTGTCAATGTTCTGGCAAGGAATCAGAGTTAATATATTCTCACAATGAATTTAATGGGATAATGAAATGCTGTTGTAATTGAAGGTATTAATGGCTTCTCCTGTTAAATACCAACTTGCTTAGACCATGTGTTCCTTGAGAAAAGACATGAGCTCATCTTGGTAAACAGAGAGAAATAGTGGGATTTAATTTGGGTTTAGGACTCTCAGTATTCAGTCATTTGGTGGTTTTCAAGACTACTCCTTTGAGTGACTTCTTTCAAGTAACTGATTCAAAAGCTTTCTTTGGTTGCATTGGATTTATCTGAGATTATTTAACTTTGCATATCCAGATACCATTTAGATTATGTGAGATATGCAAAGAGGATTCTCCAGCCCTTGAATTTAGCTATTGTGCCCACTTCTAAGCGACTTATTTAACTGCCTAAAAAACGTAAGGGAGAACTCCCCAGCAACTCTGAGAAAGGACGTGCTTTGTCCTCGGCTTGCAGGAGGAGAGGGACCCTCTGGGCACACGTTCTCTCATCCCACACATCTCAATTATCAGCTCTCAGCAGCGGTAATGGCTGCAGTCACTGTTTGCCATTCGTGCTCTGCCTCGTGTTCTCTCCTTTCCTTAATAATCAAACAGTCATGCTTGCTAACTGTGATTATGGTACCTGCCTTCGTCTGTGATAGGTGACAGACCCACTCATTGAGTATTAGCAGAGACACTGAGGAACATTTAGTCTTAGGGCATTCAGTCTATTTTAAAAGGAAAATACCGGCCAATTAACAGAGCGATCTCTGTGAGAGCTGGGCTAAAGGCAAAGGCCCCAAGAGCGTCCAAAGGCGGGATGGAGGGTGAGCCCTCATGTTTGGGCTTCACTCCTCATAACATGCCTGTAGCCATACATGACATATGCGGCCTAGCTTGCCACGAGACAAAAATACAGCTAATTTAGTGTGCTCCAGGAGAAAGGTTGAGATGTTTAGGACCACGAGATTCTTGTGCTATCTCTGGGACTGGAGATCCGTTAAGCTGGCACACCAAATAGCTGAAGGAGAGTCTTGTGAAGATAAGATGGCTCTGTTTCTGCTAACTCAACAGGCACAAATAAATCCTGAAGGCCAGAGTAACGGTAACATTAATATTAAAGCAAAGCTTACAGAGAATGACAATGAACCTAAAGGAGTACATGACTATGTTACTCAACTGTCCACCCAAATCATGCTAAACATCATCTAGAAGGAAGGTACAGACAGAATTAGGATACAAAAATCACAAGGGGAATACATATCTGGAGTGGAAAAGAGAGAGTGGGGAGTAGAAGATGGAAAGTCTAGCAGAAACAGTCAACGGGTTGTGCTCCTCTTCCTCCACCCAAGACAGGGACGCCTTCTTGGTAAGAACTGCACCTTCACTATATGATATATCTTTTATTTCTATTGTCTATCAGCATTGTAACTCAGGCCTGCACCTCCGACTGCGTTGAATGTTACCTGGAAATTCTTTACTTGAGCTTGACTACCCTCTTGCCAGTTAGTGCATTTATCAACAGCAATTCCGAACTTATCTGTCGCTTTAGTAAATCCAGCTTGTTTGTTTAACTTTTAAACTGTCTCAGCCTAAGTCTTTAAGCAGACTCTGAAACCGGTCACTACTGTTTCAGCAGGGGCTCCATAGCCGGGCTCTGAGATAGACACAAGGATGTCGTTTGCAAGCCCCTCAGCTGGAGCTCTGAGACAGGACTCTCAGACATACCTCAGACTTTCCAAAACTCTTCAGAGAAGCCCTTGGGCTCTGGCAGGCAAACATCTCACCCCCACCCTTCCTGTGACACCATACACAGATTTGCAGCGTGGGAGCAGCTAATTGAATATGCGTGATGATTTCCAGCACGCAGTGAACTGGGGGACAGTTCTGCATAAGGTCTTCCTGTGGATTTTGCCTGCATTCCCACACACGTGAGCAGGACAATGACCTGCAGGTATAGTCCAAGCCTCAGCAGCTGTATGAAGACAGTGTGTGGTACAGGAGCCCCTCCAGCAACAAATTTAGTTTGACTATTTTATTTGATGCCTGAATCAGAAGGAACAGTTACACTTGTAAGGTCCGACCTCCTGTGCACACCAGGGAACTGCACACAGTGACTTCTGCCCTATTACCTGAGATGCACCTGAAGCACATCTCCTGCAGAGATACCCCAGCTCAGTGAGAAGTATCTCACTGCTGGAGAACCCCCCTTTCATGGTGGGACTAAAAGTTAATTGTCTCCTCTAAGGACTGTGAGTGTTACAGGTCAGATCTGCTTTTGGGTAGAGTGGGAGTTCTGGTTTTCTGAAGGAGGTTACTTTAGAGTCCGTGGAGCATCATAGAGTCATAGAATTATAGAACCATTTTGGTTGAAAAAGACCTTTAAGATCACCAAGTCCAATCATTAACTTAATACTGTCAATCACACCACTCAACTGTGTCCCTCAGCATCTCATCTTTTAAACCCCTCCAGTGACGGTGACTCTACCACTGCCCTGGACAGCCTTTTCCACTGCTTAACAACCCTTTCAGAGAGGAAACTTTTCCTAATGTCCAACCTAAACCTCCCCTGGTGCAACTTGAGGCCATCTCCTCTTGTTTTATCACTTGTTACCTGGGAGAAGAGACCAATCCTCACCTTGCTACAACTTCCTCTTTATGATCAACTGGCTGGATCACCCATACTTTACTCATCCACTTTCCTGTGATGAATAGGACAAGCTGACATTAGATTTCCATGGTGAGAGATAGGAGTATTTGACATGGTTTTGTTGGAAGTATGAGTAGGGGCAGTTGGGTTTGTGTCTCCAGTGACAGTTTCTCTAAGAGATTATTCTGGATGCGTGGACAAAGCTGAGCCAGGGCAAGAGTCATGGGCAGGTTGAGAAGCTGGGGGATTACTTTACAGAGGATTAAATTTCTCAATTTCACCGTTGGAGGCTAACTTCCTTTCTGAGATGATTTCCAGTTCAGTTGTGATAGCGTAGCCGAGGCTGAGAGGATGCACCTGGCAAGTGAAATAAAAGCAGGTTTTGTAAAAGAATATAAAAGCAAACATCAAGCATTGAGACTCTGTGTGTTCAGGTCTCACAGGGACATGCTGGCTCCTTGTGGGGAGTTGCTAACAGAGAGATCACAGCAGACTCCCATAACAGCATCTTCTCCGTGCCCCAACAGCTGGAGCTTGGGAGCAGAGAGGAGGGCTCGATGTACGGAGTGTGGCTACCGCTCTGGTGGGCTCCCCTAGTCCATTCCAGCTTAACCAGTCTCCTGGCAACCAGGAGTTGGTGAGGAAGGTGAGGGATAAATGAGCGGCCTGCACCTCATTTACATCTCTAATTATTTGTTTGGGTGGCAGGCATGTGGACCATTCACTAGAACCTGGGATTGGTCTGTTATTCTCTCTTTAGTTTAAGACCATGTTCTGCCAAAGTACGGTATTTCTATTGGTTTTTGCTTAAATAATAAAAAACAAACAAAAAAAAATAGTTGGAAGACCAGAATGGTGCAGAAAAAAGCTACAAAGCTGATTTAAGGGCGAGGCAGAACACCCTCTGTGCAGAGATTTAAAGACTTCAAGCTGGTTAGCTTTTAAAAAAGAAGACTGAGAGGTGCCTTTGTCATTGCATCCAAATACCTTCAGGGGGAGAAAATATCGTGCAATAAAGACTTTGTGACTCCGCTGTGAAAGGCAGAACAAGCGCTGGAAGCTGAAGCCAGCAACATTCGAATTATAAATTAGACGCTTTTTGAGACGGAAAGCATTTAACCACCACTGAAAGTGGCCTGAAGAGATCTTTCTGAAAGATGTGTTTCAGTCAAATCCAAGTCACTAGATGCACTACATGATGAAACCGGTGAAATGTAATGGCCCGTGATTTACTGAAATCAAGAGCGATGATCTAATGCATCTCTCCAGCTTTCTGCCCTATGAATCTATTAAATAAAACCATCACACAAGCTGCAAGATGGCAACAAATTCCCTCCTCTTGACACATACCTAGAAATGAGGGGGTGGCTGGAGTTCTCCTGGAGGCACACACTACTCCTGGGAGAGACAGGCAGATCATTGTCGTGTCCAGAAGGGGGAAAAAAAATCTTTTCTACCTTGTGACAGCTTAGTGTATTTCGAGACTGATGAATACATGGCTGTGATCACAGAACCTCACACAGGTTTTGGAGGTTTCGCAGCACCTGGTGCCAGGGACTCTGGCCCAGGGCAGGGCATGGAAGAGCTGTGGATAGGCAGTGGCTCAGCAATGCCACAGCGCAGCTCGGGAGCCATTCTGCAGGAGCAGATGAGGTGGAAGGACAGAGATAAGGCATTCAGTAACAGCCGGTAACCTGGGACTGACCCCGGTTTAGTGGTGGGCTTTCTGGGGGCAGCCGAGCTCGAAGGCTGACGCACACCCCACAACTCCCAGGTCAAGAGAGTGCCAGGGTCACTGTTTTTAAAAAACACAACATGAAGCAGCAGTACAGTGTCTCCTGTTAACTCAAGAGCAGGTCCAGAGCTTGGCAAAGACCAACTCCTCCACCCCCCTTCTCCTCTCTGCACCCTGGAGTGGAGAAGATAAGCTAACGAAGCAAGTCTCTTCTCCAGGCCTGTGGCAGAAGACATCCCTGTTGACCCGTCCTCTGGAATTCGCTGGTGTGTTCAGTATTCACAGCACAGCCCAATTATTTATAACAGAAATTTTTCATTTTGCGTTTCAAGGTATAACAAGGTGGTTATAAAACTGATTTAGGGATAGAAAAGTTTGATTATAAAGGGAAATTATTCAAAGGTTTCAATGGAAGGAATAAGTTGCTATGAAATAATGGTCCTGTTACAGGGAAGATACGTGCTGAATAAAAAGCCATTTAACTGTTTCCTTGCCCCGTGCAGGGCCATCCCACCAGCTCTCATACTGCAGCAGGAGGGCTAAGGTTTTCCAGGGGGAAGCTCTGTGCTCCTGCTGCCTCCGAGCCTGCTGCAGGGTGGGGAGGGCACGGGGAGAGCAGGGAAAAAACAGCTCTGCTCCCAGCACAGGCAAACCTGTGCAGCGGGATCTGGAGTGTGGGTTAGCGTCAGGGAGAGAATAATTGTGTGAACTTTATGATACAACACTTCGCCTCGGAAATGGATATAAAAGTGATGGATTGGCCCCTGGAAGAAGGCGGCAGAGAAGATGGAGAGCTAAGCCTCCCGGCAGATGGGATGGGAGGAAGAGGGGTGGGTTGCAAAGGTAGGAAAACTCTGATTTTTCACTGTGGCAGGACCTATTTTTTTCATACCCTGGTGCACAGTACCAGGTACTCCTCCTGAAGGGCAGAGGAGGCAAAAAAGCCACCCTCACCTCTCCTCACACCAAAGGTCCTTCTGCTCACACACAGCTTAAAGCACTGGGATAGGTAGCTCGGTACCAGGGCAGACAGGGTCTGTGAGACACACTGTCCTCAGCCCACAAAGAGACCCCCACTGTCTCATGTCCATCTCCTAGCCTGCAGCCCCCCCCATGCCTCATTCCAGACACACCAGTGCTGCAGGGTACTTTGCAAAGGGACAGATCAGGCTTGTTTTACTCCTAAAATCAAATTTTAAAGATTTGTCATTCAATAAATTTTCCTTTTAACCAAAAATGTTGTTTGCTTGTACAAAGCCCTGAAGAGAGGAGATCTCTGCCCCACAGCAGGGTGAAGCCCTACGGTAGCCAAAGCCCTCGTCCATAGCAAATTCACTCTGCAAGGCTCCAAGGATGGTGTGAGGAGGAGTGGGGGTGGCTTTTTTGTCTCCTCTGCCCTTCAGGAGGGGTACCTGGTGCTGTCTCTCCCCAGCCTGTGGTCACGCAGACCCCATGTGAATGCATCCAAGAGTGCAAAGAGGCTCTCCAGGGTTGGGTGCAGAGCCAGGGCTTGTGGTGAACATGGAGATGCACCACGGCTCAGGATCACACATCCCCAGACTCACACAGCCTTTTCTTACCCATGGGCATCTTCCAGCAAAAAAAGTAGCTTGGTTCAGCTCAGCTCCTGCAAACTCTAATTCATTCAACACCTTCTCCTCTAGCCCCACACTCCGAGCAGAGTACCCCAGCTTCAGATCTGTCCCGCGGACGAGAGTTTCTTTCCGTGGTCTGGTCTCTGCCTAGCAGCTTCTGCAGCGACAATGACTAGCTTCATACGTGCTGGGATGGGATCAAGCAGCAGCACAGGACAGGAGGATGGGACTTCACAGTGGTGCAGGAGGAGCTGGTGAGCAGACAGTGAGCAGGACTGGGGGCTTCCAGCCCACCTACGGCCACCTGCTCCATCAAAGCACTCTGGGAGTAGGCTCTGTAGAGCAGAGCAGGACCAGGCGTGGGGCTGGACCACAGTCTGAGAAACACCACTACCACGAGCAGCTCTCCAGCTCTTTAGGACGCAGATAAACACGGCCAGAGACTTCTCTCCGGGAAAGGAGGCAGAAATTCATCAAAGAATACAAATCAGCAGGACCTTTATTAGACAGAGATGATAAAATTGCTAATAATGAGGCAGGGAAGACAGGAGCAGAAATATTTATGTGCTGTGTGAGAAGGAGCCTGAGGATGTACCACAAGAGTCGTGGAGTGCTTCCCCTCACTACCGCAGAGGGTTAAACACAATCTCTCATTGAGAAGCTCTTCTGAACTAATCACACCAGACAAGGTGCCCCCAGCGTCCCATGAGCTAACAAGGAGATATCTGGCCTTTATTAATTTTGACTACATCAGAGACATTAGGGAGCTGAAGGAGATGGCGGGAACACTGATGTTTTACTTTGCTGTGCCCCATGAAGAAAAGAAGGTCTGTAACCTGAAATCAGTCACAGAAAATAATGGAAAATCAACACAGTTTTCAGCTGATAAATAATTAAATTGCAGGATTAACACCAATCAATGTCACTGCATGCAGATAACTTGTTCATGGAGGGATGTGTGGAAAAGGACCGGAGCCATATCATCACTTTGCAGGTAAAATACATGAACAGCACCAGGAATCAGCATGAGGTCTCCTCACTTTTGGGAAAATAGTGAGGTGAGCCTCGCCTCGATGTGATCTGATGTGCCCAGCACTAGTGGACACTGTGGGTGCTTCCTTCACTTGCTGGCAGACGGTGTGTGTGCATGGCTGCAGCTTGAGCTGCTCGTCACACTGCCAGTGTTAGGTTTGTTTGAGGGAGAGCACTGGCTGGAATCCAGACAAACAAACATTAGAGCTGGCTCTTAATATGAGATAAAAATTAAGGATATGATAAATTCACTTTTTAAAACAATCAGATCTCCAGTTCCCACTATTAGACTCTATCAGGAAGGCGATGAGGACTCAGGTTAATGTGACAGATTGGCCATTTTTTTGGGAATGAACACATCAGTTTTAGCTGTGCTGTCCAGGCAAAATTCACTTTAAATTACACAACATGGCAATTTGTCTTCATCATCCATTACCTGGGAGTTCGTAAGTGAAAATCTGTCATCAGAGATGCAGTTTACACTTTTCTAAAAGTTCAGGACACCCAACTGGTTTTGGGCTGCAGATGTAAACGTGTTTTGCAAGGCATGTCCAGTAAATTAGCACACGTGGCGCTCTGTGCAAAGCACCCAGTGAAGGCAGGCGATCTGCCCCGCTCACCTGTTACCTCTGCTGTACCATCTCCCATGCCTGCTTGATCCGTGGCCACCCTGGCTCAGAGCAGACATCCTTGACACAGTGCAAGCATCGGCCTTGCAAACACCTGATGGAGCCAGCCAGACCCTGTCTCTACGGGCGATGAGCTCAGATAAGGAGCCATCCTTGGTACATAACCACATGCTGGTGACATCAGGCACCTTTTTTTAAATAGTCTTTGTATTCAGAAACTCGAGAAGGTTTCCTTCCATGGCATGAGTCCTATCTGGTGGCATCTGGATTCCCCTTTTTTCCTCCCAGCGACCAAATTCTCCAATTCCAAAAATCTTTTTGCTCCATAAATTTTGACTGTTTTGTCGTGAGTTACAGCTGAGTCTTCCCATGTATCATTTCACATTCCCTCTCTCCCTGTGTTTCCTTCTCCTCAGATCTCAGTCACAGCCTTGTCTTTTATCAGAGACTCAGCAAGCCCCCAAAATTGCAAGATTGGCTCTTCTCTCTACATCAATCGCAAGTAATCCTATGATTTTGTCTTCTTTGTGCGCCCTCCACTTAAAAGCATATTGCTCATGGGTTTTATTTTCTACGTGGACTGCAGTACTGCCCAATTTTCTGTACTACAGCTGGGTGCACTTAGCCTCTTCCGCTTGACTTGCCTGAAAAATGTGAAACTCTTCAGGAGCTTCAGAGTAAGCAATTGTCAAGAAAAGCTGCCTTTAAACTTTTTTTTTTTCCCGCTGGCTGTTTCTTGAAGCAAAATGAACAGTGAAACAGTGCCTAGGCATTCTCCAGTTATTTTGAATTTGTTGGTACAGCTTCAGCTCTTGTGGGGCTCTTAATTGCACATAATTTTTAGTTTTGATCCTGATACAACAAGAGATCAAAGATGCAAAACATCTGTAAGTTCAAAAAAAGGTCTGAGCCTGAAGTTCAGAAAAGTTTAAACACTACCTGGTGTTTGGAGAAACCTTATAATCTGAAGAGCAGAAAAATATCCTCCAGAAGATGGAAGCAAGGACAGATAGCCTGGGAGGAATACAGAGAATTTGTCCAAGCAGCTAGGAATCAGGTTAGAAAAGCTAAAGCCCCGACAGAATTAAGTCTGGTCAGGGACATCAAGGTCAACAAGAAAAGCTTTGGTAGGTATGTCGGTGATAAAAGGAAGACTACAGAACCTCCAGAAGAACTCTCTCCAGAAGGAAATGGGAGATGTGGTTACTTGGGATATAGAGAAGGTGAAGGTATTCTGTGACCAATCACATCCTGGGCTGCAGGTGGCCAGCAGGTTGAGGAAAGTGATTACGCCCCTCTGCTCTGCTCTGGTGAGACCCTACATGCAGCACTGGGTCCAGCTCTGAAGTCCTCAGCACAGGAGAGACATGGACTTGTTCGAGTAGGGCCAGAGGAAGACCACAAAGATGATCAGGGGGATGGAACCCTTCTGCTGTGAGGACAGGCTGAGAGAGTTGGGGTTGCTCAACCTGGAAAAGACAAGGTTCCAGGGTGACCTTCTTGTGGCCTTTCAGTACTCAAATGGGGCCTACAGGAAAGCTGACGAGGGGCTGTTCATCAGGCAGTGTAGTGATAGGGTGAAGGGTAACCATTTCAAACAGAGAGAGTGGATTTAGAATAGATATTAGGAAGAAATTCTTCACTGCGAGGGTGGTGAGACACTGGAACAGGTTGCCCAGGAAAGTTACAGATGCCCCATCCTGAAAGTATTTAAGGGCATGTTGGATGGGTTTTTGAGCAACCTGGTCTAGTGGGAGGTCTCACTAACCATGGCAAAGGGGTTGGAACTAGGTGATCTTTAAGGTCCCTTCCAACCCAAACCATTTTATGACTTTCCTTGGTCTACTGGAGACTTCAGAGAACTTTCCTGCTTGCACAACTTTTAATTGCAACAACTTCATTTGCACACATAATTCAGGTGGTTTTACCATTAATTGCTAAGAGATGATATTTTAATTGGAAAAGCAGACATTTTACCTTAACTTTTAAAATTCAGCTTCACTACAGCCCTGCTAGAAAACTAATAAAAATGTATTCCAAAGTTCACAACGCCCAACTTCCCATGGGCATGGAATTAGGGACATCCTGATGTGTTTGAAATGAAATACAGACACCTATTGGAGCAGAATGTTTTCAGGTGCCAGCATTAGATACTCTTTTATCACGCTGGTTGCAAAGCCATATCTGCTAGAAAAGCAAAATCAAAGAATAAAAAGAAAGTGGCTCACTGCCTGCATCAGATTAACCAGTGACCTACTTGAGGAAAGCCAGGCCAAATGGGATGTGCTGATTTGCTAAAATGCATTGACAGAACTTTTCCAAAATCAGTGTGGTTCCCCCTGGAACACGTTAGAAGATCTGAGCTTGGCTCCTTTCCTCTCCAGGCTGTATTTGTTTACTGAGTACTTGGTGGGTAACCAGCCCTTCTGCTTTACTTGTAATTACAAAGGCCTAATCTTTGATTTCTAACAACTGAGGCTCATTACTACATGCCCCATGTCCAATGACCATGCTCTGCCATAAAGCCCCAGGCTACTTAAGACTGGTTGTTTCAAAATGCCTTTCATACCACACCTCTGAAGTCCGAACTCCATTTTGGTTCGGCACCCTGCTTCTCCCAGCTCTCCTGCCAGCCTGGATTGTGCTGAAACTATCGGTTTCACCCCCTAACATTGCCACAATATCCTTAGGTTCAGCTCTAGTGGCCCTGGTTTTATCCCCTTCCCCTTTCAAACCTAGTTTAAAGCCCTACTGATGAGCCCCACCAACTCCTGGCCAAGAATCCTTTTCCCCCTTGTGGATAGTTCCACTCCATCTTTTGCCAGCAGGCCCGGTGCCATGTAAGCATCCCTGTGATCAAAGAAACCAAAATTCAACTGATGGCACCAGCCTCTAAGCTATGCATTAATCAGGTGTGCTCTTCTCTTCCTTTCAGCATTCCTTGCCACTGAAGGAATTGAGGAAAACACCACCTGCACTTCTAATACCTTTACCATTCGGCCTAGAGCCCTGAAGTCCCTTTTTATCACCTTAGGACTTCTCTTGGCAATCTCATCAGTGCCCACCTGCATGACCAGGTAATCAGTGTGGTACCAGACCCAGGAGCTTCCTGGTTACATCCCTGACCCAGGCCCCGGGGAGGCAGCAGACTTCCCTATGGGATGGGTCTGGCTGGCATACTGGGCCTCCTGATCCCCTCTAGAAGGGATATCGCCCACGACAATTGCCCTCCTTTTATTTTTATGGGTTTTTTTAGGAGCGGTCCTAATCTGTGGGGCTGCCTGTCTCAGCAACTCCCTGGCTGGACCTTTATCAACATCCTCATTTGCCTGGCCCTCCCGTTCCAGAGCCCAGTATCTATTGTGTAGAGGCAACCGAGAAGGCAGGGGAGGCAGGTAGGGATTTGCCTGCCGCCCCAAGCAGGGACCTGTTTCCATTCACCCCCATCTCTTAGGTTTCCTCCTTCTGCCTGGTGACAGGAGGGCAGAGGATCCTCTGCTTCCCGTAGAGCCTCCATCTGCTGCCTTTGCCCCAGGGTGTGGCTCCTCCATCTCCCTCTCGCACTCCCTGACACTTCTCAATCTCTACATTTTCTCTTTCTGCTCTGCACCAGGCTGAGCCGATCAACCACCCGGTCACAGCCTACACAGCGGTTGCCACCGACGCCCGACGGGAAGAGCGACAAGCTCTGCGCAGCCCGGGACCCGAAGTGCTGTGTGCCTCCGGGGCAGCGTAGCCTGGGTCGTCACACTGGTTTTGGCCATGGTTTTGGCCCGAGTGGAAATCACGGCTGAGTCTCCTGCTGGGAAGGGGAACCGCTCCAGCCCCTCCATCCGCGCTATCGGTTCCCGCCGCCCCAGCGCCCAGACCGGCCCCACTGCCGGCCGCGCCGCGCGCTCCCGAGGGCCGCTCCTCACGGGCGGTGCCCGTAGCTCCGTGAACGCCCAGATCTCGGCGGGGCCTCTCGCGAGAGCTGTCGCTTCCTCGTCTCCCTGGCCGAGGGAAACCTGTGGGAGGCAAAAAGCCAGAAGGGAGCCCGCGTTAGCCGGGATCTGCAGCTCCGCGGCGGGTCAGCCCTGCCTCGGAGCAGCTCCACTCGGCGACTTTGTTCGGGGCAGCTGCAGAGATCAACATTTTAGCTTGGGAGCTCCTTCCCCTTCACAGAGCAGCTTGAATGTGGCCGAACACCCATGGCCACCATGTCCCCTTGTCCCAAGCTCTTCCAGTCCCCCTGCCTATGGCGTGTGCGCAGGGACTAAGGGCTGCTCGCGGACAGCTTCAATAACACCCGAGTTCGAGAGCTGCTGGGCACGCTGTCTCTGCCAAACTGGGGTTTTTTGACCGCTTTTGGCATAAGGCACATCCATGGGTCCATCTCCCAAAGGCAGACGGTCCTTGGCTGCCTCTTACTAACTTGGCCAAACCCAGCCCCGTAGCCTGACAGGCATTCCATGGCACCTGGCCCCTGCCCCAGAATGGTTCTGTAGCAAAAATAAGCTCTGGTATAACCACACTTAGGAGCCTGCTGAAATCCAGGCTGCACCCATCCCCATGCAGAGCCCTGTCAGCTGGTCCTTGGCTCTGGAAAGAGCTCCCTCTTCATAGACTGCTGCTTCTTCTCCAGCTGCTTGTAGAGCCCGCAAAGCCAAGGCTATCCAATGCTTTGCCAGGAAAGTTTTGTCATCTTTTCTATCCAATGTTTTATCCGAGCTGAAACACGGTGCATTTGCTGCAGTCCGTCTGCCTACTGACTCCGTAATGGTGTCAGGGAAGGAGCCAAGACATGGGCTGATTTAGCAAGAGGTTGAAAGGCTACATGGGGCTACAAGAAGGACAGTGCTCCCTGGGAAAAGCAGGAGAGATACCATCAGCTGGCAGCATCAGGGTGAGAATAGACAAGGGGAATCTCTGGGGAAAACTGCTTATGAAGTACATCGCTTGTGAATGACAGGCTGACAGAATAAAGACTTTTTAAAAATACAGCGTATGTATCACTGTCAGATCTGCCACGGTGATTATCCAGCACAGTCATCAAGCCATACATCGCCCTTTATTGTCTTTGTATGGGTGGATGGGGGCTGCGCTAGCAAATAATTGGATTTACACACATGTGTGCAGGTTCCTGAGCATCTGTTGACATAAAGAGGTGGAGAGTGACTCTGTAGGAGCAGAAATGCTTTGCCGTGCACTCTGTGATCCTGTCAAAACTGGTAATGAAGGAACTGGCTGCATCTGGAAGGCTTTGTTCCATGTGCAGCCGTCTGCTTCCTGCCTTGGGTTTCATTATGATAATGGGATATTGATATGATAATAATGCCTGGCTTTGTTATGGAGCCATATTATCTGCTTGGTGTTTGCAGACACCAGTGGGGATGGTCCCTGTTTATCACAGTGCAGCACTGAAAGGAGATAAGAGATATAAGTTGGTGGTTCCTCTGCATGCAGCAGGGTCACCAGTGCCTGAAAGTTCTGCAGGGGCAGACTCAAAGTCTGTGCCTTGAGAAAGGCCCATATAGCCCAGAAACGGAGCCAGAAGGGCCTGCATGGAGCAATCCAAGGATACCCCAATTACACCATAGCATACAGGTGCCGCGCAGCGAACATCCCTATTGCAGGGACAAGTGTGTCAGGCACTGGGAACCACAGAAACAGCAAAGAGCCTCAGCCAAAATGACACCAGAGTGGGGACACGCTTCCCACTTTGCCAGGCACTTTGGGAAGCGACAAAACCACACAATAACTTAAGCTGCTGCAGAGGTCTCCGGGATCACCCCAACCATTTATCACACAGCTTAGATGCATGAAGCAAAGCCGGAGCTCTTGTCAGGAAAGGCTAAGAAGAGACAGCATCCACTGCAATCACCCATCAGAAAGAAAACACAGGCTCAGCTCCTTTCTGCTACTCTAATCCCTCAGGAGGCAGCAGTAAATCCCAGGATTTGGCTTGTCATGTTAGTTTGCAGCAATTTTTCTTCTTTGTTTTTGTTTCTTAGTAAACAGAGATGCCAGAAGTTTGGGATAGACAGCCTTGCCAGGCTCCCAGTTCCAGGATGTCCACTGTGTCCTATTCAGAGTGTAAACTGGACCATTAAAAACTCAGACACGAGAAGGCAGAGGCTTGGTGGAAACACTGCAGGTGCTGGGTGAGCTGCACATCTGTTCCCTGCACGGGGGCACCATGGAGGTGGGACACATTCATGCCTCCTCACCTCTATCTGCTGGTTTAGCTGGGGTCCAAGGCACACATACCTCTCTCTGGGCTTAGGTCCCAGGGGCAAGCTCAGATGAAATTACCCAAGCTAGTTTCTTTATCAAAGAAAACGAGCTGGCTGCAGCATGTAGCAAGGAGCTTCTGAGTAGAGAGCCTGGCAGCTGGGCCATGACCTTCTGGAGCTGCCTGGGTACACCCTGCACCAAAGGCTGGGGAATCTGCAAGCCAGATGCTTTTCCTGAGCCATCTGAAAGTCCACATAGCAGGTGTACCTGAAAAGCAGAAGGGATCACACAGGGGCACATGGGCACAACTGATGAGCAAAATTCCTTTCCCTTGAAGTCACTCTGTCCCCATGGGTTGTTTTTTTGAAAGATTTCATTGCTCTGTCTTTCAAGGTCACTCAAAAAAAACTAAGGAGAAGCCAACCCAAACTCTTGAAAAATGCAGCAACCCCGAAGCAATAAGCTGCCTTCCTGCACATTAGCTGCTGCAAAAGGGAGCACAGAAGCCGAGGATGACCCAGCACCATGCACCCTGCAACCATGGAAGAACTAGAGGAAAAGTCTTTAAGTATTGATCTTAAGATACTCTGTTCTGCAAGCCCCAAAACATCCAGCACTGTTGCAGGCTTCAGGAAAGGCCAGAGCCACAGCTGCCTCTTGAAGTCTGCTTTTACTTACTTTTAACTGCACCTGTCCCACTGACCTCTCATTTTAACCTCTGCTCTCTGCTTTGGGACATATGTGGGTTCTAAAGCAACACAATCATGTTTAAAACAGCCCGGGAGACAGAATGAGGAATAATTTAGCTGCTCTCTTTCCCTCTCTTTGAACAACAGTAACGTCAGATGCCTGCAGTATGAACCTGAAATTTAACACAGTGGTAGATCATCTGTAAGGGAAATGCTATTTAGTGTCTCAGCCAATGTCTAAAGAAATTTCCTATAAATCATAAATTCTCAAAAAAAAAATATAATTAAACCAAAAATGAGAGAGGTATGACAAACCAGACACGGCTGTGGCTAGGGAGGTGTTTCATAGCTCAGAAGCACCAGGAAAAGTGAGTTCGTATTCCCTGTGCAGTCCTAATTCCAGCAACTCCCTAACTTTCAAGTGTTGGACTCTTTCAGCCAATGTAGGTGGTGCTTTTTCTGGAGTACACCTCCACAGAGTCACAAATCTCCACGTGATTAAGCAGGTAGGGTGAGCAATTGGCTTTGCATCACGGCCCCCTGGAAACTCAGTGGTCTGACAAGATCTGTGAGAGGTCTGTGATTTATTTTGAACCCATATATGGCTCACATAAAGTTTTAAGATGGAATCAGGTCTAGTATTTTGTTTTTATTTCGTTTTATTACGTCTGTACACTGTAAATGTAAATGTTTGGCCTAAGCTCAGCAGGCATTAATCAGGGTAGCCCCCTGGAAGCTAGTGATGCCACGCTGACTTACACCCACCGAGGATTTAGCCGCTTCTCACTTAATATATGTCCTGTTGCACATGTTTTTTATTTGTGGTTATATTAACTGGGTTTTGCAAGGTTGCCAAATAAAGAAATGCTGTCTAGGGGACAGCAAAATGCTGCTCCTGACAAGATTCTTTTCAGCCCCTGGAACCACCTTGCCGGCTGTCAGCAAGCATGGCCCAGAGCCTGTGAGAGGAAGTAAGGAGGGGGGGTAGGGGGCAAAGAGAGAAGTAAGGGGAGACAGCATGGGGGAGATAAGAGAAGAAAAAAGGTTGGGCATGGAAGAGGGCAGGTGGTAGAGCCCAAGGCAATGAATGGGCTGAAGAAGCAGCTAGGCAGAGCTCAGGGCCACCAGGCTTTGCCTCATCTCCCCTCTGTGTTGTGACATTGAACTGACAGTCTGAATGGCACAGGGCAGTGGGGTCAGGCTGAAGGTGACACAGGCACCGACAAAGCAAGGAGTGTGGGGGCTGCAGAGAGGGATGGAAGTGCTTTGGCCTGAAAAACAAATCGGAAACATCAAGAGGTGCTTTAAAAGAGAGTTCCATTAGACCAATCAGACCTTGTCTTCCCTGGACCACAGGCACCCCATTTCCAGTCCTCCTTGTTGAGGTCAAGTGCATCAGCCCGAGACTCCAGGCTGTCTGGGGACAGCAAGGGCAGCTTTTTCCTAAAGCAGCTCTGCCAAAAATCAGTCACTAAATTCAATGCTCTTTTGCTTTGCCTTGTTCTCTGGTGATACAAAGGCTGGTGCAGTGCCTGTTTTGCCCTGGGAAGGAGTCACCCACAGCATTGCATATCCAGCCCCTGGAGACATCCCAAGGCCTGCAGAGGTCTGCGACCATGGGCAAGACCTGAAGTGTTACCTATTCCGCAGTGTCCCAGAGCAAAGAGAAAGGGGAGGTCTGGCAGGGGGAAAGACAGTGGGACTACGCTAACTCAGCCCACGTGTCTTGGTAAGGTCCCCGGGGTAACTGCTGAGGCCCTGCAAAGAGACCCAGAGGCTGAGAAGTCTCCCAGTGAGATGCATTCACCTTCCAGACTTGGGGCAGGACGCAGATGCCTCAGACCCGCATTTGCCTACAGGATGGTCTTTTTTTGACCAAACTCTCAATGGCTGCAGCTATTTCTGCTGCCCTGAACCCTTTGGCCAGCCAGCTTCTGGAGGCCGTAGGAACATAAAGTCCATCTCATCCTCTAGAAACTCTTGTCAGCTACTATCTCCTATTTCCCTGCTCACAGCAAGGTGTGGACCTTGACAAGCTTGAAACCTGGGTGGGGCTTTTGAAGATGTCCGTGCTGCCGATCAATTCTTCTGCCAGCAGCAGAACACTACTGTCATATCAAAACTGGCAAGGTGAGCTGGTTGCACAGCGCCCCAGGCACCAGAGCGGAGGTTTCTCTCCTTGACTTTGGCACTACAGCATGTTAAACTGCCTGGTTGAATAGGAGTTGCTATCTTTCAAATAAGAGCTAAAACAGAGGCCCTGTTTCTTCATGGACATTAAAATAATCAAGATGGGGTTTCTGCAAAAGCAAAACTACCATTTCTGGTTGCCAGCCGTATTGTAGGCCCATTATTAAATGCTGACCGTCTAAATTCCCTCTGCTTTTTCAGCTCGATGTGGTGGGCTTCATCTCCCCTTCCAGATGAGCAGGTAGAGAACGGCTCTGTGCCTTGCCTGGGAACACTTAGCTACTTGATGAACGGGAAGATGATGCACACTGCTGCTGTACGAAAGAGTATATGCATTTGGCAAATGCAAAAATAAATATTGCTCATAGGATGCTGGAAAATCGATGGCACAATTTCTACTACAAAGATCTCAGTAGGGAGAGCCTGTCTGGGATCACTTGTGTATGCGTTTTGGAAAGCCGCTACACAGTGCGTGCACATTCCAGCGATTCGTCACTATTCCATTACAGAAAAGGAACAGGATATGCCACAAAACAATAAACAAGCTGGTAAAAGTAGAAATAGATCTGGAATCCACCATATGAAGTGCAAATGAAGCCCCTGTCTTGCACAGGAGTGCAACTGATTCTACACACACCATGATCCAAGTATTTTCCATCTCAGCCAACTCCAGCAGCACCTTTCCTGTGAGGGGTGGTAAAGTCTTCTGCTGGGTTGGGCTTTCCAGAGGAGCTCAAAATCAGGCACACAAACCTTACCATAACGCTGTGCGAGCTCCGCCTTCACTGCGTCCCTATGTTGTCCTAGTGTTTGCACCCTCCTTCAGCAGCTCACCTCCTTGCCAGGCCCATGGGACACCACCTCCAAGCACTCGAGAAGTGGTTGTTCACCCTTCACTGCGCAGATCCTCTTCAAGGAGATAAAGAAACACAAGAAATAACCACTCAGCCTATGGAGAACACAAGCAGAGTGACTGTATATTGCTGCCATGGCACAGTGTACAGCAGAGTGCCGTAAATGCTGGTGAAGGAGACATGGAAGGCTGAATTTGGCTGCAAACTTCCCAGCAGGTTTCCCCCACTGGGAGGGTTTGCTGGTGTCCATGGGGAATCCTCACACACAAGCAATTTTTTCATATTGCTAAAAGAAATAAAAAAAAAATCCATGAGAGCGTGTCGGAAGCAGTAACATTTAAATTTCAGGTAGATATAAAACCTCCTGTAAAAGGTGAAGAATTATTGCCTGTGCTGTTGCATTTTTCCTGGGATAACATTGTAAGTAATTGAAGGTAGCACACACATCCCTCATGTCAGGCCCAGACAGACCTCACTTCTGCTGAGCATGGCACGCTGCCTCGGAAGGTGAACACCGAACTCAATTTGGCCCCACCCAGTAGGAGGGACTGAGAATTCTTCCTTCCCTCAGCATCTCCTCACCCAACTTGTTTCTCTCTGCTGGAGTGAGATGTAAGCCCATGGTTAAGACACCTTATACGTGTCCCCTACAGTAATCATGGATGAGCTGCCCAGAGGTAACCAGTCACAGCCTCTGAAATATTTTCAGCTGTCACAGTGTCCTTTACAGAACCGGGGACCGTGACTGTACCTAATTGTACCTGAGGACTATGAAGCTTCTATGTGTAGTCACAATAAAACAAACATCAGTTTCTGAACAACATGGGTCAGCAACCATGCTCAGGGGTCTTCTGACACATCCTAGGGAGGAGAGTTCCCCAAGAAAAGCACAGAGGGCCACAGAAGCTCACACCTGCTCCGAGTGCCCTGATGTCTCCATAATCCGTTTTCTTTAGGTCTGCCTCCTCCCGTACAACCTCTAGGGCAGGCCACGTATCCTTCGTGTTTTGGACCACAGCAGAGCCATACATCACCTGTACATGAGATGATGCACACATTGCACTGTGCTGCCCACATGTGCCCTCGGGCCAGACCAGCATGAATCCCACCCCAGAGGAGGCCTCCAGGACTCCTGTTCCAGAGATACTGGCAGTGCTCCTTTCCAGAGATGTTTAAGAATGGCTGAGCCTTTAGAGGCTGAGCTCCTCGAGTCTCACCTCCAGGTTCAATATCCTTGCATGGAGAAGGAATCCACCCTTCTCAGAGCAGGAGAGATCCTCTCTACCAGCTCACAGGACTCGGCAGCAGTGCTGGCATGAAGAGCATTCTTGGTCTCAGTTGCTCAGGGCTTAGCAGGAGGCACCAGCTCAGATTTCAGGGTGACTTATTTTTCTCATTAGCTGAGGTCTTGGCTGCACTTTAATGAAAGTTCAGTAGCTAGAGCTTGATACTTGTAAATGTGTCCCAAATGTCTCACAGCCCTCAGCTCACATCCAGCCATCCCTGCAGAAAACGTGTGAGACAGCAACACTTCAGACTCCTCTGCTGCAGGGGAATAAAGGAGTAGGGGCTGGTGTATGAATGAGGAGCCGTGGTGTGCAGCCAGCAAGCACAGTGCCTGACCCCAGGAGACAGGGCAAGATGGAAACTGCATGAGATCCCCTTCCCTGGGAGCACAGCAGCTCTGATGGCACAAGACCTCAGCCTCTCTCTGAGCAAACAGAGAGAGATGGTGTCATGGACCTGCTCAGGCTGGACCCTTTCAGCTGCCCCAGGTGTGGTTGGAGCCTTGAGGAAGCTGTGGAAGCTGTGGCTCAGTGATGATGAGACTGCTGATGGGGAAGATGCACAGCAACCTTCAGGCCTGCTGGGTCTGAACTAGAAGACTTTCTCTTAGACCCATAGACTTCTGATCTCATGTTTGGAAAGAAGGGTAAGATCTGAAACGCAGATGCCTGGATCAGCACATCACACGTAGTCTCAACTGCCAGTCAAACCAGTCTGACCATCAGTCCTCACCAGGGTCCTCTGAAGAGACCAGCCAAGTTATGTCCCAGAGCAGAGAAAGGAGCAGTTTCAGAGTACCTGTCTGTGCCTAACCCGCTTGTGCACTCAGCTTCAGCCCTCTGCCTTTACCCTGGGTTTCTGCCATGCGCCTGCCTCCTCCATAAACAGCTAATAAAAGTGGCTAATATTCATAACTCTGAAATAGCCACCAGAACTCACTCTTACTTTTCTGCAGAGGAAGTCTGACAGTCAGACTAGGGGAGTTGGACCAGCGGTTTGTTATGTTTTGAGTCGATGTGCCCTCTAGGAGCATGCAGAACCTGAGTCTCATATGGGATGCTGCCAAGAAGCAACAGTAAAAGAAGGGAGAACAAAACAAAAGACATCATTCTGCAAATGTATACATCCAAGGACTATTTTGAATACTGATCATGGCTCTGGTCAGATCATCTGCAAAATAAAAGTAGAAAAGGTAGAGAGAAAAAGCCACAAGTGCAGACTGCAAAATGGAGCAGACTCTGCTTGGAGCAGGTTAAACAGAGCAGGACCTGTCAGCTTGGAAAGGGTGGCAGAGGTAGATGTGCCAGCAGTCTGTAAAACTGGGAGCAACAAGCGGGGAATGGTTTCTCAGTGTGTTTTACAACAAGTTGTGGGGACTGTCACAGAGTGATGAGACAGCAAACTTAAAACAACAAAAAAAAAGATTTAGGTACAACACATCATTAAATGGTGAGAGTCAGGGCCACAGGATGCTGGGAAAGCTACAGGGACTTTAAAAATAGACAAGTAGAGAGAGTGGGAATATTGATTGCTATTGAAACTATAATCCAAGACTGTACACAGAGGTGTGGTTACTCGTGATCATGGTCTGGGACAGCTGAGACCTCTGCAGTGAGCTCCCTCACTGGGATGCTCCTTTTCCCTTACATTTTCGAAGGAGTCTCAGAGAGTCCCACCAGTGCAAGATCCTGATGCCAGGTCATTCAAACTCCATTTTGCCTGTGCTGTGGCCCCTGTGACGCGTTGGTGCCCACAGCCTGTGTTGCCAGGCTCTCAGGAGGGCTGGAAAATTTCCCAGTGCTTCCCACCAGCATGAAATTCTCTTGTGAAAAACAGTGACTGCAAGAGGCAGCATGTCCCGAATGGGCTGAGATAAGGCCCATGCGCTCTATAAACTGAGTGCTCTGCACACGCTAATTGGTCTGCCAGGAGATTTACAGGCGGCTGAATCCCATTACAGCCTCCCACCCCACCAGTGCCTGCGGTCTGATTAGGAGACTCTGGGTTACCTGTTGGGCAATTGTTTCTCACAGCCCACGAGGGTGGTAGAAATGGAACATGAGTCTATGTGCACGGCAATACCTCAAGGTGTGAGTAGGCACAGTGTGTATGTACGTCTAAGTCTCTCAGCCTGTGTGTGTTTGCTTGAGCAGGATCCATGCAGAGCAGGTAGAGAGCTGAACATTATACATCCTAGGAGTTCACACAGTTAATGTTTTTCATGAGATGTAATTTATAGACCTCTCCCTTGATGTTTTAGGAGGGTGTAAATATAGGAAAGCAGCCCATAACTTAAAGGCAGGAAAGTGCTAATTAAGTGTGCAATAGGAATGCTAATTAGGAGATGGTGAGGGGGAAGGGCACGGGCATGGTGTAATCCCAGGAAGCCTCCCCGAGTTCCTCCATCCTGCCCCAGAGATGCAGTTGCTGCCTTGGACAGCTGCTTCAGGGGCATGGGGAGCTCCAAGGCTAGTTCACCAAGAGGCTGCACCAGTCCCCTCTCAGGAGAGGATGGGATGCAAGGCACAGCCATGGAGCCTGGCAGTCTGGTCTGGGAGGTGATCAGGCAGTTAGCATGGAGCACACATCTCTCCATGATTATTAACAGCCCCTGGGATACCACAGCCAGATCCCAGGGACCGTCTCATCAGGGAAGTTCAAAGCCAATTCCATCACTGGAAGTTCCGCCTTTTCCTCAGCTGCTCCATTTCCAAAGCACCACTTCTACATCCAAGTTTTAGAGAGCCCAAGGCTTTGGGGAAAGGGAGCACAGAAAATCTGAGCTATGTGCAGCATTTTGAAATGGCTCAGGTTTGCTGGAGTCAGGCTTATCCATAGCTGTCCCAAGAAATGAGTGGTTCTGCCAAAGCCTCATAAGATGTCCCAACTCCTTCCTGACCCGTTCTAGCTGGAACTCAGCAGGTATCTCTGGTAGCTTTGAAGGAGACAATGTTTCTAACTGAAATACTGAGGAATTGCCTCTGTAAAAAGAGAGCAGGACTCTTTTCCAGTTGTTGCAAGACACCTACCCCTGAGTCACCCAGCTGGATCATCTTAAACACTGAAGATTTCAGACCCCTCTGGCACACTGGTGCCACCCCACCTCATAGAACCCTCTCCAACCACAGCGGGTTCCTCGCTAACCAAAGTCACAGCAGCATGTGATTTGACACCAGTTGCACTCCAGGGCAAAGACTGTGGCCCTCCTGCTCCTCCTGAAAGCAAGGGACACCTGTCTCCTGCAATTGCGCCTTGCAAGGACAGAAACTTCATTTGGGGAAATGGGGCAGGGAATGCTGTGGAACATCCTCCGCTTTCACATTTCCTTTGCAGCCCCAAAAAGGCAGACCTGGAAGACAGGTCTTTCTCCTAGGGCCAGAGTGATTGCATCGCTGTAGGTGAGTCACAGACTCCGTGAGCAGCACCAGCTTTGTCCCAAACAGCTACTATGGGATTCGAAAGATCTAGTGCAGCTTGTCATGGTAGGAACCAAAACAGGGTGGATGAAGGGACTCCCCAGGTGCTCACTCGCAGCTGGCCTCAAAGGGTGTCACCTAGCCCAGGGGAACAGCTTTCTGAGGGACAGGGCTGACAAAATGAGAACGGATGCCAGCCATCACCCAAAACATCTTCCCAGCCTGGCCCCTCTTGCTGCAACTTTTCCCAAGTCAGGTGGGATTTGTTCTTTTATTGCAGACAAACGGCCCTGGGGACTTTACCTTTGTTATGTCCCGGTGGAAGACCATTGGCACTGGTGATGGCCCATCCCCACAGCACCAGGAGGAGCTGGTGGCATCCACCCCACCAGAGAGAAGAGATGTGAGGTCAGAGCAGGCACTGCAGCTGGCCTGGGCTGCTCCTGGCTTAAAAGATGGAAGCACAGAGCTGCGTGAGCACCCGGTCACCTGCTGATTGCACCATCCTCCAACTAATTACCAAATGAAGCTGGCGATGGCAAAGTGTCCACACATTGAGCTGTGAGAGCTGATTGCAGCCTGGCTCTGTTAAAGAAAAGGGAATAAATGGCAGAGTGAGCTGAAATCTCCCAGGATTTCAGAAGTGCTATTCTTTCTTCTATTACAATGTGTGAACAATGGTCAAGTGTCTCACTTCTCTATCCACAGGCCTCCCAAATGAAAGGGATTACAAGTGTATCGTTAATATCACAGCGACCTGGCAGAAAGTCGACAAATTTAATTTGGTGACAAGATGAGTGGCACCAGAATTCTCCCGTCTCCCCAGAAAATGAAAAATAGGTTCTGCCTGCGACTAGTAAATATTGCTGGTAAGTGAATAAAAATTCAAAAGGGAAAAAGCAATTTTCCTTCTGCTCATATTGTGCTTAGTTCTCAATATACTTCATGCAAGAGGCTCCCCTGGCTGATGGATTCCTCCTAGATTATATCATGCCTTTAAATTTATATGCCCCAGCTCTTTAAAAGACTGTTTGCCAAGGCCTTTGCATTCTGTGTTAGTCTGGTAACTGCTGACATTTGAAAGATGCCATCGAAGACAAATCCAAAATGTTTTTTTAAGTAAGAAAAGGAGACAGACATAGCAGGTAGAGGGAGATTAAAGCTTTAGTCAACAGCTGAAATCAAAGTTTTCATGAAGTGGTAATGTCAGAAAAAGTTTACAAGGCCTAATAGAGGGCTCACATGTCACAAAAACCCAAATTAAGTTTGGGGTTTTTTTCCTCCTAGAACTTCACATGAATTTTTCAGGACTGTGGCTTCTCAGAAACAGCAGAGAAGCAGTGCAACACACAATCCTGTGAGAGCCGGCAAAGGCAGCAGCTCTGCTGGTCAGGAGGAAGCCTGCCTTGAGCTCAATCCACATCCCTCCAGTCAGCAAAGTCCTGTCCCATATGTGGCCACTGAATTTGTATTAATTATCTGCTTAGAAAGGCTGTTACCTGCCACCAGATGCCTGAAAAGTACAGCAAACTCTCAGCACCCTTCATGCTTTGAGGTAATGTCTTTGTAGCCCAAGGCGTCACTGCAGTCCTACAAACCATCTTCTGTGGTAGTCACCTCTGGTGTGGGGCTCCAGTGCTGACACCAGGTTATGCTTCACCCTGAGAGATTTTATGTTAAAGGGCAGAGACAACAAAGCAGGGCTCTACACCGACCCCACCACCTCCACTGAGCCTGTGGGACTGAGCAGGCAGAAAGCAGGAACAGCATCCTCGCCCTGCCACTGAGGGATGGTGGACATCCCCTGGCGCAGCTCACGTGGCTTTGCAGACAGGCAGCGACATGAGATTCAATACACAGGAAAACTGCTGAGTAAAATGTACATGCTGGTTTTGATGGGCCAAGGGAATGGGCCAGCTGGTAATGAAAGGAAAAAGGGATCATCCATCCTCGTATCTGCTGAGGGGAGATGGATTGAGCCTTCCCACACAGGAGGCAATGTGGACAGCTGAGATGCTGTCATGGTGGTGTCTCCTTGGGCATGCAGCTGGAGAATGGATGTGGCCCTGAGTCTGCAGTGCCTGTTCCCAATAGCGGGTGATGTCCAGTCCAGACTGCCCTTTCCATACCCTCCTGCTGTGGGTCAGCACCAGGGAGTCAGTAGAGGGATGAGAAGCAATGATCAGCATCAGGTTGTGTGGTGTCACGGGCTGCCCATACAAATGTCCCCCTGCAATGGAGAGCAGTACATAAGAGCAGTTCAGGTCTGTATCTTCACCTCTTTGTTTAATAAAAAGATATTAAAAGCAAATCAGGAGCTTTTCACACCTATGATCTCTATACTGAAAATTGCTGCCAGAAGGTGCACTTCTAGCCCTTAACTGAAAATCTCATTAGCAGCAGTACTTAATTATTGTTGCTCTCCTGTCTTGGCCTGGGCTGTCCAGTGGAAAATGTTTTTCCACTTAAGACAAATGAACCTACAATTTGAGCAATTCCGAATCTGAGCAATGCCTCCTGACCTGGATCTCCATAACAATTCGACCAATTTTAGTAAGAATTTGCAAGAAACTTCTAATTAGGTTCCAGAGCGCACCCATCAGTCTTCAGAGCAATGCAGCTGGGTGAAAAAGCTAAAAGTAGGACCTCCATGGAAACTTCTTTTAGCCCTTACAGTGAAGGGATGTGTCACTGGTGGTACAATATATTCTGGGATCTGTGTGGCAGGACAGTGGATGTCATGGTACAAACTGGTGTCAGATAATATCCAAAACACAAGGTTATCTGAGCCCATCACTGTGCCTGTCTGCCCAACCAAGAGGGTCTGATCTCTGCAAAGCCAGGTCCCACTTGTACCCCTGGCAGGAGTCGTACACATCTCACTGCACTTGAGAGGGGAACATCTGCCCTTCATGCATGGTGATACTTGCCTCTGATGTGTGTTAAGCTCTCCCTTGGGGCTGGGGGCGAGCACAGGCACTGCTCCACATGTGGAGCCCGCACTGCCTCTCTCCTGAATGCAGTCCCAGGTTTCCTCCCACCTTCCTGCACCCATCCCTACCAGATAATGAATTCACACTGAGAGCAGTTATTGCCATCCTGGTTCTTTATTTAAAAGCAAAAAAAATCAAGAGAACAGCTCATTGCCAGCACTGAGAGATTAGTGCTGTCGTGCTCTCAGCAATGGCCATCAGTATGCTCCTGCAGAAGAGGTGCTGTGAATTCTTCCTCATTTCTGTATCCATTTATTGTCACTTATTTCAGAAGAGAAATAACTGTGTTACTTGACTAGGGAGTTACAGGATGGCAAACCCATGACTGCCATGACCGTGAGACAGCCGTGGCACTGAGGAGCAGTGCCTGATCCTAACTGCTTTTAACAAAGCCATTACTTTTAAAACTCAGCCACCCTATTCATGTAATTCCCTATTATGCTCAAATAGCTGACACTGTAAACACTTCCAGGCTTGGATGATGTCCACTGAGGGCTGCTGTCTATTCAGCACTTGTCTGCCTCAGTTACCAGAAGGATGGGATAATATTGGTGTGGCCTTTGGGGTGAGCAACTTGCTCTCTCCGGCTTTCCCAGACCCCTGGTATCAGGGTCTCCATGCTCAGGGACATTCAGAGTAGTGATTTACTGCAAGCTGTTGAATTTTATTTGTCACCTCTCTTCCAGTGCCTTGAATCACTTGTTTCCAGATGATCATTTTCCTGCTCTCAGTCTGTGGTGTTTAAGCCAGTGGCAGTGTTCACTGCAGACATGGAGAGCCAGCCAAAGGGCTCCAGTGGCCTTTTTCTCAAGCACCTTGTCTAGTCCTTGTGCTCCACAGACTCAAGCTGTGGAAGAACTCCTGTCTTTGATCTCTGGACAAATATCCCCATCGCTGGGGTATGGCACAGAGCAAGGATGAGCCAGCCTGTCTCCACCAGCAGGTCCCTGCCAGCAGCCAGCATGCATGGACTGGGGCCACTTGAAGAGATGCGGCTCTTGGAGCAAATCAGAGGCCTGAGGAATGGCTCTTGTTGAGGCACACACAATCAGTCTTGAACCATGCAGGGTGGTGCTTGAAGGCTAGATCAGCCATGTGTGAGAGTAACTGTGAAAGAAAGTAATGGAGATGCTGAACTGCTTGTGCTTTAGCGTCAGAGAGATCTGGCCCTGCAGAAGACATGGGCCTTTGATACTTAGAAAAAGTGCAGAATATCCCTAGGAGAGGGACAAAGGTAGAGCCCAAACTAGAAAACGTGGGACAGCCAAGTCAGGGTTGCAGCACAGCAGAAGTAAACTCATGAGCTGTGCACACAAGACAAGCCAAATCTCACCTGCCCACAGCACTCTGCAGGATGGATGTCCTTGGCCAAACTAATGTGGAGTCCAGAGGGCCCCTCACTCCAGTAAAGGCAGAACCAAAGCACATGGTGGAAACGAACCCCAGACACATTAGGGTTAGAAATGGGAGGTTTCAACAGAGGACTTCAGGAGTGCTGAGACTCCAGTCCCTGCTGCATGCAGAACCTGACGGCAGTTTGGAGGGAAGATGATATACAAGGATCGTACACAATCGGATGTCCTCCTGCTGCTACCCACAGTCCCTGAACCTCTTCCACTGGCCCCACAAAGTGGACTCTTGTCCCTGCCACACCAAAGGCAACGTCGTGTAGCTGAGTGCAGCCGAGACTGTGCTCGACAAACTTCTGACCAGCAATTTCTGGTGCTGCCTAATTACTTCTCTGGCAGCGACTTCAATCCTCCTCCTCCTGGTTCCTTTTGGGCCAGTGAAATGGAGCTGCCCCACTGCTGTTTCTTTCCTTCTGCAACTGGGTAATTGCCAACGACACTTTTTAAATCACTTTGTGGAGGTTTGATGAAACAAACTAGATGGAAATCAAATTTCAAGTAACTGGTGAGAAATTGAAAGGAAAAATGTTTATGGAACAATTTTCTTTGCTTCCTTGAATGGTGGAAATTGTTGCTGTCACTCATAAATTATTAATTTCAATTTGCCCTGTTCTCTTTTCAGGATTGCAGGCTCTCAAGGAGCAGGGGCTCTCACTGGAAGTGTGCCCCAGAAATGCTCCAGCTTGCTGGAGTTGGGCAGCAGCTCTCACTGGTACCAGAACAGGGAGTCTCTGCCTTTTGGAGGGTGTCAGTTCTTCTGCATCAGTCCCGAGGGTGCTTTTATCCGGTGAAAAGTAAACAACATATATTGATGGCAAAAACAGAGGCAAGGTGGGAGCAAGTTGGTCTTGGGACCTGTAGTGATTTGAAATCCACCTCTAGAGTGATTCATTTGGCTGGGAAGTACCCAGCAGGAAGGTGGTAGAAAAAGTAATTGCCCAAGTGAAAGTGACTCAAGGAGTCCCATAATTGTCATATTTGTAGAATTACTGGAAATGGAGCTTCAAAGGGACTCTGGAGAAGCAAACGCAGCCACGCTTCTTCCCAGTGCTGTGACAGATGAATGGACCTGCAACCAGAAGTGGCTCGCCTGGTGTTACAGAAGAAGAACATCCCCAGCAGGGAGGTGAATTGCAAGTGGAATTGAGTGGGAAGGACAGAACACTGATAGAAAATTGGGAGTGAAAACAGGGATTCTTTCTTAGAGGGTGAGAGCCATGTCAAGTAAGAGGATGTGTTTGGCCAGATGCCCATCCTCGTCAGTGATGAAGTGGAGGCAGCTATTAGAAATAAAAAAAGCAATATATAACAAAATAGAGTGTAAGGGTAGAAATAGATAACCATTGATTTTAAATTAGAAGTTATGAAGTACAGAAAATTGATGCGAGAAGCCACAATGATCAGTTAAAAATCCATGACTTAGTGAATGAATGACAGTGAGAAAGGAATTTAAATGCTCTGTGAACAAAAAAAAAAAAGCAAACAGTGCAGTGGTTTTCTTTATAGAGATGACCAAACTCCTCATAGGGCAGAAATGCAGTAACAGTTTGTGTGTGTATCACATGAGGATGCTGAAAAACTCACCAGCGTTTTTAAGTTTAAGGATGGTGTTAAACGGCACCAAATGGGGATATGGGACGCAATGGGCAGATCTGGAGAAGGTTGCTCAGGAGCGTGGCTGGTAAATCTTGGAGCACTGGGGATGCTGGAGTGGACCATCCCAAAGGAGATGGGGGAGTCTGTCTCTGAGCATCAGCCCTGGGCAAAGCCAAGGGAAAGGGATACAGTAGTCACTTGAAAGGAAGCTGCAGAATTAACGCCAATCAATGTGGTTTTATGGAAAGCAGGTCTTGTCAGCCTTCATTTCATTCACAGAGGAGATTACGTGCGTGGTTGATAAAAGTCACCGAATAGATGTGATATACTTCAGCTTGGGGAATGTGCCTGACTTAGTGCTGCATAACTGATTAAAAATGAGCACTCGACTGCATCAGGGAGAAACACGGGGGACAGGCTGAGGCTCAGGCGAGAAGAGCTCAGACAGCAGTCACTGATGGGGAGTTGCCGTTAAATATGTGTTTCTCATAATGTTTTGTAGCAGGAGGCTTTAAGTAGTCAATATTTTCATCAATAATTCAAACGTACATATTAAAAACTCATTCATAAAAAAAATTTGTGGCTGACGCAAAGAATGGAGAGATTGATAAATCACATCGAGCTCTCGGCAGAGTAGGAAAGAGTCTGCGACTGCCCAGGAAAGTGGACCCTTACCCATAAGTGTTGTGTTACAGCCCAGTCCTCCATCAAGGAGTCCTTCAGATGGCCCATAGGTCACTGTGAGTGTGCTCAGGACCCTCTGGGATGTTCTTGCGTGGGCTGGGGGATAGAGAGAGGAGGGCAGAGCTTTCACCTCTGAGCACAGTACAGCCAGAAGTGATGTGCATGCTGCATCCAGCCTGCCTGGGTACACTGGAGGCCAGTCAGTGGTTAGATGGATGGGGAAATTAGGAACTCGGAAGAGCTCAATACGTCAGACAAGAAGTCTGCAGGCTGACTTCATAATCCCACATAAACACCTTCCTGTGGAAAAGATACTTTGTGCTGGAAGGAGCTTGAGCCAACAGAGAAACGTCCCAGCGAATGGGCAAGGGAAGCAGGTGTCTTCCCCAGGTCTCCACATCTCCTGGGCTGGGACGCTGCCCTGGGGATGCTTGAACTGAAGGCAAGTGACACGTCTCTGTGCAAGGGCTGAGTGGGTGAAATGTGATCGGTTGTGACATGCTGGAGACTGGAGACCAGGAAGCCACGAGGATCCTTGCTTGAACTTTTGTGCCACTTGCTGCTTCTTCCCTGCTTGGAGCAACTTGTTTACAAGGATCCTTGCCCAGCAAAAGCTTCACCACTCCCCCAGGATAAACTCCTTGGGGAAACTGCTATATCCCTTAAAGAAAAGATCTTTCACCACAGGATAGAGACCAAAGTCTCGTTGTTCATATTTACATTTCTCTCCAAAGCAAGACATCTTCTGCAGTGGCCTACACTCAGGCAAATCTACCAGGAAATAGATGGGCAGTCTCCTTGTTCACTTGCCAAGGGAAAGAGGAAAGAGCTGGTCTTTCTGCAGCAGAGCAGAGGGCTTGTTGCCTGCACCTCAGGATGATAGACAGGTTCAGGGATCCATCAGGTCAAAAGAATACCTGGAGGAAGTAGTCTGGAGAGCTCAAGAGCATCAAGACCTCGGAGACTACCACCGCACTCTGCAAACCACTCAACACCCTGAAGACCCAACACCCAGGACACTGGTTTGAATAAAAGGAGGGCAGGAGAAACAGCCTGAGAGAAGGTAGAGGGAGAAGGATATATGCCTGTGGAAACAGCTCTCCTCACAGCTGGGGTGATGCTGGAGAAGATGCATTTGAATCACAGAATCACAGAATATCTCTCTTTGGAAGAGATCCTCAAGATTATCCAGTCCAACCCTCGATCCAACACTGCAAGCTCACCACTAAATTATGTCCCTAAGCACCAGGTCCACATGCCATTTAAATACCTCGAGGGATAGTGACTCCACCACTGCCCTGGGCAGACTATTCCAGTGTTTGATAATCCTTTCAGTGAAGAAATGTTCCTAATATCCAGCCTAAACCTCCCCTGGCACAGCTTGCATCCATTTCCTCTAGTTCTGTCACATGCCACCAGGGAGAAGAGGCTGCCCCCCTCCTCACTCCAACCTCCTTTCAGGTAGTTGTAGAGAGCAAGGTCTCCTCTCAGCCTCCTCTTCTCCAGATTGAACAACCCCAGCTCCCTCAGCCACTCCTCACAGTACTTGTGCTCCAGGCCCTTCACAAACCTTGTTGTTCTTCTCTGGACCAGCTCCAGCACTTCTATGTCCTTCTTTATAGTGAGAGGCCCAGAACTGAACACAATATTTGAGGTGCAGCCTCACCAGTGCCGAGTACAGGAGGATGAACACCTCCCTGTTCTTGCTGGCCACAGTGTTTCTAATACAAGCCAAGATGCTTGAGCAAGAAGAAGGGTAAACCTCAGGGGTCTCATAATGGGACACCAGCTTGAGTGCCCCTCTGCCCTCCTTTGCCTTGCCCTGGGCACTCCTCTGCTCCCAGAGCCCTTCTGAACTAGCCTGGACCTCCCCACAGCAAACGAACACTGGTACATGTCCCTGTCACCAGACAGACCACAAGGATAGTCCATCAGGCATTATTACATCCCAGCTCATGATTGTGCTCCTAGCTGGGAGAGTACAGGGAGCTCTCCATCTCTTGTGACTGACACTTCTCACCTGCTGGGTCAGTCCCAGGCTGGGCTAAGACCAAAAAGCATATGGGCTGAGGACACGAGCTTACGACTGAAAGCAGCTCCAGATGGAGACGACAAACAGAATTTCCCTGACAACCTGGAAAACAATCTCTCCATTACAGACAGGGCACACCGGTGGTCTCTGTTCACAGGGAACAAATCCACTCACCAAATATTTGCAGAAAGCATTGCTATCAGAGTACTTTCTATCTTTTGAGCTCCCAGCAGCCTTATCTCCCATAGCAAACAATGAGCATTCAGAAAAATAACTCTGCTGCAGCCTCCTTCAGATAGCAGTGCCGACGTGAAACAAGTCTCCCTGCTCTTCATGGGCTCAGCTTTCCCAGCAAGAGTGGGAGGGTGGTGTGGGAGTCTTGTCCCCTCCTCCCTATGAAGTAGCATCTCCAGCAGTATCTGCGCTGGAGGTCTGCCAGGGGCCATCTCGCTGCTCCTGCCAGCAATATCACACCACCCAGGGAGTTAAACCTGATGCTGCTTGCAAGCAGCAGTCTTTCCAGTCCTTTTCTGGCCAAGCAGCTTGAGCTTCCCTCGGTCCTTTGGGGATATTCCAACTATGTAAACTGAGAAGCATTTCAGTGTGATGGCACACTGGTGGGGGTGGGGGTGTGTGGAAAGACATGAGTGGCCTTTAGACAGCCATCCTCAGAAAAGAGGAGTCCTATGGCAAGGACATCTACATGAAGGAAAGTTCATGTGATACTCCTCCATGGCCTGACAGCAAATGTGGATGGTTGAAAATTTCAGATTCTGCTCATGTCACTGTTGGAACCAAACAAATGGAGGCACTAGTAGAAAGTGGCAGAGCTGAACTGCTCCTGGAGAAAATTAGGCTGAGACAGGAGCCTGGAGCCTGGAGCCTGGAGCAGCTCGTCTGTGAAGGGAGATCAGACAACCTGGGGCTGCTTCTTTGGAGAAGGGACAGGCAAGAGGGTAGCAACAATATGATAAATTATCTAGAAAAGAACGATTGGCAGCATCTGTTTTCCCTACCTGATAATCTAAAGACACTCTGTGACACTGGAAAGCAGCAACTCCCACGGGGAGAGACAACACATTCTTGCAGAGACTCCTCTGGGCCCAACCAGTACGAGAAAACACTTTGGTCTTGGAATTTATCGAGACTGACGCAAATCTTGTACACTTACACAGATAACAAAACCATTCACCTGCTGCTGAGCACAGCAGCAATTCTGGCAGAGAATCTTTGCCAGGTACCTTGGGAGGAACCCAATCTCTAGCTCTCAGAAACCAGAATTATCCCACACATGCAGCCCCTGCTGCCGTACCTTCTACTGAAGCATCTGGTGGTGTCTCCATCAGCCCTGCAGCTGATGGGGCCTGGCAGGTACATGCCCTGATGCATGCGGTGGCCTACAGTCAGCACATTGACCAGCTACATACAGTATCTACAGCATGACCGCAGCGAGAGGGGTCCTGTGTGCTGTGGAGCACACTGAGCCTGTCTCTGGGTCGAGGCTCATGCTGGATTTTTGATCAAAGGCTCCACCCAGCTGAAGAGTCTGAGAGAAGAGACTTGGAAGTGAATGATGGGACTTGCTTCTTTGGCAGTGGGAAAGCCACATAGCACCAGAGATGAGCCCCATGATAGGTGACTTCTTCATAACAGTCTGCTCACAGCCAAGCCCAGTAGCTCTTAGTAAAGTCCCTTCAGCCCTGCAGCAGGACCACATGGTTCCCACTTTCCTCATTGAGTGTCCCTATCACACGTGAGCACTTTTTGCCCTGTGGAGGGAGATGTCTATCCCAACAGCAGGACTGATCCTGCCCTGGATTGCTATCCTAACACTCCTCGCTGCTCCCTTCATCATTCAGAAAATGCCACTGAGGTGTGAAAGTGCTTCTGAACATCAGAGCTCTGCAGAAAGTTGCCAACAAGTGCCCCCTATTAATAAATCACCTACTAGGCTGTCTTCCTAACATGCATGTGGAGGACAGGCATTATCAACCTGACTCCTCCTAGAGAGCTGTGGGTGATGTGAATGAGAGCCCTCTGGGTCTGCTCACATCCCATCCACAGGCACTGAGCCGCTGAGATTTGCTCCAGGCTGGCTAGGAGAAGCAGGACGAGAACATAAGTGTCAGCAGCAGCTCTGGATCCCAAGTACTGCAGTGATTGCTCCCAGACTGTGACAAACAAGTCAATAAACTCAAATTAAAATACAAAGCCGTAACAAGCAGCAGGGTCAGTGGCTCCTCTCACAGGCACAGGGTGGGTTAATGAAGGCTCCCATCCCCCAGCCCTGCAGCAAGGGCACATGCCACCAACTGGCACTACCTTCTAGAAAGAAAGGGGAGTGCTAAATCCAATGTACCACTGTCTGGAGCACCAGGCACTGAAGGGCTCCACCTTCTGAAGAATAGAGATGGCTTTTGAAGGAGGGAGATGCTCAAAGTCTTGTCACACAGAACAGGCTGGAGCTGGAGAGCACCTACAGTCACCATAAACTCCCCTACCAGGGCTGACCACAGGGCAGGGCAGTACAAAGGGCTCAAGGCTCTCCAGAAGAGGGGATGGAGAGTGGTCACCCTCCTTCTGCTCCATTCCTATCTCATCTACAGAGACCAGAGAGACTCTTGGATAAAAAACTTCTTTTATGAGCAAATGGCACTTCGTTGCTTTACCTGGACTGTCTTTGGCTTAAGGATTTGTTTTTCTGGACACTCCTGGCCAAAAACATTTGTTCCTGGTCCTGACCAATCTTGTTTTTCCCTCCTAGCATTAAGCTCCCCAGCAGCAGTGGCCAGATGGCTTATGGTGGTGTCTAATTCCCTGAGTTGGTCTGTGCCCAAGGTTATATTTGTGCCTGCTGACGTCCAGTTTGAGGAGTTCCTGAGTCCATTTGGGCTCCTGGGAGGCAGCTGACCTGTGTCTGCACAGCCCCAGCTGCAAGGCGGTTTTCCCAGCCAGGGTGGGCCATGATGATCCAGAAGTCTTCAGCCCTGAGGGTGACCCTTTTATCATGAAACAGAATCATAGAATTGTTTTGATTGGAAGAGACATTTAAGCTCATCAAGTCCAACCTTTCACCCAGCACTGCTCGGTCACCAGTAAACCACATCCCTCATCACCACATATCCACAGCTTTGAAACCCCTCCAGGGATGGGGACTCCACCACTGCCCTGGGCAGCTTGGGCCAGGCCTTGACAACTCTTATGGGGAAGGAATTTTCCCTAATGTCCAACCTAAGCCTCTGGCACAACTTGCAGCCATTTCCTCTCGCCCTATCTCTTGTTCCACAGGAGAAGAGACCAACCCCACCTGGCTCCACCCTCCTTTCAGGCGGTTGTTATGGGATGATCTGGACCCTTACTGTGTCCAGTCCCTTGGAACAAAATGCCCATTTCATCAGCCAGGCTGCCTGTGATTACAACTCCCAGGGTCAGGTTTATTGAACACTTCAGAATCCTTGACCCCTCTACCTCCCATATGCATTCCGCCCACTCCTTCCTTACGTCCAGCCCAGCTCCACCATCAAGAACTCTGTCAAATATCATTCACTTTTTTGTCCTGCACATTTCCCCTGTCTCACTCCCTTCTGCTCCTCATCTCTCTTGTAGTTCTGGAGCTGCATTTGAGCAATTCAATGTCAGTAATCATCCTGGCCTGACAGTTTCCAGGTATCCCACCGGAGCTAAACCCAGCAGCACCAAAAGCTGTTGAGCCCAAATCACTCTCATATACTGTGCAACCTGTTCTCCTGGACTGCTGGCAGGTTTTATTTCCCAGTTCATTAGCATCTAATGCACATGTCTACTTCTACTCATGACCTCATTGCCTGCTGCACAGTGATTTCCATGCTAACGCGTGGGCATCTACACAGGTACCTCCCCGCCTACGATCTAGCTTTGACAGGCAGGTGTTTGGTTTGCCCCTCTCTCTTTCAAGGGCAAGGAGAGGAATTTGGTGTCAGGCTTGGGGCCAGTTTAGGCTACACCCTACTTCAGGTGGTGAAGTCCAAGCCATGTCTGCATCACACCTCTGCACCACAGACCTCCTGCACCCTCCTCAGCACTGTGTGAATAATTCATCACATGCACCAGCCCTCCTCTCTTTCTGTTCTTGAATTAGCCATGAGCAGATTGTGGCTTTCTCAAATGAGTTTGTTACTTGGAGCTGTTCCTATGAACAATTCTTGGGCTGTAGCTCTTTTGCAAGCAGTAAATAGCTACAAGCTTTGCTGGCCCCACCACATTTGCTCCAGCTCTGAGACTGCAGCGGAAGAACATCAGGCCTTCCCACCCATAGGATGCTGTCCCAGGAGATGCTGCTCCTGCCCCTGCACCTCAGGCTGAGAGCAGTTCTGGGGACTCACAGAGAAGAGCATCCCCCACAGTAATGCTGCGTTTTCAGTCAAAGGATCACAGGCAGCATAAATCCACTATTGAGCCTCCAAAAACTGCCAGTTTGACAATCCTTCTCAGCCCACTCCCCAGCAGGCACATTCAGGGGAAAGACAAGGAATGAGCTTCCAGTGTATCCTGCATGATATAGAGTGATGGGAGAGGATGTCAAGAGGTGCTGCTCAGTGGTGGCTGTCCTGGGAAGTGCCTAAACCCAGCAGATGTCGTAAGAGATCTTGGGTAGGCTCATCACTGGTGCAGTGGGGCTTCATTTTTTCCTTCCCGTGCGCCAAATAATAGCAACTGCATCTTTTGCAGAATTTTGGAGAAAAGGTATATACACTTGCTCACCTGCATCAGGCCTGTCTTTTTACAAGGTGACCACGCCTGGGTCCCACACAATGGTGCTCTTTGCTGTGAAGAGCCGTGGACAAGAGGCTTGCCGGCTGTGTGCCTGCTGCGGAGCACGTGGTGTGCCTGCACACCCTCTGCTCCACCAGCCAGTGATAAAATTCATTTTTTTCTAAATAAATCATGTTTTCTTCATAACTTACCAAAGGAGCAAAAACCATAGTCATAATAATGCATTAACCTGTATATTTATTTCTGATATCTGACCTATCAAGCAACTGCTGAATTACCTCTCTAATTAGTTTTCCCACTCGTGAAGGATACGTACAAATGAGAAACTATTTCTTGCAGGCAATACCATGAACGGAGCAGTCATACCCAGGATAAACAGGGATACCAAATTCTGCTATTATAGCAGAAATAAAAAAAATTTCCCTCAAGACTTACCAGATTTTCTCCATTTCCAAAATGGGAAAAAAATAAAAAGGAATACGAATATAGTTTGTTCTTACTCCCAGTCTGGGCTGTGTAAATCAGTGTGGTCAAGAGGGAGTATTTGACTCAAAACTTTTTCTTAAATGTGGTTATTAACTCCAAAGAAGTCCCCAAATCGAATGCCCCACTCACATCTTGCTGCTTGCAGTAGCCATTCAGGCTCAGCCACTTGGTAGGACCATGCCAGCATCAGCAATAATCCCCAGCTCAGCAGCCACCCTCCTTATGCTCCTGCCCATGCCTCTTGTGTTGTTGGTGGCTGTGGCTGACCTCCAGGAACAGCCAGAAAGATCCCTTGACAGTGAAGACACCCAGACTGCTTTTCCCTTTCTCAGCATTGAACGTCCTGCTCTTCAAGCCTGCTGAGAATCCATCCCTCGTGTCACCAGAACTTCCACTTTGCAGACCAGCTGAAGTGTGCCTTGTGCAGGGAGACCTGGTTGAGATCAAACCCTGGGTGGCTGCACTATCAGAGGTACCCATATGTGTGACCACTTCCCTCAAACCATCCCCATATGAGACATTATTTTGTCCCACATAGCTAAGGACTGTCGTGGGAATGGCCGTGCACCTGGGAGGGTGGGGACAGGACATCACACTTGCCTCCTGTAGATATTCAGGTATTTGCTACTTTTGGGACAGCTTTATTAAGGAGTCTCCAAACAGTCTCCATCCCTGAATCACGTAGGGATGCTTTTCCAAGGAAGTCCCCATGGGAGCACCGTGGATGCTCACACCCAGCTCTATCCATTGTGCTTTGTATTGCTTCTTCCATCCTGGGAATTTCCCAGAAAGTGGATAGTCTCTTGCTGGCATTGCAATGAACCAAAAATCAGCTTTTCCTTGATGTTTCTCAGGATGCAACAAGACAACTGGAACCAGCAGCCATGACAGTCCAGCATCCAGCCCTTTTCTGGACCATACCCTGTGTCACAGATCCCCCGTCAGCTGAGACTCTCTGATACCACGTGACACCCTCTGACAGCTCCAGTAGACAAATATCATCAGCCATGTTTTCACAGGGAAACTTGGACTCAACAAAGCCACATGGCTTCAGTACTGCAAGTCAGTCCAAATGGGTTGAGGACGCTCTCAGGATGTGCTCACCTGTCTTTGTGCCTGCTCAGTCCTTGTACTTGTAGCAAGGTTGCTTAGTGTCTAGATTCATCTTTCCAAGGGTCTGTAAGTATGTGTGGAGACACATTGGTGGAGGATGCTCTCCTAAGCTCTCCATGCCTACATGCCTGGCATGTGTCATGTCAAGTTGTGTCTCCTGTGTCAGGAGCAAAGGCACTGAAAGATTTGTCTCTGGGACAAACTGCAGGTACTGCAGGACATGAAGACTCTTTCCTACCTGGTAGTCCTCACGGTAATGGTCCCAGGACCTGTCCCAGCTTCCCCAGGCTCCCTTACTCCCCTGGCTGTCCAGCAGCACCCAACTAATGACTTTTCCTCACCCCCCTGCCCTGTGTGGGACAGATCCCCGCTGAAGGACTAGGACTTCATATGTGAGACCAAGACCCAGAGAGCTGCCATGTCCGCGGTCCTCCTCCTGTCCAGCAACCTGCACACCCTCAGGGTCTGCCAGGGTCGGGGACTGGAGGGATTCTTCACACAGCTCCCCCGAGACCAAAACACTAGATGTGGGATGAATGTGGAAGGCACAAACCAGGCATCTGAAATTAAACTGGGAGCAGATGGGCATCAGCATCGTGATGGAGGATGGCTGGGCAGGTGAGGCAGAGCGGAGGTGCAAAGGAGCTGGCCCAGCCCCAGTCTGCACAGCTCGCTGTGCTCTCTGCTCTCACAAGCTCTGATGTCACTACTGGATAGCTTTTTATTAAGACCTAAATAAAACCATCACTGCAGCCTGGAAATGTGGCTGTTTTAATACCACCCTTGAACCTTTCTTAGTGGCGTGGCCTGGTACCACTGTTTCTATCGGGAAGATATTGCACAGACTGGAACATGTTCCAAGCACTGTAATTGCCCAATAAAACCATGTTTCTTCGCCATCCAGTTGAATTAGTGTCTGCAATATGTTTGAAAGCTTTATAGCCCAGTTAATTGTAAGGCAGTAACAGGAAGGGGCATTATGGCTTTAGAGAACACAAGTTGTATCTGTATTTAATGATATTAAACCATAAGAAGCCTCCATTCAAATAAAGCGATGACTGCTGTAGTGCCCATAAAAGTGAGGATCTGTTCAGCAGAGATGCTGAGCCAGGGCGCAGCAGGAGCGGGGACAGTGGAACGTGGGGAAGGACATCACGTAGCTCCTGTGGCCGTTTGTAGTTTGTGCAGCTGAAGGCAAACATCCCTGTGCCCCAAAGACCTACCAGGTGATGCTCACCCCATGCCTCTTCCAGCGGCCTTTTTCACACACAGGCTGTTACTCCACAGTTCGTCAGCTAAAGGTGCTCTATGTCCCTTTGGAGGACTCCGTCCTGGCCACAGCTCCCACTCTCCCTGCAGGCTCTTGCCATCACCCTGCCCACCCAGAGACCTGGGCTCTCCCCACTGCTAGAAACCAGTGGGCTCCAGACATCCCCTCATGGACTGGTGTGGCTGGAGTAGCTGCTCTACAATTGGGAATCAAGGCGTGAGTATTCGTGAGATGTTTGCGTTTTGCTCTGGTTAGGACTGGGGATGGGGAGCAATGCACTAAGAACAGCCCACAATGTGTTTCATGGGCTCAGTGCCTGCAAACAGTGCTTCTTGGAAAGCCCTCTTTTCTCCATTCACATTTTGGCTAAAGCCAGGAGGATGTGGGGTAAGATCTATATCTCAGGGTATCCTCTAGTTGGGAATGAGGAAACATCTTCCAGAGTCAGCATCTGAGGACATAAGGGAATTGAGGGGCAGGGACTGCATAGCATCTCCTATACTTCGAAGGCTTGTTCTCATACTGGCAGGAGGGTATTTCAGCTGCACCATGGATCCTCCCATGTCCTGGATCACTGCCCCAGGGAGTGCAATTCACCAGGCAGGGCCACTGACCCAGCACAGCTCCTAATGCCAAGAACAGCCCTAGTCAAGGGCAGGTGGGACAGAAGGATGCATCAAGCAGGGCAACAGTGGATGTGGTTGATAGCAGACAGGTTGTGGTCACTTCATTGGGTCTTCACAGTCCATCCTATCCTTGTGTACACCCCTTAGCATGTGCAACCATCTACCCAGCAACCATGCACCTCAGCGCTTGGGCGTACAGGGGTACCACCAGGGCAGGAGGGCCTGGAAACTGGCTCAGGACCAGTGGTGGCCATGGAGAGAGAGCTGCAGCCCCATGGTGCAGCACAGAAGAGAAATCCAGGGATACAGAGAAGGTCCTGGACAGAGTCGCTTCTTCCAAGCAAGAGAAGAGCAATACTGCTCCTTTACAAGGTCAACCATCCCCAGAGCAAGCATGAGGCCATGGACACCAGCAGATTGCTGTGGTGTGACACAAGCTCCCAGCTCCCCACATGTGCTGACGGTGCCCATTTGTGATGAACCTGGCATACCTGGCATGAATCGTGAGCTTTCCTCCAACAGGGCTTCAATGAGCAGAGGACCAAGAGGCAAAGTTGTGCCAAAAGCACTGACTGTATGGAAGCCCCTGAGAGCACCAGCCTCTGCAGAGCAAATGCATCAGTCCCTTTCTTTGGGCGCAAAGGGTGAGTTTTCAGCACCTGCATAAATGGGTGACATGCAGGTGACAAGCCCACGACTCCATCAGCTCTTGTGTTCGCAAGTGTCTTGGCTGTTGAGCTTAATTCAACGCGCAGGTAGGGAAGTGAGGTGCCAGTGAGTTCATTTAGGATTAGATGTGCAATCAATGGAAAATTAATACAATTAAGTTTCAAACTGTCATTTAATAAAACACCTTTCTGCAAGTGGAATATTAAGTGGGCATAAACATGGAGACACTGCTCGGATGTGTTGCTCTCACCCAAGGAGGTATTTGTGCCCTGGAATGGTGCACGCACCCCCCTCCACCACTGTAAATTGTTACACAGACTCTAATTATGTATTTATAGTTTACAGAAGTTTCAACTAATGACATGATGTCTCTCAGAAGTCTGCTTCAAGGCCTCACTCGCTGTTAATGGGGTACTGGTTATTACCGAATTACCCATAGCTGTGTTCCAGAGAACATTTAGCAGATCTGCTGAGGAGCACAAGCTTCAAATCTCCTTGTCTGATGTTTTCACTTATAGCGCAGCTGGAAAGTGGAATGGAAAAGACCCCATTTGCTGTTTTATGTCATGAATTTGGAAAGTAACTGCTCTGATTTTCCAAAGTGATGCACACAGGCTGAGCCTGAAGCCTGGCCATGAGACAGCAGTGATGAGACACCACCAACTGCTCCCAAAACTGCTATGTAACCCATTCCCAGTGGGTTTCCTTGGGCCATGGGGTGAGTGCTGGTATTTTGAGTGAGCGGGCACCATGGATATGTGCAGGAGGAGACTGGAGGTGCTCAGGGGCATGCAGATTCAAGGGGACAAGGACAAAGGCACGAGGGAAGAGGATGTGAAGGAACGACAATGGCCTCAGCAGTCCCCGCACACCCCAAACCCACAGGGTTTAGCTCAGACCATCTGTCAGCCTCCCTCTCCAATGCCCTCATAACACTGATGCAGTGGGGAAGAGACCCAAGGCTCCCTGACAGCTCCCCAGTAAAAGACTGTCAGTGACACCAAACGCACCAGTTCCTTAATTGAGCTGCTCATGCTCTTTTTTTTTGAGCTGACTCATCCTAGTGTCTGTTCCCACCACTGGCTATTCTCTATGTGTTGTCTTCCGCATCCAAATACCTGTCTCTTACCGGCACCATTCTCTCAAAGCGAGAACCCCCACACCACCAGCAGGTCACCTCACAACCTGCCCTCCCTTCTCCCAGGGTAAGGCAAGTTTTTCAGCCACTGTGCCCTTCCTGCAGCTTTTTTCTGATCATCTTCCAGTTTGTTGATACCTGTGCCAAAGCTGGGATGCGGTACTTGGCTGGAGGATCTCTCTGCTGGCACTTTAGTGTAGAGTACGACCATGCAGGAACGAGGTAATGGACTTTTTGTGAAGCTGGACAGTTGCACAGTGAGGAAGTGCCGGGAATGAGCAGTAATTGCTTGCTTGGAAAAATGCAATATTGAGTATCACTTGCACGGTCCGCACATGGCCTTGATCTGGAAGGAAGGCACCTTGGAGTGTGTGAGTAGGAGAATAAACCCACATGGGTCCCAGTGGAGAGGGATCGGCACCATAATGCATTCAGCATTTCAGAGGGAAGGGATTCAGAGCTGTATTTGGACTTGTCTGTGCGTCACACACCCCTACCCCGTTGCACACTGTGAGACCAAAGAGCAGCGGGACCCGGGCCCTTGGCAGCTTCCAGAAGGGCAATAAAAATAGAAACTGAGATGTGGGGCAGCATCACCGCTGTATTACTATGGGTTTGTTGTTGAGATCCCAGAAAGAGATGCAGATAAACATGCTACTAGGTTAAATAAAAATAAAACGAATTCTAGAAAACGTTTTGAAATTTATCACATAATTAAGCTATTAATTTAATGGTCTTCGTTATTTGGGTTGGAAATTCACACGGGTCCTCATCTCATTCCCTTTATTGAACAATGAGCTCATCATACCCAGTCATTAGGCGTTTTCATAAACATTTGATGAACAATAACTGTGAGAAACATAAAATATTAGTTTTGTCCTTCAACTGTAATGACCATATGGAGACACGTTTTGCATTGGAGTCAGCAGTTGCAGTACATCCTAGTTAATAACAGCTCTTGCTATTTTTACAGTTTACAGCACAAATGCAGCCCTTTATGGGGAGAAAGAAGCATTTAGTCCGCAGGGTCTTTGCAATGATGCCGTGCCCACATTCCTCTGTGATTCAGTACGAGCTATAATTACTCAGTATTCTGGACAGCTCTCTTACAAGATGTCAATTTATGTGTAATCAGAGCGAGCGCGGCGGCTAGGGATGTCTCGGGCCTCTCCCCCTGCACAAAGATGCACAGTTTCCTTAGGTTTGGAAAGAAAATATTTTACCAGGAGATGGAGCAAGGTGTTGCCCTGGAAGCAGAACTGTTGGAGGGCTGGTGGCCAAGCGAGCAGGCAGCCTCGTTGGTGCCCAAGGCATCTTCGACACAAGTTTCTAACTTGCATGGGCACCTGATTCTGCTTGTGCTCATCGGGATGCAGACCAAGTCATTCCCTTGGCCTCCCCTCGCTTCAGCTGTCCTGTGTTTATTCTTGCTCCTTGGCTGACATGGAAAGGACCCTGGTACTGCACTGGTGAGGATGGGAGGATTCGTCACGGTGGGTGATCGCCACCATAGTGGTGATAGACACACAGGGTGCTCTGGGATGGCTGTCATCCACCAGGGAGATGGCTGGCTCTGCTTTCTGCTGGCAGCAGGCTCAGCGTGGAGTTGCACCAGGCTGAGCAGACCCACGGGTAGTTGCCAGACCCACAACCAGGGGCTGGCTGGAGTCCCTTCTGGTTTCTTCACTCCTCTGCTGTGGTTCAGCTCCCTTTGGCCCAGAGAGGTCCCAGATGCGTCCAAAGACTGGAGCAGAGACACTGCAGCACTGTCCATGGCACCCTCCACTTAGGCTGGATTTACCGCAACCCTGAAGCACAGAGTTGGGAGCCTTCCCCAGCGGGTTCCTATGGCAGCAGTGCCTGGACATACTCCCTGCAGAAGCACTTATAGAGTGAAAAGAGACCCCTCAAACCACAGCCAACCCTCAAAGTTGCTTTTCCCCATGTCTCAGAGCATCCCAGGATCTAAAGCAGAGCAGCTTCATCTAGGGAACGAGCAGTTCTTCACAAGGGATCAGGCTGAACTCAGTTCCTCCATTCCCTTCTGAGTACAAGAAGGGATGTAGTTTGCACCAGAGCTGCTCCATGAAGCATGGGAGGTAGGAGGGTAACAAAATACATCACAGAATGTGCCGTCACCTGTCCCTCCTCCCAACAAAATGCCCTGTTCTCCTGCCCGGAGCAGGCTTAGGAGCAGAAAATCACCTGGCAGAAGCACCAGGCTGCGACAGGAGAGCCTGAAAAATCCAGAGATGAATGTCCCAGGGCTTGGATGCTTCTGGCTCACCGTGCGAAACATTAATAAAGTTTCTCCCAGGGCAGGACACAGATTCAGACACAACACTTCCCCTTCAGCACTGAGTCCGGGGCCGGTGTCAGCCCCACATGGATTTATGGCTCCCTGCACTCGTAAATGTCGACACCGCCGGTGATGAATGCAGGAGCTAGAGCGCTCCCCCCAGCTTTGGGAGATTTCTTTTTTTTTTTTCTGATCTTTTACAACAGTCATAAACCAGCTGCTGATTAGTGACGGGTCTTAAAACTTTAGGCAAAAGCTGTTGAAATCAGCTTTAAGTGTTAAGCTTCTCCAAAAGCAGAGCAGCTTAGCATTTCCCTTTTGAGGTCACATCTGTGACGTGTGGCCCTCCAAGCCACGGCTGTTGCACCAGCAGGTCTGGGCAGCCCTCGCAGGCCCCTGGGTCAGGGTCCAGCCCTGCTCTGCTCTGCACTCCCTGGTAGCACAAGCAGTAGATGTCCCCAAACAGGGCCATGCCTGTGGCCCTGGCTCCCACATTGCCCAGACCGTGCCAGATGAAGGGCAGAGCCAGCTCTTCTCTCGGACCTTGGGAGATATGTGAGGGGCAGGAGAATGCACAAAGATGGGCATCATCACCTCTCCCAGCAGGGCAGAGAGTCCTCTCCACGGCGTCATTCTGGTCTGGCGCGATCCTTATGGGAACTGGCCATTGCTCCTCAGCCCCGATCCAGTGGTGCCAGATGATGGGCAGCCCCAACAAGGACGTGTCTGGCTTCCTTTCCTTTTCCCACATTACATTGTTAAAGGCAGCAACTGTGGTGGATTGACCCAGCCCGGATGCCAGGTGGCCACCAAAGCCACTCTATTGGTCCTCTCCTCAACTGGACAGGACAGAGAAAAGGCCCATGAGTCAAGATAAAGATGAAGAGAGATCACTCACCAATTACTATCACGGGCAAAACTGACTCGACTTGGGGAAATTAGTTTAATTTATTACCAATCAAATCAGAGTAGGATAATGAGAAATAAAACCAAATCTTAAAAACATACTCCCCCCACTCCTCCCTTGATCTAGGGCTCAACTTTGCTCCTAATTTCCCTACCTTCTCCCTCTCAGCAGCACAGGGTGACAGGGAATAGGCATTGTGGTCAGTTCATCACACATTGTCTCTGTCACTCCTTCCTCCTCAGGGGAAGGTTTCCTCACGCTCTTCCTCTGCTCCAGCATGGAGTCTCTCCCATGGGAGACAGTTCTTCACAAACTTCTTGTGTGAGTCCTTCTCCATCATGGATCCTTTCCACAGAGTGTAGTCCTTCAGGAATAGACTGCTCCAGCATGGGTTCCCCTTGGGGTCACAAGTCCTGCCAGAAAACCTGCTCCAGCAAGGGCTCATTTCTCCACGGGGCCACAAGTTCTGCCAAGAACCTTCTCCAGCATGGGCTTCCCAGAGGATCACAGCCTCCTTCAGGCATCTACCTGCTCTGGCATGGGGTTCTCCATGGGTTACTCCACTGTGGAACTCCATGGGCTGCAGGGGGACGACCTGCCTCACCATGGTCTTCGCTATGGGCTGCAGAGGAATCTCTTCTCTGGCACCTGAAGCACCAGACTTTGGTGTCTGTAGATTTCTTGCTCTCACTTATTCTTACTCCTCTCTCTGGCTGCAATTCCACAGGGGTTTTGTTTCCCCTTCTTAAACATGTTGTTACAGAGGCGCTACCACCATGGCTGATGGGCTCGGCCTTGGCCCGTGGCAGGTCCATCTTGGAGCCAACTGGCATTGGCTCCATCAGACATAGTGAAAGCTTCTGGCAGCTTCTCACAGAATCCACCCCTGTAGCCTTCCCACTACCGAAACCTTGCTGTACAAACCCAATACATAGATGGAAGGATGGATGGATGGATGGATGGATGGATGGATGGATGGATGGATGGATGGATTAAAGGAGGGAGGGCCTAACTAGAGAACAAGTGTGGCATTTTGGGCACATTTTCTCTAGTTAATAGTCAGTGTTCAACCCACATCTCCTGCATTTCCACTCCCCCTTCCCATTACACTTCTGGGGTGAGCAGAGCATGGGGAAAGTGCCTGTGCTCAGACCTGGCAGGTCCTCATTGCTCTCGCTGGTGAGAAGGAGGCTGGATTCTCCTGCAGGATTGGTATGTGGACCATCTGTCCCGCACTGGGGCTGGACACGTTCCCTCTCTGTCTGCTGCTTCTCTCAGAAACAGAAGTAAGTGAAGATTTATCATAGCACTAAACCTCAAATTGAGCACATTTGAAAGAAGAACCATTTATTCATCAAAAATATAGCTTCATTTTATCTGCAATTATTCTCAAGTTAAGGCCTCATTCAGCAAGCAGTTGGCTGAATAAACAGCAACTTTTTATGTCTAAACCACCTCATTTTGACATTCTATCACAAAAACAAATGCAGGAGGACACAGTCTACCCAGACAACATTTGGAAAGTTCCCTGGTTCTTTCTTCTTTCACAAAGTGATGAAACTGAGGAGGTAGGGTGAAGGAAGCTCTTCCTTCTGACCAATATGGAAGGGCTGGTTGAGCATCATGTGGGGCACAGCAGCGACAAACAATGTGGTTCATTGATTTCACATTAAGAGAAAGAGACCATTCAAAAAAAAGACAGTTGGCTGCACAAACACAAACGTAACAAACTTGTGAGGATGCTTTACCACCAGCAGGAGTCCCTCGGGAGGGCATCCTGAGGTAAAAAGAAACACCGGACTGTGGAAAGTTACTAAAAAAGACTATATTAGGTGCACAGCAGCTAAACATCCTGATGCAGAGGAACCACAGGACAACAGTAAAAGACTGATATTGCTGCATCAGGAGCACTTTAGTGTCCTGAAAATCAAAAAGGAATCCTATAAAAATGGGAATGAGGGTATAAGGATGAGTGTAAAGGGAAAGCTCAAGCGCATGGGGATAGATCGAGAAAGGAGCTGCATGAGTTACAACCAGTGAGGAGCATAAAAAAAAACAACAAAATAAGTTCCAGAAATACACTGGAAGTGTAATGGAGAGAAAAGAGTCAGCACTCGTGTTTTGTGACAGAGAGAAGCAAAGAGATTATACAGAGAAGTAAATGGTGCCTTGCTTGCCATGTTTTTCACACTTTCAGGCTGTAAGCAGCATCTAGAACAATTAGCATTAGCAAGGGGAAGGAAGCAGTTCCAGGATGCTGAGATAAGCTCAGTGTACATGAGTAGTCAGGGGTCAAGAAGGATGACCTTGGAAAATTTAAGCAACCTCTGAACAATTATCAGAAGTCTGTGACAAATTTTAAATGCTTGAGAGATCCCAGAGAAACACAGAAGTCCATCTGTAAAACAAAAGGAAAAAAAAAATGAGACAAAGAAGTGAGGTAGTTACAGATCAGCCAGCCTGGCTCAAATTCCTTGAAAAAATTTTGAAAAAATTATTGAATGATCCATTTGTAAACACCTAGAGGACAAAAATGTGATACAAATAAAGAATAAAATCCAGCCAACACAGTTTTATCAGGAACGAATCACGTCAGGGCACTCTAATTTCCCTCTTTGCCAGGGTAATTGGTCTAGCAGAGGAAGAGGCAGCAGCGGATGTGATACATCTTAGGTGAAGCCTCTGATGCTGTGCTGTCCTGCGTGGCATTCTTATAAACCAGGCAGGGAAATACAACCTGAGTGAAAACCCAGGAGGTGGGTAAAACCGAGTGCGACTCGGTGGTGGCAGGCCGGGAGCAGGCTGCCAGGGGCTGGCAGGGGCTGTCCCGAGTGGGTTGGATGCCTTTTCTGTCCTGCAAACATGGGACATCAAAACGCAGAGGTGACATCTGCGTGAAACCCCAAAGCCATCGGGGACCCCCAGTCCCCCGACAGACACTCAGCGGTTCCAGGTTTCCCTCAGGAAGCAGGACAGGGGCTGCATGGGTGGTAGCAGCGCAACAAAGGCAAATCCTCCTGGGAAGAGGCTGGTGGAGCTGCCTGTAAGGGCAGGGTGAGACACCCACCAGTGGCGAGACTGGGGGTTGGAGGGATTGAGCAATGGATCTTTGGAGAGATGCAGCAACCAGGAACGTGCAGAGGAGAGTGCCAGGACAGCTGTGACCTGCTGTCCCCCGCTCAGCCCCACACACCTCCCATCTCTCCCAGCACCAAACCCCTTTGGGAGGGCTCACACCCTTCTCCAGCCCCTTCAAAACATCAACAAACTAAAGTGATTCCTCTTAACCGGACGTTTCAGGTGATGGGAAGAGTACAGCTTTGAGTCAAGGCCTGTTAAATATAGATATATGTACATATTCAGATTAAAATAATTTTATTTTTTAATTATGGTTCATGCACTAAAATAAAAATTAAGTTCTTCCTCCAGTCCCACTGATGAACCTCCTGTTTTTTAAGCAACAATTGGTGACTGCTTCAGTTGCCAGTTCAGCCCCAGGGCAGTGCAGGAGGAGCCAGGGACTCAGTGGCAGCCCCAGGTAGCCACCCTGCTGCAAAAAGAGGTGATGCTGCATGATTGGAGCACCCAGTTTAAACCAGTCCAGCACAAAACAAAAGGAACGTTCCACCACTGCAGAGAGCAGAGGAGTGAGCTCCAGCCCCACCTCCTCAACTGGGCAGATGGTTTCCAGAAGGCCCCCCCAAACACTCCTTACCAACAAGTGTTTGAATCCACCCTGCAACCTTTGCTTCCCTGTTTCCTCCACCACTGTCAAGAACTGAGAAAATGCCCCATTCTCAGAATAAAATATTGCAGAAAACCAAAATGACACAATCTTGGAGCTCAGCATCATGCACGTAGCCCCTGTGCCTGAAGAGGCTTGACAATTTGGACCAGGAGAAAGGTGTAATGCTGCAATGCTTCTTTGGAGGGGAAAAAAAAAAAAAAAAAAAGAAAAGAAAAAAGGACGGCTTTTATTTTTAGAAGTTTTAGCAGCCAAATTGTTGTCAGGCCGTCTGTGCTCTGCTGAGCAACACACAGTGTTGGGCACAGCCAAGAAGAGTTTCTCACAGAGCAAAATGTCACGATGCAACTAGGTTTAACCAGAATCCCAGCACCTTTCACAGAAAAAAAAGCCAAATTTTGGACAATTTCTGTATTGTTTATCATCTTTTTTGTTACCATGATCCAGTAATGGGCAGAGAAATGTGGCACTGGGCTTGGACTGTTGTTTTCTTTGGGAACATGCCACATTCCCCATTGATGTCCTCTGGTGATATTGAACAGCCAAAAGGAGGTGTGGGAGATTAGTTCTTCTCTTCTGTCCCCTGCTGCCACACAACTTGGCCCTTCATTGCTGTCCATGCTCTACAACCAGAGATGCTTCCAAAAAAAATCCAAAGAAGGAGTGTGTGTTGTCTTCTTATTTCTCTGTTTTCCAGTCTTGGGCATTTGTCCCATCTTCCCAGGGCTCACCAAGCTCATTACAAACTTACAGAACTGCAGAGGTCTTGTGCAACCCCTTGCTCAGGCAGGGTCACCTAGAGCAGGGTTCTCAAGAGCCACGGCCCACTGGGTTTTGGACCTCTCCAAGGATGGAGATGAACACCGCTTCTCTCTCCAATGACTTAATCATATTCACAGCTCCTCTTCGGCCTCAGTCCAGTATGTCAATGCCTGTCTTGTACTGGGCAGATCACAACTGGGTGCAGTACTCCAGATTGTACTGCAAGTACCTTGCTTGACTTTAAAATAAAACCTGTTCTCCAGTAATCGCTTTCACCAGAGCTGGGGCTGTGGGAGCTTTGTCCATCCTGGAGAGACGCTTGTAACCACAGCTGTTCCTACCTCTGCCTGGATGTCAGCACAGGACCAGGCTGGCAGGTTGGCACACCATAGCGTGGGTGAGGAGATGCATGAGGCTGGGAAAGGACAGCCCCCTCAGCCGGGGCAGGCAACGAGCACGGACTGTGCAGCGCCGCAGAGCAGCTGCCGTGCAGACACATGGTGCCTGCAGAGGTTTTCCCAAGCCTGTCTTTGACACCGACTACCAGGCGCATCCCAGGAAGAATTTATTGCTTCAGATCCCTCATAAATGCCAAGTCAGTGTGTGATGGATGGGCTGGGAGCTCCTCCCAGGAAGCTCTCCACAGCATCTTCATTGAATATCCCCACGAGCAGAAATAAAATGCTATTGCCATTCAGACCAGGATGAGGCACCTGGAGCAGGGCCTGGCAAGGGGCTTTTGTGGGGAGAGCCCTGTAGATACCCCAGGGCCAGTGCCGTGTGTCTCCAGGTGCAAGGCTTATAAACCCACCTTGGTCTTGCTGTCTGGGCACTGTCCACACATACAGCCCCGCACCACCACCTCCTCCAGCCCTCTGACGTGCTTGCTCCCCAACAAACACACCTCAACCCACATGAACACCTTTCACCACTCCTATGGATGCACACACATGCTCTTGTGCACAGCGTGTGTGTGCTCACACCTGCACCACAGACACACACACCTCTTCATCCCACACATGTGAAGACACTGGTGGAACTGTCCAACAACGTGCTCAGGAGAACGGCTTGTTCAGAGAGCTGCCGTGTCCCCTTGCATGTGCACAGGCACGAATACACGTGTCCCCATCCCACCTTCCCTCTCCCAGAACCCTGCTGGAGCCCTGCGTGATGCCAGGTGGGGAAGAACAGGTTGGGAATAGGTGCAGCCACCCAAGGGCAGCCTGGCATCACAGTACGGATATAACCTGTACACCTACACTAGGGTTTCTTGGGAAGCCGGCCACATCCCTGCCATTTGGCAACCGAAGGCTGGAGTGAAAGGAGAATTTTGCCTACGGGAGAGACAAACGCAACTTCCTTCCCCACGCACCCAGCTGCCTCTGCATCTCCGGCCGTAGGGTGGTGCCATGCTCAGGCTGCAGGACCGGACACCGAGAAGGCTCGGCCGTAGCACAGCTGGAGCACAGATAACTTGAGTTTCAAAGAGAACTGAAGGGTCCACAGTGCTGTGCTGGGGGAGGCGGGGACGAGGCCGGAGCAGTGGCTGGAGAAGCCTGGAGTGCGGCAGCAGGATGAATTAAAGGGAGCAACAACTTCAAGAGTGGCCCAAGCCCTGAGCTGGGGATTGAAGACAACCAAGAGAAAGCGGAACGGGAAGCAGGACTCCGTGGCTGCCCGATCACGGACTGCAGCAGGTCCTCGCTGACGAGCCCCCGGCAGCCTCGCTGCGGGAAGAGCCTTCGGTCAAATACCCAGCGCGTCTCCGGCAGCCCGCCCTGCGCGCCCTCCCCTGCCCCTGCCCGGCAGAGCGGCCCGCTGTGCCCCGTGGGGGACCCCGTCAGGGAAACTGGGTGGATAACGGCGGGCACCGGGAAGTGTACGGCGCTGAGCCCAGCTAGAGTGAGGCAGCCGAGCAGCGCCGCTGCACCTCCCCAGCCTTTCGGTACCGGCACTAGCACTGCCACCACCCCTCCGGTACCAGCACCGGCACCCGCACCCCCACCGCGGTACCGGCACCACAAAACCAGCATCAACACCGGCACCAGCGGCACCGGCGCCCTCCCCGATACCGAAACCGGCCCCGCCACCGGCACCACCNTTATTCAGCCTGGAGAAGGCTCCGGGGAGATTTTCTTGTGGCCTTTCAGTGCTTCAAGTAGCCTATCAGAAAGACGTGGACTGACTTTTTAGCAGGGCCTGCTGGAACAGGACAAGGGGTGATGGTTTTAAACTAAAAGAGGGAGATTTAGACGAAAGAAAAAGAATTTTTTTTACATTGAGTGTGGTGAGACCCTGGCCCAGGTTTCCCAGAAAGGTGGTCAATGCCCCATCCTTGAAAACACTCCAGGGGAGGTTGGCCGGGCCTCTGAGCAACCTGCTCTAGTTTAAGATGTCCTTGACCAAGGCAGGGGGGTTGGACTAGATGACCTGGAAGGGTTCCTTCCAACACAAACCATTCTATGATTCTATGAACCACTGCTGTTGCTGTGTACTCCCCCAAAAACACATCCAAGCAGTGCTGCTGTCTCAAATGGGTGGTGGGACCCAAGGAGTAGCAGGAACAGCTACTGAAGAACACATCTGCATCACAATGGTTTGACTGTCCCTGCTCCCTAATACAGATGTGTTCACCCCTTGAGGTGAGGTAAGTTCTGAGCAGCCCCTTTCCTGGCCAGATGTGGGTCCTGGTACAGCTTTGGCCTCGGGTCATCGCCTGGGTGAAGGAACCTGGCCAGCAGAGAGGGGAACAAGAGACCTTCACAGGCAGCAACACAAAACTGTTCTCTCCAAAATCCTGGGGAAAGGAGGTGCCACAGTGCTCCCCAGAGAGAGGGAGCCAAGAGCAATCCCACAGCGTGAGGATTGATGCAGGTGAGCTCAGGAATCAGAATAGACTGCAAAGGTCCTTCTGCAGAGCTTCTCAAGCTTTGCAGGGATGGGCTGACTTGTCCTTCTGGTAAGATCCTAGTGCAAGAAGACATAGGAAGGAGATGGAATAACATCAATTTTTCCAGCGTGTTCTTTATAAAAAGAAACTCGTGTACATTCAAGAGCCAGGCTGCAGTGCATAGACATGTTGAGTAGCAGTTTGCTTCTGGTTGTCCATAATCAGTGCTCGCAATAAAATCCCAGCTGCACTGGGATTGTTCTGCTGTGATGATGAATGGATAGCATCTGCTGCACAGAAACAGCCAGAAGAGCAAAGCCCTTCGGCCACATCTGGCCTGGTGAGGTTGTGGGATGGTGCAGTGGGACAGCCATCTCTACAAGATGCAATGCCACTGCACTGTGGGCTTCTGCAATATCCACAGCTCCAGAGAACAAGAAAACTTGGGAAACTCCAGAAAAAGTCATCTGTCACAGTGGCAACATCACTTCTTGCACCAGCAGAACATGACCCAGTCAGAGAGGACCTTCAGAGTGGCTCTTGAAAGCACAGAAGCAAAAATGTCAGTAAGAGGAACAACCTTTGTTGGATCTGCCTGCCAAGTCCTGCCTGGATTTTCTCCAACTTTTCCCTTCAGGACTGAAATTTTCCATTCCAGAGGCTTTTTCTTTCCAAGTTTCAGTGCAAACAGTCACAGCCAGAGGGACAAGGAAGGCTGAAGCTGGGGCAGCCAAACACCCAGAGATGTGCTGCAGGGGGACGATGCCCTTCGTTGAAGCAGCAGATGAGCTTTCAGCGAGCAAGCTCACTTTTTCCAGCTGTATCAGCAGCTCTAATGAGAGAAAATTACTTTGTTTGGCCTGCATTAAGAAAAAATAATCAGTCACTCCAGTGGAAAGCTGTCACATTGCCAACCTGTGGAACAGGGACTTGGAGTGTTGCCTTCTCCTGTCCCCAGGAAAATATGCAGGAATTTGGCTGGTGACTGAAAAACTATTTGAGAGCTCACACCTTCAGGGTGAGAGTTTGGGTGGTGGCTGCCAGCGCTGCTGTCCCAGGCCTGGTGTCCTCTCACCATCTCCAGTGGAAGCATCCTCCAGAGCACTGGGATGAGCTCCGTCCTGGGCTCTCCCTCGTCCTGTAGTCCTGGGGTGGCTGTCAGGGCTGTGTGACAGTGGGAATGGGGTTCAGGGATGGCAGAGCTGTGAAGATCTCTGGCATCTGCAGATCAGCCTCTCCTTTGGAGTATTAAATCAAGCCGTGGCTTGAACCCCTCCAAGGAGGGATGCTCCCTTTGATACTTCCTTAGACAAAGAACTTAGAAATTACATGTAAAAGTCCAAACCAGAAGAAACTTTGAACGTGCAAAATGAAGCCACACAATCACCAGAGTGAAAGATGGGATTCAGCCTTGAAAAAAAATCAGCATTTCTGGGCAGTAAAATGCATCTTGAAGTGACACCAGTCACACAGTCTTTTTTGCAGGCTATGTTCATCATGTGGGATAAGAAGAGCAAGGGAATGTCAGGCTGTGGAGGAAGGGTGCCATCATCTACACAGCCTGCTCTTCAGCCCTTCAGCACTCACCCCGGCTCAGGGGCAGGGGCCAGCTGGGATCACAGAGCAGAGGCTGCAGGGCAGGTGGAAGAGGACAAGGGTGCAGGAAATATGGAGCCTGGATGGAAGCAGGTGGGGCTGGGGCACGGTGCTCAGCTGATCTGTCAGATGACAGGTGGTTTACATGGTGCCACTGGCTGCACTGGACGGGGAGGGAGGCAGGCACAGCAGTTGCTTTTCGCTTTTTCATGTTAATTTGTCTCAGAAGGGCCTATTCTCCCCTTCCCAGGCTGTGCTTTGCTGTCAGAGAGGTCATGGTGCCGGTGGGAGGACAGGAGACCACAGGACACTCGTGCAAAAACCTCTCCATCTCCAGGAGCTGGCAAGACTAGCTCCCAGCATGGGAGGCTAAGCCCAGACAAGTGAAACAACCGCAGAACAGTTAATCTCTCTTCAATTCTGTTCTCTATTTTTCCTTATTTTCAGCATTTATGGAATCTTTTGCTTGGAGGGAAGCATCAGACCCTTTCCCTAGGTGCTCTCCCTTTGCAGGGGACAGGAGAATAAGGGAAAAGTGTGAAGTTTCCTACAAAGTATTTGCCTGTGAAAAGCAGGAAGGCAGAAAAACAGCACAAAATTACAGAAAAAAAAAAACAAACAACTTTCCTCTTTCCCTACTCATATCTCAGCAGTACAAAGGGAGAAGGACCATTTTTCCTTCCACTTTGTTCCACTGGAAGAGGCATCCAAGTGCCATTCAGTGCTACCTGCTATCAATTAAATACACAGAAAGTTAAGAAGCGAAAATAAGTGACACTTGGAAAAAGGCAAGTATCAATCCGCTGCTGTGAGCTGCGAATCGACCCAGCCCCTGAACCAGACCAAAACCCACCTGCAGAAGGGAGCCATCTCTGGGCAGTGGACATGAAGGCTTTGAGACTAAAGGGGCTTTGCTGGGGCTGCAGCAGTTCTCAAATCGATGAGGTTTTGCTGTGAGACATCTCTGCTTCCCAAGGCACGGTAATTAAGAGCGTATTTTTAGACAAATGAGCCACCTCATTAATCAATAAGAAACAGCCAGGTTTTCAAGGGTAAGGGTGGCTTGAGTTACTCTGCTACAGCCTTCAGAGGACTACTTATCCCAAGTCTGACGACGTCTGGTTGCCCCAAGATTTTGGCCGGGAGGCCTGCCCCGAGTCCCCAGCACATTGGCCTCCTACACCCACTCTGGGGGTCTTTGGCTCGGCTCAGCGTGGGGAACTCATCTCCATGGGCCTGGTCAGGGGATGCTCCTTGCAGAGGAGGGCTGCAAAAAGGAATAGAGGGGCTCCTTAGTAACGCCACCCGGGAGGAAGCTGAGAGGTTTGGGAAGATGCTTGCTGGCCAGCTGGCACAGCCCAGAGCACACATCTCCCTGGGTTCACCTCTCAGCTGCAGCTCTTGATAGGGGCAGGAGCGGCACAGCCAGCCCCTACCAGATGCTCCTGCTGTCTCTGCCCAGGGTTGGCCCCTTTGCCTTCCACCCATCCCTCACCCCTGCTCCACCGGGGAAGCAGAGCCAAGCAGCCCCTTCCCTCCACCCAGCCCTTCCTCTACCCAAAAGAGCTCCTTTCCCTCGCCTTCCGCTCCCCACTGCTTTCCTGGGAATGCTCCCCCAGCACAAGGTGTTTAAATCATTTACAAAAGGCTAAAACAGAGCTGGCTCCCTTCCAGGTGCTCTAGCATCCAGACTCTGTAAACAATCCACCCACCAAGGGAGTCAGCTTGGAAAAAAGGCTTTTTATGTCTATTCCCCAGGCCCCACTTCCACAGAAACCTTCCGGCATGATCCTTTCTCAGCTGTAAGTGCAGCAAAATTGTTTGCGGCATTCTCTGACCTTCCTTTTCCCCCAGGCACACTCATGGACATCTCACACAACCCACTTCTACACACAGACAGAAAACCGGAGGGAACCTCTGAAAAAAATTACCTGATGTTGGAGGTCTGATGTGCCTTGCCCTGCCTTGGGTATTTCTCAGGTGCTCTTCCAGAGGGAACCTCATTCTTTTTTATAGCTTTGACCTTCATGGAGATAGGAATTTACTCAGATATTTTCTCAAGGCTGCTGAGCCACACCAGACGTGTAGAAACTCAGAGGGAGAGTCAAGAGGGTATCTATTTCTTAAACTGCCAGTGATCCACCAATATTCCAGAGATTGGAGTCCAGCTTCCCAAATACTGACCATGCTGGGGGAGCAAGGTCCAAGAGAGATGGAGGATCAGCTGCAAGAAGAGCCTCCCAGCATCTCTTTCTGTTGGCAGGGTCTGTGGCAGCTCTCAGCTGCTCTCACCAGGGCTCCTAACCCATAGAAGTACCCCAGGAGCTTGAGCTTCCACCCTGCGCCTCTCCAGGTGACCACCAGTGAGTCCCCAAAACTCCCTACTCCAATCCCATAGCAGTAGAACACAAGTCCTGCAGTCTCAACCTGTCTGCACAGCACTGGGATGGGTCTCACCATGGCGGTTAAACCTCCAGGGCCTCTCTAGCACCAAGAGGAAGGGAAAGGATGAAGTTCCCCAGTTCCTCAGCTGTGGGAGGATGGGCCAGCTCCTCCACTCCACTGCCAGCACGGCACAGGAAAACATGTCCTGCAGCACAAGCCAGAGCCACCCCCGGGAGGGTGACAGGGACGGTGACTGGGAGGCTTGGGGGGGTTAGAGAGAACCAGGTCATCATCTAAACGCACCCTCTCCTAGTGCTGGGAGTTCCTGTGCACCCCACGGGGGTTTTATTCCCATCAGCATGATATTAGTGAGTCTGGGGGTCTCCTGAAGAGTGGCATGGCAGGAGATGAAGCCATGAAGACAAATAACACTCAGCCACCTCCACATTCTAGGTTTTGCTGGTGGGTCCGCGGCAGACGGCTGGCCCTGACCCATGCTGAAGAAGGGTTGCCGCTCCTGGCCACCCTATCACGTACTGCTCCAAGGGGCACATTTAGCAGGACTAGATGCCAGTGAACAGACACGGGTTCCTCACACGCATGTCTGCTCGCTGGCAGGGTGTAGATGTCCCTCCCAACAGGCTGGCCTGGTGTGGAAGTAGTTTGGTTGCGCTGCTGCTGGATACGAGTTGGGCATGTGATCAGCATGAGAATTACCCAGTGAAGGAGGATCTGAATCAGCACTCTCCAGGGAAACCGTGGAGGACAGATGCTGGGAGCACAAGGTGGTGAGGGTTCCTGGAGCAGGCAGGGCTTCGGGGCTGGCAGAGCTATGGGAGAGTGAGAATCGAGTCCCAGTCCCCAGGATGGGGCAGGATCACCACTACCACGGCACTGAGCTGGAGGAAGATGGTGGTGAGGAAGGCTGATCCCTGCACCCCAGTGATATGGCACAGCCCAGCAGCTCCCAGGGCGTGCGCCTGGGCCCGCTTCTGCTGAAAGGCAGGAGGAGCGATTTTCATCTCACTGGAGGATTTTCATCTCACAGCTCTCCCGCCCAGATGCCACTAACGGCTGCTGTTACTTGTTGCCATCTGTTATTTTCACAGTGTCAAAAACTCCTCTCTGCCAAGCACTGGCCCATGAAATATGCATGCCACGGACTCCCCCTTCCCGAACGGCCACCTCCTCCCGCACTAAATCCCCTTTTCGCCTAGTCGTCTCGCATTCAAATTTCTTTCTTTATATCTTACAGCTTCTCCAGCCATCAATAACAGCCTCTCCCTGGCTCAGTGCTGTCACTGGGGCAGTCAAGCATGCCTGCTAGAGGACTTGGGTGCTTGCTCTCAGGCCTGGGGCATGCTCCCCGTGTGGGATACAGCAGTGTGGTTGCGTTGGTGACACGGGTACTCATGCCGTGGCCTGGTCCGGGCTTCCCATGCTACACATGGGCCAGCTGGTGGCTGCCACGGGAGCAGGCACCATCTCGCTCTGTGCCGGCAGCATCTGCTTGGACATGGTGGGGTATGGGGACAGTGGCCTGATGGGCATAAAGTCACAGCTAAGGGGTAACAGAAGGTGAGGATCAGTGCTCTGCAGGGCCATGGTGTGGTGATCCACAGGGCCTTGGCATAGTCCCTGCAGCAGTCTTGAGCATCTCTTTTTGGTCTCCCAGACACCGGTGGAGCTGCCAGCTCAGAGATCACCTCTGCTTTGGGAACAGCCACCCCAAGATAAACACCGTCAGATTTCACTTCCACCAAAATGCAGCTTTTTTACATTTCGTCTTTGTGTTTGGATCTGCGACCAAAGTTTCCCTGGAAACTCAGGCCTGGTTGTGCACCATGAACTCCCCCTCCCAGCCTGGAGGCTCCATCGATGTCGCAGGGCTGCCACAACAGGCAATGCTCAGAAATTTTCCTTGGTAAGTTCAGGTGAGTATTTCCCGGGGGTGACTGATGCTGTTAGAGCCTTTCAAGGGAATTTCCTCTGTGGCACCTGGCTGAGTATTGAGCTCCCTGCCGCGGCAGCGGGGTCTGCCTGGGGCTGTTGGCGAACAGAGTCACGGCTCAGCCCGGCACCACCTAAACTGAAAAAGTAGCAAAAGTTATAACAGATTAAAAGTTTTTAGTTGCAGCACTAGCATCTGCTCCTCAAGCTATAATGCAGCTCGGAATAACGTTAGCATTTTTTTCTTCAACAGGAGTTTGAACTGCAGCCTGAGACTGCATGTGCGCAGCCTCATCGCAGCAAGGACCTTCAGGTGAATTATTTTGCTCTAAATAACACACAAGAGTTAATGCAGTGCAGGAAATATTTTGAAGGAGTGAGTTGCTTTTTCAATGCTGATTTTTTACCCAGCTCTGTTAGTAGACAATGCCACTGCTTGGCTCCCGCCTGGGAAGGATGGGATGTCCCAAAAGGAAACCTCACAAATGAGCTCAAGCAACCTCCATGGGTTTCTCAGCTAATTGCAGCAATGCCAGTGCTGGGCCATGGAGGAAAAATCGTTTGTTGTAACTAATTTTTCCTGGCCCTGTGGTAGCTGCACCTCATCCAGATACAGCCAGACTTTCACAGTGGTTACAGTTTGCTGGACTAGGGGTTGCTTTGTAAAAGGAAAGTTTTTCATGGCAGCTGCTGGGGCCTTCTCAAAGCTGCAGGCTCGTCCTCTGCGCCTCATTCAGGAGGTGGTTTCCCACTCCACCAAACCTCGCAGGCCTGTGTCTATCCCCTCCTGCCTGGCCGAGGCTGCCTGCACTGAGTGGCCCCAGGCACAAGATGTCACTGAGGAGCTGGGTTTGGGCAGGTTTGAGCCAGCTTGGAGTCATCCTCCAGGAACCACTGAAAAATCAAAGCTGGAGAAATGAGTATAAGAATGAGTGTTGAAGACTACTTATAAAACATAGCTCGCATTAAATTAAGGCAATATGTTACACTTTTAATCAGAAGAATTAACATTTATTATCCTTTAGCAAGGACATCCTTGAGCAAGTAGGCCTCGAAGAAGACTGGTCAACTGTCTAGTGCCAACTTGGTAGGAGAACTCAACACCCACGTATCCTCAGCTGAACTACCTTCATTATAATACTAAAAATCATGCCCATAGGTCAAAAAGGCCCTTGCCCAGGTGAAGATCCTTCCCCTGAACATGCATAGTAGTGGACATACGGAGTCAGCAGTATTATAATTGTATGCAAATTATCAGCCTATCGTTGCAAAGAGGATGGGCTTGGAAATCACTAACTTTCTAAGTTTTATGTATAAATATAGCACAGAAAGTCCCATTTGATGTGCTTGACATGTGGAAAACCACTGAGCACTCAGCCTTGCGTAACCCTGAAATAAATAAGCAACATCTCTCCTGTGTGTGTGAGAACTGGACTCACTGCACACTGAGCGACAAATCTACTTTTTCAGACAACAAGAGGACATGGGCACAGAGAGGGGACATGGCGCAGACAGGAGATGTGGGCACGGAGAGGGGTGGTGGGCACAGAGAAAGGGTGTGGCTGTGATGCTACTGCAAAATGGTCCTGCAAAAAGGAAGGGAGGTCCTCGCTCTCTGCTCCCCAGGCCAAGAGTCGGGAGCGTATCTGGCCACAGGGTGCCAAGGAGATGCTGGGTGATCTCTGGAGTTCAGCACTGGGTGTGCCTGGGAGGAACACCTGCCAGGAGCAGCACAAACACTCAGCCCTGCCTGAGAACCTACCAAGGCCCTTCCGGCCCTCTTCACAGTCGGACTCTCCAGCCCATACCAAGGGAGATGATCTGCTGGCTCAAGCCACCCCCAAGCACACCAGCACCCATGAACCCCAACCCAACAAATGAGGATTCAGCTGAAACTCCCAAGTCGTTCATGCAGATAGGGGCTTGCAACATCTCTCCCACAACAATCCGTCCCCAGGTCTGAGATACCATCCCCAGGGGCCTCCCAGCTCCATGGCCACAGATTGCCTCAGGGATCACCATGAAGGGATGGGGACCCTTTCGGGGCATCCTTCGACCCTCCCTAGGGCTGCTCTTAAGAGGTAAGGAGCCCCTTGGCCTTGCAGGGTTTGCCCTAGTGTTCTCCTTAGGTCCCCTCCAGTCCCATAAGTTAACACTCCACCACTCCCATGGGACCTTACTCCACAGTTCTCCCTACTCCTCCTCTAAGGGCATGAGGATCCCTTCAGCCCCACCTGGGTCTCCCCTTGGGCCACCTCTGCCCCTCTATGCCCTCCTCGGGACTCCTCGGAAGGGACGTGGCCTTGGGACGGGCTGTCCCGAAGGGGTGGGAACGGTAAAGGTACCGGGCTAGGGGCTGCGGGAGAGCGGTACGCCGGCCAGGGCGGTCCCCGTCCCGGGGCAGAGCCTGGGCGAGGGGCGGGGCGGAGTGGCGGCCCCATCGGCGGGAAGCCCCGCGGGGCG
>VWZK01020450.1:218868-232801 GCA_013396935.1 Baryphthengus martii | reverse complement strand
CCTCCCTGACAAGGGCAGGCACTGGCCCCAAACCTCAGTTAACTTTCCACTACTCAGGCTTCAGTTTTGGGTGGCTCTACTCACCTGATCAATGGGCCACTGAGTGGCAGTGCGTGGCTACCAGGGCAGGTGGTGTCCTCCTCCACTCAGGACAAGAGTGGCCCTGCCAGAGGGTACAGGCTGGAGATGCAGCGCAAGGTTGCGACAGCCCCATGACCCTGTTTGCAGGCGAGGACACCGTCCAGCTGCCACATGCTTGTCATCTGGTGTTAAAAATAGAGCAGAAATGGCTTTTTGGAGGGCTTTGCAAGTGTGGTCTCAGGTCAGTGTGGTGTTGTAGGTGCTGCTGCAGGATTCCTTTCAGCCACCACCAGGAGCCTTATCTCTGCTCCCCAGCCAGGTGCTGCGTATCGGAGACCCCTTGCTTGCCCCTCAGCGCTGCTGCTGAAAATCCCCTTTGGCGCAAAGGTCCCCGGGCAGCTCGCAAAGGCAGTGCTGGTGTTGGGGGATCAGAGTGAGGGAGCAGGGCTGTGCCTATCCCAGCCCCTTGCAGATTGAGCTGAAAACTTGATTATTTTACTTTTCTTATATGAAAGCTTCAAAATACCCTGCTGCAGCCTGTGGTGGAGGATGGCTCATCTGAAGGTGCAGAGCAGTGGTGTTTTCTGGAGTGGCTGGCTTCTTCCCTGGGCACACAGCTGTAGTCCAGGCACACTGCTCAGCATACTTGTGGGGCTGAGCTGGCCCCTGGTGTGACCCGCCTGAGCTGGCAGTGCTGGTGCCACAGAGCTGGTGTCCCTGCCATCCTTGGTCTGGCTGTGCCAGTGCCAAGTGCTTTCTGTGGTTGGTCATCAAGGGCTTTCATAGGCACGCTCTGCCTGCATCTGTATCCCGCCTCTCAGAGCAGTGGGCGTTGGCGCTGTCTGGGCTGTGCTGATACTCCCCAGAGCAGATCTAAGGGCTGCATGTGTGAGACTCTTTGCTAGATGAGCTCTGCCTCTGCTGTCTGAGTCGTTCTCTCCCAAGAGAGCTCAGCGAATCCACACAGCAGACCCCATTCCCTGTGGCCCCCTAGTGCCACCCTGTTCAAGCACCAGTACTATTTTCTCCAAGAAATGGGTGTAGGGAGAGGGAAATGCCATCCTGGGGATCACTTAGGGATGTCACAGAGTGGGGACAAAGCCCAGGGGAGGTGTGGGTAGCATTGGAAGATCTGTGTTAGACCCTGACCCATGCCTCTGGGTCGTCTTTGGTTATGTTCAGGGACAAAACACCAAATTACTGGTGCTTCTGCCAGGGATGGTGCTGAGCTGGGCTGTGTGTGGTTGAAGAGTGAGTGGTCCAGGAATCGTGGCTGCTGAACTCCAGAGCTGTGTCCTTCCCTCGTGCGAGCATTTTGGGGCTTTGCTGCCAGCCAGGAAGCAGAAGTAGAATCCAGATGCACCCAGTTTGGGGTTTTTTTTTTGGTCTCCTGGTGCCACCTGCTGTTGTCTCCTACAGGCAGCGCCATGCTGGGCTTACCAGTGCAGCCTGTTCTTCTGGAGCAAGCTGGAGATAACATCAGGGAAGTGCCCTTTCCTCCCCAGCAGTGGGCCCTGGCTGCTCCTTCTAACAGCCTTTCTTCTTGGTAACAGCAATGCAATGTGGGCAGACACCAGTTTACCCTGCCTGCTGCGGGCTCATGTATGCCCTGCCCTGCCTGGGCTGGCATCCAGAGCTCTGTCAGTGTGTCCCAGGAGTCCTTGTCCATGTGCTGAAGGTTGCTGCCAGGTCACGGTGACATGGCTGGAAAAAGGTGTCCTGGAGGCAGCAGAGCCCAGTTGCTGCTCTGCTCCCTGGGCAACGTGTGGGCTGAGGGCTTCAGGATGGATGCAGCCCTGAGTGGGATGGGGAGAGGCAGTGCTGTGGCTGGGCAGCGGCTTCTGTTCCCTGCAGAGTGAAACAAGGACCCTCCTCATAGTAAAAGTGGTTGTGGTCCTCTTGCAGCCTAGGGGCCATTGCTGGCCCATGGGCATCCCAGGCTAGGAGATGGGTTGGGGCTGTGCTCACACTGGGGAGGACAATCCTGTCCCCAAGCACTCCCAGACACTGTGAATGGCTCTGCCATGCAGGGCATGGGCTTTGCTTTGTCTAGAGATTTCCTGGCTGGACACTTGATAACTGTCCCAGTGTGAGATTATGATCCAACCTGGCAAATCAGCCTCCCAGAGCTGCCACTTCCCCTTTTCCTTCTGCTCCCAGTGCTGCTGCCACCCATGCCTGGTGCTCTGCCCACATATGCTGTGGGTCCCTGGGATCACAGAGTAGTTTTTCTTCATCTTGAAGATGTGCAAGGTGGTCCTGTGATGGTCCTGGGCATTGGGCAGGCTTGAGGGACACTGTTTTGCCAAGAGTGAGCTTTGCTGTATTCCTACCCACAGGGTTTTAAGCATCACCCATAGCTCCAGTCTGGGCTTCATGTGACTGTAAGTTTTTCTTTGGATGTGGTAATTCAGGGACAACTTCTCCCTCGTGTTCCTCATCACCTTTGCCAGACCCACTTGCTGACAAGCAAAGCAACAATACTGTGCTCGTGGCACCCTTCTGGTAATCTCCAGGAAGAAGTGGATTATTGCTTGCTTATTTCTGACATGGGGACCTTTGTGCTTCTCCTGAGATGGTTTTATTTGAGCCTGATAAAAAAACTTCCTGAAAGCCCCGGTCTGCTGTGTCAGCTGGATGACTGCCCAGCAATCCAGCAGGCCGCATTGAGTCTTCATAAACTGCTTTGCAGCACTTGGGGAGCCTGCGTTGGGCGAGTGTGAACTCCCAGGTCCTGAATGTGCCTTGCAGGTGGCTCTTTTCTGGTTACAGCCTACCAGAAGCAGTTGGGCTGTGCCTGGAGATGTGGCCTGCTCTGGGCGACTCGCTCTTGGTATGCAGAAAGGATGGCCAGGTATGAACTGGGTTAAGTGGTGGTTGGTTGGTGTAGGGATGGCTTTACTGGCCAAGACTAATATTGCAAAGAAAGCAGATGACATCCAGGAAGAGCTGTTTCTTCAGCTGGAAGGAGCTTCCTTTGTTTTCCTTGAAGCAGAACAATAAAGTGAGGACCATGGCACTGCTTTGAGTGCCCCCCTTGGAAGAGCTCTGTGCAGTCACACAGCAAGAATGCTGCTGGAAGGGTGTGTTTGTGGGAACTCAAAACACTTCAACTCAAGGGTTCTGTTTGCTAATTGAGCTGAGTGCTGTCACTCCAGGTAGGTCAGAGGAGGCTTTGTTCCCTGCCACTTGTCCCCAGCATCTCACATGTTAGATGTAAGGTATGCTTTGGGGTTCAGAGCTCTCCTGCTGTGCCGTGGCTAGGACCTGCCTGCAGGACCCATCTCTCATCATGTCCTTGGTTGCAGCAGTGTGCACTTGAAGCCTTCCCCTGTCCCATACCACCTGTTCCAAGGGGATCTTCCATCCATTGTGGGCTTTGCTGTCTCATCCTGTCCCAAGATGTATGATGTCTCCTCCTTCCTTTTCTCCTCCACCTGTATTCAGGGGCAGAAAGCTCTTGACCCATCTGCAGGGTAGCAAAATCATGGAGAAGAGCTGCCTAGACATGATGCCTGCTGCTCCCCACGAGCTCCAGCTGCTCCTGCCCTGGTTCACATCAGGTTTTGCTGTGCTTTGAGCAATGCGGGGCTGTTCCTGGCTCTGGGGAGCAGGAGGCAAGGGCTCGTCTCAGCTTGTTTGTGCTTCTGGCAGCCTCTAATCTCTGTCACAGGGTTTCCATGTGGAAGAACATGTTCTGGGACCATGCCAAGTGCCTCTCTGCTCTCTTGCATGAGTCCTCTGGCTCTGGACAGGTGGCTTTGCTGCTTGCCTCAGTGTGCTTCCCCACTGTTGGGCATGGCCAGTTTTGGGACAGTGCCTCCAAGGCAGATGTCTCCTGGAGGAGGTGGCTCTGCTCTCACTCGGGGCTGGAGACCCTGGGTCTGCAGGCTGGATTTAGGGTATCAGCAAGAAGGCTTAGCTGCATAAAGTCAAGGAGGGTATCATGATTTGACCAGCAACCCCTAGACTGTCAGTCCTGTTATCTCTATGGCAAAGAGCTTGGGATTGAAATTACATTTGAGGTCTGCTGGAGTTGAAGCTGAGACCTTGTTTGTAGGTTGTAATGCCAAGGCAGAGAAGCATGGGGCAGCTGAGCTGCAGCAAAGCGTCCTATGGTTTTATGCATCCTGGCTCTAGAGTTGCTTCTTGCAGACACCAGCAGCCAAACCATGAAGCAAGGTGGGGAGATGTTGGGTGGAGGCTTAGTGCCACCACAATGGGGACCATGGCCTGGTGTGGTTGGAGACAAAGCACTCATCCCTGCCAGGATTGACCTTGTCATTGCCTTGGGGTGGGCTCTTTGAGAGCAGCTTTGAACCCTGGGACAGAGCATCCTCTCTGTATTGTCTCAGGGCCTCCGGGTAACGCTTGCCTAGACGTTGGAACCCTGTTGCCTTCTACAAACAGGTTTGGGGCATCTGACCTGCCAGCAGAGCTTGTGCTGAGCAGCATTTGATCCATTGGCGATGGGATAGTGAGGGAAGAGCCAGAGTCCAGCACCAGGCTGGTGGCAAAGGAGCCTCAGAGCTGCCCTGGACACCAGCATGGGGTTTCAGGGGGTTGCTGACATGGCCCTTATCTTCCCTGTTTCTCTTCTTAGCTCCTGCACCTCTGCAGCCGAGAAGGAGATGGGAGGTGAGTGACCCAATCTCTCCTGCTGACAGGAGATAGCCTGAAGGGCCAGTTGATCTGGGCACTGTGGGCCTGGTTTGGGGGAAGGCCCCAGCTCCCACAGTCTCAAAACACAAGCTGGGTGAAGAACATCTTTGGTTCTTGGCCAGCCCTGCTCCTCAGCAAAGGCTCAGCCTCTGCTCGGGCAACAGAGCAGGCAGGGCATGTTGCAGCCTCTGGGGGCCCTTTTGAGGTCCACGATGGAGCTTCTCTCCCCTGTGCCTACTGCAGAAGCTACTGGGGAGGTTTGTAGGAGCTTGGCAGGACTGTGTGACCCATCTTCATCCTCTTCTACCCCAGGAGCAGAACACAGGGAGAAGCAATACAGAGTCCATCCAGGATTTGGAGATCGCCGTGATAGGGTCACCAGTGCCCGCACATATTTCTATGCTGACGAGGCCAAGTGCGACCAGCACATGGAGACTTTTCTTCGCTGCATCGATGCCTCAGGTAAGTGCTCTACGTGTCCCAAGCAGCCCTGCTGTGATTGGGGACTACAGCCCACCACCATATGTTGGGTGCCTTCCTTCTGCCTGAGCACCCTTCCTGTCGGGTTAGCTCTGTCTTTCTGGTTCCATCCAGGTGACAGCTCAGAGAACGGCTTCTCAGCCATCAAGCTGACGGCACTGGGCAGACCTCAGTTTCTGGTGAGTAACAGTTTCTGAGACCAGGGTGACATGTGTCAGAGCCAGGACTATGGATGATGCATCTGCAGGACACGTGCTTTAGGGTGCCAGGCTTACTGCAGGGGTACCTCTACTGATGGCAGAGAGGAGTGGGCACCAACAGGCTGTTCCTTATGTGCCCAAGACCACCCTGGAGATCCTGCCTTAACTTTTGGAGACACGTGAATTGCTCAGAAGTTAAAAGGTCCAAATATCAGGGCAGGGCAGAAGCTCTGAACTGCTAAACTTGGCCAAGGTGCTCTGCGATGGTGTCAGGGTCTGCCTCAGGCTGGGTATGATCTTGTAAAGGGCAGGAGGCTCCAAGCCAACTGGACTCCAACATAGGTGTCTCACCTTCAGCTCTGTCCCCACAGCTGCAGTTCTCAGAGGTCCTGGTAAAGTGGCGGAGGTTTTTCCACCAAATGGCTGCAGAGCAGGGCCAGGCTGGACGGGCAGCGCTGGAGATGAAGCTGGAAGTGGAGAAGCTGCAGGTGAGGCGGGTGATGTCCAAGGGAGGAGGCTCTGCTGCTGGGGATGTGCTGTTGGAGGTGACCATAGAGGTCCTAGAGCAGCCCTGTCTTGTGACGCCTCTGAGCCTGAAGCAGTAAGACTCCTGTGGACTCTTGGCATTGATGCTTCTTTTGGTGGCAGGAGGCCCTGGTCAGACTTGGCATTGCGACCAAGACAGAGAGCCAGCACTGGTTCACGGGTGAGAACCTGGGCATGAGCGGGTAAGCTGCCTGGGGTGCTGCGGGACGGGGATGCTGGGGGACCTTGACCCTGTTTCTCGGGCAGTGGGGCAGCAGCAAGAGATGGTCTCCAAAGGCCAGCCCTGGCTCAGCACAGTGACCAAGTGTAGAGGAGGTTTGGGTGGAGGTGACAAGACAGATCAGGGTGGCACGTGCCAAGCACCCTGCTTGCTGCTCAGAGTCGGGAGCTGGTAGAGACCTCCAACCCCTGCAAGTCATCAGCAGGGACCTGGCTCTCTGCTTCCAGCACTGTGGACCTGCTGGACTGGAACAGCCTGATCGACAGCCGCACCAAGCTCTCCAAGCTGCTGGTCGTCCCTAACAGGCAGGTGGGTACCCATCTATGCTATGCCCCACAATGAGGGCACTGGGAGTTTGGAGGACCAGTATGTGCATCCACTGCCCCCAGGCTCTGCCCAGTAGCTCACTGGTGGCTGTGGTTCTGGCTGGCATCAGTGCTGCCAGAGCCTGGCCATGCTGTGGTCCATCAAACTGGCAGGGAGGGCACCCTGTGCGTGCTGTGCTGGCTAGTGGGTGTTGGGGAGCTGGAGTGGGCAGCAGCCCTGGGCTTCGGCTTCCTCAGAAGGGTGTTTCTGTCTCCTGTGGGCAGAGCTAGCCTCAGGCAGGTTGCCACAAGCCAGTCTCATTTCAGACTGGGCAGCTTGAGCCTTTGCTCTCACACTTCACTGAGGAGGAGGATCTGCAGATGAAGCGGATGCTGCAGCGGATGGATGTCCTTGCCAAGGTAAGGAGGTGCCTGGAGGAGCTGGACATGGGTGCTGCCACAGAGGGGAAGACATGTAGCAGGCAGCTGCATGAACTCAACCTGCATGTCACCTCAGAGAGCCACAGAGAAGGGTGTGAGGCTGATGGTGGACGCAGAGCAGAGCTACTTCCAGCCAGCTATCAGCCGCCTCACCCTGGAGATGCAGCGCCGCTTCAACAGCAACCGGGCAATCATCTTCAACACCTACCAGTGCTACCTGAAGGTGAGCTCTGGCAGAAGGCTGAGCTGGAAGGACCTAACTGGAGCAGCTGGATGGAGACCTTGGCTCCTGAAGCCATGGTGATGCAATGTGCAGCTCAAGAGCTGGCTGCCTGAAGGTCCAGGGCAGAGGCTACACTGGTGCAATGACTTTGTGGCATCTCTTCTATCTGGTCCCAGGAGGCTTACGACAATGTGACAGTGGATGTGGAACTGTCACGCCGGGAAGGCTGGCACTTTGGCACCAAGCTGGTCCGTGGTGCGTACATGGAGCAGGAGCGTGAGAGGGCAGCCCAGATTGGCTATGAGGATCCCATCAACCCCACCTATGAGAAGACCAATGAGATGTACCACAGGTTGGGGACAGCCAGCTTCTTCCTCCTTCCCCACCAGACATGGGCTCAAGCGGCCTCACCACACAGCCCTGTACTGTCTTACAGGTGCCTGAACTATATTCTGGAGGAGATCAAGCACCACCAGAAAGCCAGTGTGATGGTGGCATCTCACAATGAGGACACAGTGAAGTTCACCCTGCGCAGGTAGGTACAGGGGAGGCAGCATGGCATGTCAGGGACTTGGGGGCTCAAGGGGCGTAGAGGCCCAGTGAAGTTGCAGTGAGATGTGCTGTGGCTTGTCAAATCCCCTCTGTGCACACTGGGTGGGATGCTAGCTCCCATCTGGTGTTTGGGGCTTCAGCTGGGGATTGGAGCTGGGATACAGCCTGTAGCCTACAGTGACTGGAGAGCTGGCCCCACCCCCCAACCCCATGGCTGCTTTAAAAACAAATCTCTCAAGTCCTCATGTCCCAGCATCCATCTGGGCTGTGTTCATTGCCATGCTTTTGTACTTGGAGATGATCCCCACTACTCTGGTAGGACACGCATTTCCTGCATGCTCTGCTGTCTTTATTCTTCGCTAATGTTGAAGTTTGTCTTGCAGGATGATGGAGCTTGGAATCCATCCCTCAGAGAAGAAGGTTTGCTTTGGACAGCTGTTGGGCATGTGTGACCAGATCACTTTTCCCCTGGGTGAGTGCTGGGAACAGGGCAAGTTGGCAGATGTGCTCCTGCCTCACCTTGACACTAGGGATCTCTGAGCAGCTGCTCTGGGGTCTGAAAGGTGGACAGAGCCGGGCTATGTGTCTGTTAGAGAGCAGGACTGGCTGAGGACAGTGCCTTGTGGCCTCTTTCCCAGCCACGTGAAGCACTGTGACCCCTGCGTGGGGTTAGGGGAGGGTGTAGATGGAGAATCACATCTGTCTCCTAAAGGCCCCATGACACTAGGATGGCTGGTCAGGGAGATTTCTACCTTGGGCTACAACCTGACATCAGGGTGCTCTTCGGTGTAGCAGAGTGATCCTGGCGGCCAGCAAACCCATCTTGGACCTTCTTGGTCTGAGAGTGTCACTTTACTCCATGGGAGGTGCACACCAAGTCCTGGGCTATCTGCTGCTGGAGTGGCAACAGCCTCTTGCATGATCTGATTGTCTTCTCTGTTGCTGGCCCAGGCAGCCAAGCAGAGCTCCCAGGGGTCTGGACAGAGGGATGTGCAAGGGTCCAAATAGCTCAAGTCAGGGGCTGATCCCTGTGCCTACACCAGTGTCTGGAGCAGAGACCCAAGGCCAGGAGAGCAGCAGGAGGTAGTCTGGGCATTTGTCCAGCACGGACGCTACTCTGTCCTGGAGTTCCCTTTGTGAGCCGGGTTTGGCTGCCTGGCTGCAACCTCTTCTGGTCATGCTGGAAAAATGTGTTAACTTGATGTTTCTGGTTGGATGCTTCTTGAATTGGCCTGGCCCTGGCTGTCGACATTCCCAGGGCTCCTGGTGACCTCCGCCTGCTCTTCCTGGCGCATTTCCAAGCTCCCTGTGCTGAGCCAGGGAGGGACGTTTCACATTCCCCCTGCCTGGGCAGCTTGTCCTCAGCTGGGGCTGCTCGCTGGTGCTCAGGCACAGCCTCCAGCTGTTGTGACCCTCCTGCCCACCGACCCTCGCTCCATCGGCACAGCCCAAGGGCCATAGGACAGCTGGGGGATGGAAAGAGGGTATTTTCCCTTTTATTTTTTCCCATATCCTTTTTCTTGTCCCTTTGGTTTTTTTACTGCTTTGTTCCTCCCTTTTTTCCTTCTCTCTCCTGATTGTTTATTTCTTTCTTACTACTTCCCTGACCAGCCTCTTTCCCTCCAGGTCAGGCTGGTTTCCCTGTCTACAAGTATGTTCCCTATGGCCCAGTGAACGAGGTGCTGCCCTACCTGTCCCGGAGGGCCCAGGAGAACAGGGGCTTCATGCAGAGAGCGAACCGGGAACGGGACCTTCTCTGGAGGGAGGTCAAGAGGCGGCTCCTTGCAGGCAGCCTCTTTGGCCCCAGCCACTAACCCCAACCATGGCATCCAGCCTGGGGGCTCCTGTGCCTTCACTATAACCACTGTTGTTCCCCATTCTAGTTCTGCTGCACTTTCCCTTCCAGCACCTTTTGGTCTGGGGAGGGACATGTCCTTGTTGCTGTTTGAATCGCATACACCTTCTGGTGGGTGCTGCTGTAGGGTTGCCCCAGCTGGCACTTCCCCAAGGGATGGTCTTCTGTCATCCCAGGGGGGTCTTGAGCTGTGTTTGTCCTGGGCTGTCTCAGGGGCAATGCTGGGGCTCCCCTGGCAGCCCTTCTGTCTCCATGAATGCTGTCCTGGGGTTTTCCCCTTGCAGGACTGCAGGGGGAGATCTGACCACCTGCTTGATGCCACAGGCTCAGGTCCAGGATAGGCTGGGGAGCTTAGGGACAAGCTGGCCTCAGCCAAAAGCTCCTCCAGCGTCTGCTAAGGCTGAGACTTGGTTTCTTCCAGCTCTGTGGAGGGTCACTGGGCAGGGGCAGGATGAGTCCCTGGTGCCTGTCCCAGGACATCCACTACCTGGCTGTTCCCCAGCTTTGCAGTGACCAGAGCTGGGCAGGTCTGACAGGACCAGGTTCTCCCCCATCCCCCTGGGCTAAGCAGAGTCAAAGCTGCCTGGGGTTGTCCATCCTCAGGCACATCTCTGTGAGGGGCAGGAGAGGTGAGAGAAGCTGGCTACCCCATCTCTGCACTGTTCCTGCCCTGCCTGTAATGACAGACCAGGTCTGCACTGGGGGTAGGGGCTGTGGTAGCACCAGGAGCTGGACCACAGCTCAACTCTGCTGTACACTGGATTTGCAGAGAACGGTGGTGATTAAATCAACTGTTCTTGCTCCTGTCTCTGTCTTGGAGTGATTTGGTCTGTGCTTCACTACCCTGGTCTTAAAGAGAGTGAGGGTAAGTAATGTTGTTCTCAGGCCCTCTCCAGCTGCATGCTTGGGCTTGAGGAAAGGAGCCAAAGGCAGCCTGTACAGAGTGTGGCCAAACTTCCTAGGTCTGGGAATGGAGAAGCTGTGGATCTGTCTGTGATGGGTTTGGGGGGAGTTGGGAGCACTGGAGCCTTTCCTCACCCCAAGAACTGCTTTTGGGGATCTGCAGGCTTTTGCTGCCTCTAATTAGGGGCATTTTTCTCCTGGGCTTCTTTTGGACTCTGCAGGACTACAAGCCGAAGGCCTGACCTACTACTTCCTTTCCTCCAGCTGAGACTCCCATGCCTTAAAAAGCTCCTGGAGGACCCGGGATTGTGGTTGGAGCATGGAACCAGGGCTGCTGGTATTTAAAAGCAGTGTTAGTGCAGGCAGCAGCTGGGCTTCTGGTATTTTAGGATGAAGGAGAGATGTGCTCCTGAGTATGGGCTGCCTCTCCAGCCTATGCAGGATGCTACAGCAGTGGCATGGAGCATGCTATTGCCCATGGTCTGGGCTCTACTCGTGCGGCTGGACCCAGGGCTGGCTGGATGTTGGAGCAGCTGCTGCCTGCTGCAGGCTTCTGCACAGGGCCCCAGGCACCTGTGTAGCTGCTGCACGAGCAGATGTTGCAGCCTCCATGCCAGCAGCTTCATGCATCTTACACAGCAACCCCCCTCCTTTTTTTTTTTTTACACCCTTTCTTTGGAGCTAACCCCTTCTCCAGCCCTCTTTCCAGTACAGAAAGGACAGCCTCCCACTATCCCTGGAGGGGTTTCAAAGCTGTGGACAGGTGGTGCTGAGGGACATGGTTTAGTGGTAACCTGGCAGTGCTGGGTGAACGGTTGGACTTGATGATCTTAAAGGTCTTTTCCAACCTAAATCATTCTGTGATTCTATGTCTCTGCAGGACACATGCTGTTGTTTGCAGAGGCTTTGTGTGGGGTCGGGGTGCAGGGTGCTGCCTCCTGTCTGCCCAAAGCACTGGCTGTTCTTTGCAACCCCTCCACATCCGCATGTTCCTAGCAACCATTTGTGTGCTCAGCCAGAAAACAGCAACTGCTCCTTTTATTTCTGGGTGCTTTGACTCAACTAAACATTCATGATACCTCAGGCTTTCCCCATGCTGTTTGATTTTTAGCTCTTCCTGCTGGAAGCGGCTTTCTGCTTGTCCTAAAGGAGGAGGAGGCACACGGTGGCAGGTATACCGGTTACAGTGTTAGCCCACGTGCTTGCAAGGCCGCTGGCTACAGTGGCCGGGGGAGTTGCAAGGGAAAAGAGCCCACATCCTTGCAGCGATCACCTCAGCAGCCCCACATTCAAATGCCAGGAGTAACCTCAGTGGATGTGTGAGCAGGGGCTTCTTCCAAGGTGCAGAGCCTGGCTGTGTCCCAGCAGGATGGTGACAAATGGCTCCTATCCTATGACTCCCCCACCACCCTGCCATGTAGTCCTGCCCAGTGAAACAGCCATGGGGATTTTTGAAGTGTCAACAAAACAACATATTTCTCCTTAGTTTTGTGTTTGGAAATACTATAGCGTTGGAGGTTTGTTTTTCCTCTGATACTTTCCAAAACACAGTTCCACAGGAGGCAAAGCACCTCATGGGGCATTTTCCAGCTTGTGGTATGTAAAAGGGCCTGCAAATAGGGGTGTACTGGAAAGCATCAGGCCATGCTTGCAGGGCACTGGCACAGCCTGCTCTGCACAAAGGCAGAGGCTACAGCCTCACGGGGACCAGAGGGAGAGACAGGATATGTGGCTGATACCCACAGGCCAGACCTGACTGCAACACGCCCCTGAGAACTCTAAATCCTCCTTGCAGTGTTCTCACCAGCTTCTCCAGTCTCTGGCTACCAGGTTCTAGTATCTTCTGAGGGACCAGCTTATCTTGCATGCCATGGTTCAACCTCTGCCCTGTCCCCTGTTAGACTAGGTAACTCCTTGCACATAGCAATAGCACAGGAAAGGTGTGGTGGTGTGAACCTGCAAGACCACCAAGCCCAGCTTTCTGCCTAGCCTTGGAGTCAACCCTCTCCCCAGCCCCCTTTCCCAGGCAGAAAGTGATGCTGAGCTCAACCTTGGGCTGAGAGTTATCCTAAGGGAGCTCCTCATACCTTGGCACAGCTGGGCCACTACAGTCTTCCCATTCCTGGCCCAGCTATGGGGTCACCCTCCAGACAGGTCCTGTGAGCAGGATGGGGCAAAGGGAGAGCAGGGATGTGGAGGCAGGGGGAGCCAGGCATAGGCTGCTGCTTTCTGGTGCTGCTGCCAAATGTGGAAAGGGAACCAGGGGCATGGGAAAGGTGCCAGGCCTGCAACGGGGGAAAAGAGGGTGCTACCCAATGGTCATAAGCCCATTTGAAAGCTCAGGTGGGTTATACTGAAAATTGGTGGGTTATGCTGGGTCAACCCCTGGAGCTTTCCTCTGCACTAAGGATGCTGCCAGTGGGATGTCATCCACAACCTGCTGATACATCTGTGGAATGGGGAAGAGGCAATCTCAGCCATGGTCACTGCCATCTGTGTCTCTACCAGTGGCCTGATGCCAGTGTCACTCAGGGGGAAGGAAGGTGCTTGGCTTTGCCTTCCCATCTTCATGCCACAGAGGGTCCTGGCTACTCCCTGCTGTAGCATCACATGTGCAAAGGCCACAGAACACCTGGGCTTGCGGTACCTTAGCAGATAAGGATGTTGCAAACTATGACTGTTGAAACTGCAGGTTGTTGGTGGCTCCTGGGATGGTCTCTGAAAGCCAGTGCAAAGAACGCACGCTTGCACGGTACAGTCCTGCTGGGCACTGGGAGATCAGCAAGACCCTTGCAGTCACCTTTATGGGGATGTAACTGGAAAAAAAAAAAAGAATAATTTCCACTAGTAAGACCACTAGGAACTTCCCCATTGGGAATCTCTGTCCAGGATAGCTGGAGCCCTGGGCTGCCTGACTGCCAGAGACCTGGAGATGTCAGACCTCCAGAACAGACAGATCCTGGGGCTGTCAGGCACCTGGAGCTGCTGGATCCTCGGGTCAGCTGATACCGGGGCGGCCAGACCCCTAGGACGGCCACATCCCAGTCCTGTTGCACACCTGGGGCTGCCAGATCCCAGAGACAGACAGTACCTGGGCCTGCCGGACTCACAAGGACTCCTGGCGCCTCCCGGGGACCTGGAGCTGGCAGACCGTGAGGCCAGCTAGACTCCGGGGCTTTTGGACACCCGGGGCTGTCGGGCCCCTGGAGCTGCTGGATCCCTGGAACAGACGGACCCCGGGGCCATCCAAACCCCGGAGCCACTGGACTCCCAGGACTCCCGGGCACCTGGGAGCTACTGGACCCCCGGGCTGAACTGGAAGGCAGGACTTCGCAGTAAGCGAGCAACTTGGGAAACCTTCCACCGTTTCTCCCGAGCTGACTGCCCAGTAGAGATCCCCGCTCCGGTCGGGGCCGTCGGGGCGGCAGTGCCCCGCGGCTCGGGGGGAGGCGGCGGCGGCCCCCG
>VWZK01020450.1:185508-218840 GCA_013396935.1 Baryphthengus martii | reverse complement strand
GCCCCCCCCCCGCTAAACCCTCGTTCCCCTCCCCCGGGCCAGCCGCGGCGCTGGACGCCTTCCAAGACAAAGTCCGTCTTTCGCGGGGCTGAGACGGGGAGAGACGGTCCTGGGCACCGGGGAGGGGGGCGAGGCGCTCAGCCCGGGTCCGAGAGTTGGGGGGCCAGTACTGCTCCCCCTTGCTGCGGGGAGCTGGTCCTGAGCATATCGGGGCCGGACCTGATCCCCCTTTGGTTAGTCCTGCAACCGGGGAGGCGGTTCCGAGTGCCCCGGGGCCGGTCCTTCACTCTGCGGGGATTGGGCACGTTGCGGGGCGCCGGTCCTGGATGCCCCTGGAGGCGGTCTTGCACCCGTCGGGGCCAGTTCTGCTGTGGGAAGCTGATCTTGGGTGTCTCTGGGGATCAAATCAGTGCTATGGGGTGGCGGGTGAGGAGAGGGGTAAATCATGCATCCGCGGGGCCGGTTCTGTTGTCGGGAGCCGGTCTTAGGTGCCTCTGGGGATGGGGTTGCACTGTGGGGGGCCAGTTCTGCACCCCTTGGGCCAGTCCCACTGCCAAGTCTGGGCCGGCAGGATGCAGGATTCTTTGGGTATCCTGGTGGAGCTGCCCCAGCCTGCTTGGGATGGTGGAGTTTGCAGCTCCAGGATCGTTGGGTTTGGCTTCAGAAAGTGGGGGCTCGCACTGCCTGGCTGTCCCCAGAGGTCACATCCTGCCTGCTTGACCGAAGACAGGGCTCTGGGCGCTGACACTGCCTGACCCTTGCTCCCAGTGCGCTTGTACTATGGGTTGCTTTGCAGAACATCACCCTCAACCAAGCTTCTCCTTGGTGCTGGGCGGGCTCCTCAGCCAGGCCAGCCCCAGCCACGGGGGAATAGCACCCACAGTCCTTCTGCTCAGCCAGGACAGCAAGATCTCCCGCCCATGATAGGGGGCCCAGGCTATAAATGCACCTTTACATCTCACTCGTGAGGTCAGAGGAGTCCACAAGGAAAACATGTGCTGCAAGAGTGAGAGGGGCCACATAATGGATCCATTCAGTAGGGCCGCAGGGCGCTGGTGCCCCCTCCTCAAATTACAGCCTGAGTTTCCTAAGGAGGCATTTCAGGAGCCAGAGCTGCTGCAGCTCCTGGCCCGTACTGCTCCTCAGCAGGGGAGGATGCAGGGAGCAGACCCTCCTCAGCTGTCCATGATCCACCAAACTGGTGCTGAGCGAAACTGCCACCGTGTCCAAGAGTGGCAGAGGGGACATGAGCAGTGTCCCATCCTGTTCCTGGCATCCTGCCCCAGGTGCTGGGGATGGGGTGCTTGGGTGCTCCCGCTTGCACGGGGACCCCTCGCCATCCCCGCTGGATGGAGGTGAGGGAGATGCTGCACCCAGCACCGCAGGGCTGTCTTGTGCTCTGTGTCACTCGTGAGTACTGTGGGGTGCGCAACAGCCACTTGCTAGCGAGCAGGACAGGGTGCACAGGATGGGCAGGTGGGGACATCCATCCTCCCATGGTGAATGGGGCCTGACTGGACAGCCTAGGAGCCAGACAAGGTGGGGAGGAGACGGTCCCTAGGAAGCTGTGATGATGTTTGCATCATTTTCCACCCCTCACCCTTCTGCTGACCTTTCTTCCCGCCCCATCCACATGCCTGACACCCACCCTTGTATTTACTGTGCCCTTGGCATGGAGGACACCCCATGTGTGACTATCGAAACCCACTTCGGTTGCCCCAAGAGCCTGGGGAAGGTGCTGCGGGTCCTGCCCTGTGCCTGAGACTGGGAGCAGCAGGCCACTGGAGGTGGCTTGGGGCCCAGTGTCCCCTGCCCAAGCTTGGTAAAGCTGCTGGTTGGACTCTTGCTATGTGGCTCTGCCAAGCACATCCAGGCAGCCCTTGGAGATGCCAGCTGCGGGTTTCGAAGGGCTCGAGAGGAGAGTTCTCCTTTAGCCTCTCCCGCAACCTCCTGAGACCTGGCGAGTGAGTACCAATTCAAGGAACTATTTAAGGGAGAGGAAAAAGGCGTATTTGGGGACTGCTTCATGTTAAAGTTTCGTGTATGAAATGCATCTTGCTCCTAAATTTGAAGTTCTTCTATAATCAGTTACGATTGGTACGACCCTCTCCAAAGCTGCCATTTGGGATGCAGGCTGAACGCTCTCTCTTGGGTGGGGTCTCTCTAACATTCTCTTTTGATAATCTTCATTTTTTAACTTTTTTTTTTTTCTTTCTTTTGCTGCCTGAAGGGTTTCCATTTACGTACATGACCCTACTTCTGCCTGCACCAGGGGATCTCTGTCTTTCCCAGCACCCCAAGGCTGAGTTCGGGTCAGGGCACTGTGGCTGGCGTCAGCTCGGGGGGAATGCTGCTGGCAGGGACCTGGTGCTCCCAAAAGCCCTGTGTGCCACATGGGGAGAGCTGTGTGGCATCGAGGGATGGGTGACAAAGAAAAAGAAGGAGCTCAGCACCAGAGTGGTGTTTGGGACAAGCAGCAGAGTGGGGAGCACTAGGGGTGGTCTTGTGGCTGGGGAAGGTGACAGCAATGCTCTGGGCTTTGAGGACACACTGCATGCCCACAGGGCTCCTCTGCAGCTCTGACCAGTAGACTGAGAGCAGGAAGGCTTCGTGTGGGGATTCCCACTTGATCCCCAGGGTCTCCTGCTTTTGAGGGTGTGAGCCCGCTGCTCCTTATTTGGGGGAGCTTGTATTGGTCTGGATGAGGAGCCGTCCCTCCTACCCCCATAGCCATAGGTAAAGGGGATGTGCTTCGGGGAGCAGTGCGGGGAAATGCAAGAAAAATATTGTGGCTCCATAGAAACCCCCAGAGCGTTTGTGGAGGTCCTGCTGATTTTCAGCATGAGTGGGATGTGGCCATGTGTCAGGGGCAACACTGGCATCGAGCACTCATCCCTACAGGTCGCAGCTCTGGCTCTGCCCACATCCCTGCATCCCTGCTCCTTTTCCTCCACATCAGGAAAGCTCCCAAGCCCTGGCTACTTCTCCAAAGCAGCTTTTCATTCTTCTTTTTCCAAGTGTTTGTAGTGCTTTAAAGAAAAGAGAAAAGAAATAGAAAATGTATTTGTACTGGCATGTCTGTGTGGATTAGAGGCGAGTTTTTGAACAGATCTCCCAGTTATCCCAGGTTTGGTGGTCACAAGGCACATGGAGTGACCCCTCTTTGGAGGAGCTGAGACCACAAGACATGCTTTAGACCCATGCCCTGATGGGTGCCCGTCAGTTCTGCAGCTGTTGCTGACCCTACCTGGGGCTGGCTGTGCTCAGGAAACAGTCCTCTTGTCACACTGGGAACACCAGTTACCCAGTGGTACATCCCAACTGCCTCTTCTTGCAAAGGGAGCACATTTATTTGCTGTCAAAGCTGCTGATAAATGGAGCAGGGCCTTGAGCAAAGGGGTGCGGGACAGCATCAGCGGGCACAGTGAAGGAGAGATTAGCTATCAGTGCAAAGATAAGCATGAATCCTGTGTGCTGGTGGGTGGGCTGGAGTCCCATCTGGTGATGGTTGTGGTGCTGCCTCCTGCTCACGGCAGGGGAAAGGTTTTTCCTTCCTGCCACCCTGTTTCAGCAGCTCCCTGCTCCCCACCCTCAGCTTGGGGCTTTTTGGTGCGTCAGCCACGACGCCTGTTTTGATGGCCAGGCCGAGCTGTTGGAGGAGATTTCCCAAGTGGAGGGATTTCCCTTTGCAAACCTGCCGTTTTCATCTAAAACATACCAGATAATGAATTTCTAAAGGCTTGAAGCAATGAAAGCAACCCTAGACGGGCCAGCGGGTGTTTTGGCCACTCAATGGGAGGGTCAGGGCACCGAGGACCCTTCCACGCTGGTGCCTGAGCATCCCGGCGCCGCTGGCAAGGCTTTTCAGAGAGGGCAGCCTGAAGCCTGTTGCAGAGAAGAACCATGTCTTCAGCTCAATCAGTCCTCAGGGAGGTGATTGGGTGGTTGACCCCCCCTTTGCCGTTAACACCGTGCATCCTCGGCTGGAGCAGAGCTCCCCTCCCGAGCACCGGGGGTCCCCGCCTGGGGGTTACACTCTGGCTGCCATCACAGCATCTTGCGACTGCTTCAACAAGCTGAAGGGTTGAAGCTATTTTGGGCTCCATCTGCAAGGCATTTTTTCCAGGCCTTGAATCATTTTTGTGGTTCTTTTCTGCCTCCTTTCCAATTTTTCACCGTCTGCCGCAAAAAGGGGGATGCGATGCTCCCTGCTTGGCCATGAGAATGCTGCCCACAAAGGGGCCGGAGGTGGGAACTGTGTCCACCCCACCCCCCTGCCCAGCCCCCCCAGTACCCGCATTTGGCGGGGGGCTGCTGGCAGCTCCCTCCCCGGCTCCAGGACAAGGCGGTCTGGCAGCCAGACGCAGTCCTGTGACTGCAGCGAATACTTCCTCGCTGTCTCCTCCTCCTCTTCTGCATTTGTTACATATAAAGAGGAAAAAAAAAAAACAAAAAAAAAACGCATTCCAGGCTGCACTGCCAGACCAGCCCGGGTGAAGTTTTCCTTGACTGCAGCATCCGCTCGGACCATTTATAAGCCTCCAGCGTCACTCCCGTCACTGACGGAGACCAGGTGGTGCAGGTCACCCCAGGGATGAGCAAGTCACCCCGGGATCAGCAGGGTTCCTTGGTCTGTGTGGTTCCTGCGGTGTCGTGGGACAGGGAGCATGTTCCCCACACCTGGGTTACAGCATCATCAGCCCCCAGGCATCAGGAGAGTCATTGAACGAGCCCTTGGAGGGGTCATTGAACAAGTGTGGGTGAGGTGTCCCTGCTGAATCCCTACATGTCCCATCCCAGTGGAGAGCTGCGCTTCTCTGTCTGGGCCTGCAAAGGGGTCTGAGACCCCATCCCAGTGTTGGCTGGGATCAGGTTTGTGCTAAAACCACTTAGGAGCCTGTGTGTGGTGCTTCCTGGAGATGGTGCCGCTCTAGGTCACCCAAGGGCTCAGGGACATATCCTGCAGTTGACATTGCCTAGCTGGCAATTGGACGTCCCCTGGGAGATGGCCACACTCCAGCTATCCCAGCAAGGTGATTCCAGCCTGCCTTCGGGGTGCTGTCCCCAGACCACAAAGCAGCAAACCTGGGGTTTAGGCAATCTTCAGTTTTTCTGTGGCAGCCAGACAGCTCCGAGTGAGACGCTGGCAGAGTGGGCACTGCCAGCCCCCACTCCTCGCAGCGCCCCCTGAGCGGGGAGGTCCAGCACCAAGGGGAGACAGGCCAAGTGTCTGGCTGCCATTCCATCCCAGGCCAGGCAACTTTGCTGGGCCCTCAAGGGCAGAGCAATTGTTTTTTCCCTGGGGTGTTTAGAGTTTTACCTTTGTTTCCAGCTTTTGGGGATCTTTGGGACTTTTTTTTACAATAACGGTTGCAAACACAACTTTCATTGCTTTATCGCTCCTGCTTAATGGGAGGAACTGGTCCTGTCCTTGTTCCCAGCATCACCTTAGCTGGCTAGTGGGGCATTCACGGGAACCTCCCAGCTAGTGGGGCATTCATGGGAACCTCCCAGCAGATCTCTGCCCCCTGCATGGTGGAGGAAGAGCCAACAGCTCTCCTTGCCCCACAGCCGCCCCTGGCTGGGGTTCAAGTAACCAGGAGCAGGACCTCTCACCATCATGGCATCAGTGCTCCCAGTGGGTTTTTGGGAAGGAGCAGGACTTTCTGATGGTCTTAAACATTTGAGGTGCTTTTTTCACTCCTGCAGCTCCTCAGTGCTTGTGTGCTGCCCAGGATGGAGGCAACAAGGAAGCGAGTGTGTGATAGGTAAGCACTGGCCCTTTGCTTTGTTGGACACTGTTCATCTGCCCATCCTTTGCTGAGCCTTCCTGGCCTCACCACCACTGTCAGGGGCCATCTTGACATGCCCCATGGTGGGGACCCACTGTCCTGGAGACCTTTGCCTGCAGCCAGGCTCCCCGGAGATCCTGGAGTCTCTCCTGCCTCCCTGCAGTGCTGAAAGCCAGCAGCATGTGGATGGAATGAATGCTCAGCCCCACTTGTTGGGGTGCTGGTCACAGAGCCCAGCCATGGGGTCCCCTCTGCCCCCACAGTGATGTCCTGGGGTGCCTCAGTGCCCAGTGGGCTCCTCTGTGGGGAACATCATCCCCACTCACCGGCTAGGGGATTTCTCTCCATGCCAACAAGCTTTGGGTGTACGGAGGTGAGAGTGCTGCTCTAGGACCCGACAGACAGTGAGATATCCCCCAGGGTGACACGTGGGGACAGTGAAAGTGCAGCTGCAGGGATGGGGCCCAGAGATTTCCCATTGGTGCTGCAGCAGCGTGGGGAGCCAAGCCAGAGCTGATGGTGGAGGAGAAGCTGCCAGGACCAGGCTCGTGTCCGTCATTGCCCCACTAGGGAGAGGCTGCCAAGGCAGGCAGACTGTCAGGCAGGGGCCGCCAAGCCTGCACGCAGGGTAGCCCCATCTGGGGCCGCTCCAGCTCTTACCGAGAGGCCACGGCAAGCCTGTCGTGAATGCTCAGCCTGAAGCCCCAGGCACTCTCTTCCCTTCATGCAGATGGCTGTTTTGGGGTTCCCATGCTGCTCCCTGCAGCCTTGGCTGGTCACAGGGCTCATCTTGCCTCAGGAGAGCCGGGGGAGATCTGCACGCTGGCAAAGATCACGTAACCAACTAACCCACCGTGCATGAGCCCTCATAACCGCTCGCTGCATGCGTTGGGCGCCCGCGCACTGGGAGCAAGATACGGTTTCCTCAGCATGCAGGCAGGAAGGGAGAAGAACAGGGTCTGCCTGGACAGTGGGGGGAGGCCGGTCCCACCAGTGAGCTGTCCCCATCTCCTTGCCCCCCACCCTCCACCTGCTCTAACCATTAGACTCACTGCTCCTAACCTGTGTAATCTGTCTATTTTAGGGGTTTCTATAGTATCCATCACCGTAGGTCTAAGAACTCTCAGGTAAGGTGGCTGGGATGGGTGGTCTGCTCTCCCTCTCCTAAGGAGAGGCTAAGGAGGCTTGTCCAAGGCCATGCGGGATCTGCCTGCACCGTGGTGCTGCGCGTCCCACAGCCTGTGCCTGCCCCGCTCTGGACATTGACCCCAGCATGAGGTCCCCTTGGCAGGAGAGGGGCTGGTGGCCTTTGGGGGCTAGTGGCCATGCGGGAGCGGTGGGGGTGGGGGTGGCAGTGACACCACTGTGATCCGTAAGGAGTGTAGAGAGGGGGATCATGCTCGCCACTGCCTGCAGACCATCCCCCGTCTGCCCCTGCAGCTGCCTCTGCCAGCAATGGAGTGCTGAGCAAGGGATGCTGCTGCTGGGTGCAGCGGTGGCAGGGACGGGGCTGGGCCGGGTGGCTGGAGGCTGGTGGCAGTGATGTTGCTGTACCAGGTGGCAGGAGGTTGGTGACAGGGATGGAGCTGAGCACGGTGACAGGAGGCTGGTGGTATTTTTCTGGCGAGGGTCCCATCCAGCCTGCCTGGCCGCTTGCCAGGGTGGTCACAGCAGCACAGCTCATCAGCACCAGGAGCTGCCACCGTGCTTCCCTTCCCCTGCTCTGTGTGGCTGTGGGCAAGTTTGGAGGAGCAGGGATGAGCCCTATGGCACTGGCCCTCATGCCTCCCATCTGTCCATCTGTCCAGCCGTCTGTGAGGGGAACTTCACTTGCAAGGAGAACGAGGTGTGCGTCAGGCCCGGCGAGTGCCGCTGTCGCCATGGCTACTTCGGCGCCAACTGCGACACCAGTGAGTACTGGCAGCGCCCGCGTGTCCTCGGTGGGTGGCCCTGCGGTGCTGGCTCATCCCGGGGTGACTTTTCAGAGCAGAGCATCAGGAATGGGGCTGCCGATGCTCTTGCCCTGCCCTTGCCTGTCCCTCTGGCTTTGTCCCCAGGGCATCTTCCCTTTGGAGGGGTCTTGTCTCAGATCCAACGAGCTAGGGAGGAGGGGAGGGGACGGTGGTCAAAAGGTCTCTTTGGGACTGGGGATCCCTGCTGGTGCCCAGTGGTGGTCTTGTCCCACGGGCGGTTCCAGGGCTGACAGCTCTGCCCACAGAGTGTCCCCGGCAGTTCTGGGGTCCCGACTGCAAGGAGATGTGCAGCTGCCACCCCAACGGACAATGTGAGGACGTGACAGGCCAGTGCACTTGCAACCCCAACCGCTGGGGCCCCAAATGCGAGAACGTCTGCCTCTGCAAGCACGGCAAGTGCGACCAGAAGACTGGCAAATGCACCTGCGAGCCCAACTGGTGGGGACCCCAGTGCTCCAGTTCCTGCTATTGCAGCCACAACTCCCAGTGTGACCAGCAGACGGGCAACTGCCTGTGCCAGCCCGGCTGGTGGGGCCGTGGTTGCAACAACCAGTGCTCCTGTAACAACTCGCCCTGCGAGCAGTTCACGGGGCGCTGCCAGTGCCGGGAGCGGACGTTTGGTCCCCGCTGCGACCGTTACTGCCAGTGCTACAAGGGCAAGTGCAACCAGGTGGATGGGACCTGCACGTGTGAGCCGGGCTACCGGGGGAAGTACTGCCGCGAGCCGTGCCCGGCTGGCTTCTACGGCCAAGGCTGCAGGAGACGGTGAGTGGCCAGACCTTGCTGGGCCTGATCTGGCACCGTGGGCTCAGTGGGAGGGAGGAGCGGGAGGTTTCGGGAACGCTGCACCAGGTGATGGGCTCCCCCTCGGCCATTGCAGGTGCGGGCAGTGCAAGAGCCTGCAGCCGTGCACCGTGGCGGACGGGCGCTGCCTGACCTGCGAGGCAGGCTGGAACGGCACCAAGTGTGACCAGCCCTGCTCACCCGGCTTCTATGGAGAGGGCTGCGAGAATGTGTGTCCCCCCTGCAAGGACGGCCACACTTGCAACCACATCAATGGCAAGTGCTCCCATTGCAACCCGGGCTGGATTGGAGACCGGTGAGTGCGTCCGGGTGCAGAATTGGGCCTGGGCAGAGCAATGTGCAGCCTCCCTGCTGCTCCCTGCCCAGGGACTGAGTTGGGCTGAGAGAACTTAATGAAATTCAGCAAGGGCAAGTGTAGGGTCCTGCACTTAGGGAGGAATTACTGCATATATCTGTACAGGTGAGGAACTAACCTGCTGTAAAGCAGCTCAGTGAAGAAGGACCTGGGAGTGCTGGTGGACAGCAGGATGACCATAAGCCAGCAATGGGCCCCTGTGGCCAAGAAGGCCAATGGCATCCTGGGGTGCAACAAGAATGGCCAGCAGGTCAAAGGAGTTTCTCCTACCCCTCTGCTCTGGTGAGGCCACATCTGGAGTATTGTGTCCAGTTCTGGGCTTCCCAGTACAAAAAGGACAGGAAACTGCTGGAGACGGTACAGCAAAGGGCTACAGAGATGATTAGGGGACTAGAATATCTCTCTTATGAGGAAAGCTGATAGAGTTGGGTCTTTTTAGTCTGGAGAAGAGAAGACAGGGAGGATCTTATCAATGCTTATAAATACTTAGAGGGTGGGTGTCAGGAGGATGGTACCAGTCTTTTTTCAGTGGTGCCCAGTGACAGGACAAGAGGTAATGGACACAAACTTTAACATAGGAAGTTCCATCTAAACATGAGGAGGAACTTGTTTGAGGGTGATGGAGCACTGGAACAGGTTACCCAGAGAAGTGGTGGAATCTCCATATCTGGTGACATTCAAGACCCACCTGGATGCATTCCTATGTGACCTTCTCTAAGTGAACATGCCTTGGCAGGGAGGTTGGACTTGATGATCTCCAGAGGTCCCTTCCAGCCTCTATCATTTCGTGATTCTGTGACCAGGGGTTATTGTGGGTTTCTGCAGCCAGGAGGGGAGGGTGGGGATGGGCTAAGCCCTCTGGCACAGCTGTGGGACCAGAGGGAGCCTGTGAGACCCCTGCCCCATGCTCCTATGTAACGCTGGGTGTTCATGGTGGGGCTCATCTCTCAAGCTGGGATACTTTCCCGCAGGCTCATGTACCCAGGACTGGTTCCAGGGCTCTGCAGCACCCAAACAGAGCTGACAACACACTGCCCCACCTCCCTGCTTGAGGGCAGGTGGGTCAGGGAGATGCTGGAGGTCCCCAGGAGCCAAGGGTGCTCCAGCCACCTGCCCTCATCCCTCCCCAGGTGTGAAACCAAGTGTCGGAACGGGACGTACGGGGAGAACTGTGCCTTCGTCTGCACCGACTGCGTCAACGGCCAGTGCCACTTCGAGACCGGCCGGTGCCTCTGCCGCCCCGGCTCCCACGGCACTTAGTAAGTGACCCATGGCAGGCACGCTTTGGGGTGCACCCCAGGACACGCGAGTAATGCTTGGGCACCTCCTGCCCCCTTGGGTCCTGTGCAGTTCCCATCTGAGAGGTTTCCTGTGGGGGAAGGCCCACAGGCAATAATTTGGATGATTTTTTGGAGAAGGGGGGAAAGGATGCGCTAGCAGAGCCGTTCGCAGCAAGGTAACACTGCGAGAGAGGCACTTCGCTTTAGGAAATGCCTATTTGGCAAAAACAAATGCTGTCAATAAACCAGTGGTTTGCTGGGATTTTTTTAAGTCCAGGGTGGAATTTCTAGCTGAAAGGGAGAGAGAAAACCACATCCCAGAATAGCAAATAGCCTCACGGGCATGGCATCTGCAGGGTGCTTCTGCTGCAAGCTACAGCTCCAAATGGAGTTTTCCTCACCCCTGGGAAGAGCTCCCCCCAGCCCCCCGACAAGGGCTTCCCCTTATACCCCTGCCCAAGGAAGGAGCACAAGGGATGCCGATGTCCTGCTCACATCCTCTGGTGGTTTTCTCCAGTGTGGAACTGAAATGCTGTTTGAAAAGGCATTTCCCACCCGGACAGGGCACGCAAACAGCTCCCACAGGTCCTGCCTGCTCAGATTTTCCCAGCAATTAACTGCAAGGGTGATGGCAGTGGCAGCAGTTTGCAGCTGGCATCCTGCCCGTGCCAGTGTTTCACTCAGGGCATGTAAGCAGGGAGTGTTTGCATTTGGGTAGGTTTTAGGGGACTCTGCCAACTCTCATGCTGCCAGAAGAGCTGGCTGCGCCCGGACACCAGCTCAGGATGGCCAGCCTGGGTGTCGATGCCACCTTCAGTAGCAAAGGCAGAGGTAAGGAGGTAAGGTGGCACTTCCAGCAGAGCGCCAGAGGGCAGCATGTGAGTTAAGCTGTTCTGAGACTCTGACACAACACTAAGAGCGTGGGGACTGCTGGGGATGCAGGATCCCAGAGCTGTCACAGTGGCCTGAGCTGGGCCGTATGGGTGCATGCCGGGCAGGCTCAGGGACTTGCCTGAGGTGGATCCCCGGGAGTATGTGCAAACCAGTGTTTTTGTCAGCAGCGTATAATTTTGCTAACAAGAGGATGGTTTCTGGAAGGAAGGCAGAAGCAGTGTCCTCGCTGTGTGAGGGTGTCCTCTGAGCTCTACATTGGAAGGTGTTAAAGGAAAGGCTGCTACAATATTTGTGGCATGCACAAAGCAGTTGATCTCCTCATCATTCCCAGAGGTGTTGAGACCCTCTTGGAAAAAAAATACACCCACCCCGCTCTGCTCTCCCAAAACCTCAGCCTGGGGCAGAAACCTGGGTCTAAATAGTGGGATGAGGAGGTTTGGTTTGCTGTGGGAATATCCCCACTCCTATCCTGCTGTGTTTGCTGCCCAGCGCAGCTGCTCGGAGCAGCCGTGGAGTCTCAGTGCCCATCCCAGCAGGCACATGGCGTCTGGCAGGCACGAGGCTCGGACCAGGCGGCACTTTGCAAATCATCGGAGCATGAAATGGCCTGAGCCATCTCTGGGCGTGGCGCCGAGGTCTGGGGGCAGGCTGCGTTCCCGGGGGATAGGGTTTACGCTGAGGATCACTGGCTCCCTACAGCTGCAGCCGCTCCAGCTGCGATTCTGCTGTCCATGAGCAGCTGGTGGAGGGTTTGGTACCCAAAAGCACAAATCCATCCAAGTCCTGCACCGTGTTGCCTCTCCCACCACTGGGGTGGAAGTTCAGGTTGATTCCACCAACACTGAGAGGTTCTCTTGCTTAGCTGTGTGCCTGGCACAAATTTTCTGTGCTTAAGCGCTTGATGCTCGTGGGTTGGTGCCTGTTCATGTGTGTCCCCATCACCTCGGTGACACTGTTAGGGAGATCATTTTACTGGCAATGGGGATCACATACCAGGCTTAGCCAAACCAGAAGGGTCCACTCTGATGGAGCAGATGCCTTGGGGCTGCTCGGTTGTTTTTTTTTTCTTGGAGGCCAAATAAAAAAAATAATTCTGGGCACTGTCCCAGCTCATGGCCACCATAAGGGTGTCGAGGCCACATCACTGCTGAACTGAGCTGGAAATCCTGCGTGTGACACTAGATTGTCTTTTGAAACAATCTCTGGGTCAACAACCTTTTGTAATTGCTGTGCCTAATTACAAAGCCCCGTGTGGTGAACAAGTGTGAGTCTCTGAGCTCCAGCTGGTCCAAATTTCTTGAGCAGTGGGCAAAGCCACTGGGTGGGCAATGAGCTCCTCCTCCCTGGGGATGAGGGAGCCCCCAGGCTGTGGGAGGGCTATGTTGGAACAGTCTGGAGAAGTGCCCCCTGGTTTTCCCCAGAGCAGGGAGGGTTTGGGAGGATGCAGCAGCCGGAGTGGCAAAGGCTCTCACTCAGCCTCTTCCTTCCCTCCAGCTGTAACCTGACTTGCCCACCCAGCCGCTATGGAGCCAACTGTGCCGAAGCCTGCAGCTGCCACGACGGCGCCTGCGACCCTCTGACGGGCGCCTGCCACATGGGTGAGTACCGGTGGGCACAGGCCAGGGTGCCAGGCTCAGCCACAGGGCCAGCACCAGGGCTGACTGGCCGATTTGGTCTTGCAGAGGCCAACCAGCGGATGGGAGTGATCGGGGCTGGAGCCCTCCTGGCATTGCTGCTCATCCTCCTGCTCTCCCTGCTCTGCTGCTGCTGCGTCTGCCGCAAGAAGGATGAAGCCCACGGGTGAGTGCTGGGGCTGGGTGGGCTCTCACCGGGGAGACCTGCAGATCTGGGGACAGCTGAGAATGCTGGTGACCAGTGCAGGGCCAGGACCGGTGGGAGGATGCAGGGACCACACTGGGACAGTGATGCTGTGGGGAAATTGAGGCAGAGCAGCACTGCCCACACGGCACCATGCACCCTGCGCATCCCTGGGGTTTGAGCGGGTTCCACTGCATCCTCAGGGCAGCACCCAGCCATGGGACTGATGGAGAGGCTTGGGATGAGCCATGTCTGGTGACTCTCTTCTCCCTCTCTCTGACTTGGTTTCCCTTTTGTGGACCATGACTTTGTGGAGATACACCAGGGAGGGGACCCGGTGGACCCCCTGCCTCCAGTCTCCAGAGAGACTGGAGCTGATCTGCAAAGGAAATCCTAAAATACAGTGAGGGCATCAAGATGTGACCGAGACCCCCAGAACAAAACCCTGGGCCATGGGGTGAGACCTGGGGTGTGAGGGGGTGATGAGTTACAGCACTGCCAGCCGTCTTGCCTGGAGACAATTGGAGCAGGGAGTGTGAGGTCCTGCAGCCAGATCAGGATGCCGGCAGCAGAGAAAGCCTCCCCTCATGTGCCAACCACCATGCATGAATTTTCCAGAAGCCTCCCCTTGCAGCCCTGCCAGCTCAATCCCAGTCCAGCATATCTGGCTCGGAGAGCCTGGGGGCTGCATGTGATTGTCCAGCAGATAAAAGCTCAAACACAGCCCCGCATGATGAAGTATCACGGAGGGAGAGAGGAGAAGGCCCAAAAGAGTCTCCTGTCTCCTGGGATGCCTGGACTTCTGCAATGACCTCAAACAACTGAGTCACCTGCAGTGCTGTCCCAGCGGTGGTCCCACACTGGAGCATCCCAAGGGACCATGGCAGCAGCAGGCACGTTGCAGGTTGCCTGGCATCAACATACAAAGCCGCTCACTCCTGTGGCTACAGATAATTGCTTGAAACCTCGGCCCCAGGAGGTTTCAAAACCAAAGAGCAAATAAAGAGAAGCCACGTGTTTGTTTTCTGGGTTGGGATGATTTTTAGTTTTTTTTTAAAGATTCAGAGTCTTGGCTGGGCGTTGTAGGTGTTTTGGGCCAGACTGCCAACAGTCATGGCCAGATCTGGCCTTGCCACCATCCCCTGGCACTGCTCTGCCTCCTGGCATGGTGTGAGCTGATGCCCAGGGCTGGCAGCAGCCCCAGCATGTTCCCAACCACCTGTGCCCTGGGTGTCCCCCTGTTTTGATCTGACCCATTATCCTTCCCCAAACCCCTTTGTGTTTGCAGCACCCCTGAGCTCTAGCAGCCCTTGAAGGCTGTCCCCACTGTGGTGTCTCTCTGATGGGTCCATCACCCTCTCTTGCAGCTCCAGCCAGGACCCGGCAGCAGCCAAGAAGCCACCAAGACGCTTGTGTGGGCGTTTCAGTCGGATTGGCATGAAGCTCCCGCGCATACCCCTGCGCCGGCAGAAGTTACCCAAGGTCGTCGGTAAGGTGCTGGGGTTTGGGGAGGGGGCAGAGAGCCAAACTCCAGGGGCTTTACTCCTTGCAGGGCAGTGCATGTGTCTCAGAGCATCCTTTCCAGCCCTAAACCCAGGGCGGTGAGCACAGCAGAGCGGTGATGGGGACACGTGGGGCCCTGGGACCATCGCAGTGCTTGGTGCAAGCTGCGTGGCTCATGGGGGCTCAGCCCTTTCTCAGTCTGTAGCTTCTGGATCTCGACACATCATTTCACTTTGTGAGGGTGGTTGCCTGGAGCTCTGCTGAGTTCTTCTGTGAGGTTTTTAGATTACTGAGTAGAGGAATGATCCCTGTCTCAGCAGCAAAACACCTAATTTGCCCATTTGGTCCAGTCCTGACCTAACCCTGCCCCTGCTTTGCATGGAGCCAGAGCACCCAAGCTGGGACCGGAGCCCAGCCCACTGCTGTGCACAGCAGAGTTGAGGATGGAGAGGTAGAGACTTTGGGTGAGCTCCCTATTCTGCCAGAGCACAAACTGAGTTTGTAGGGGGATGGTTGCAGCTGGCAAGGCCCCTGACCTGGAGTTCTCGGGGCTCTTGGGGACCTCCTGCATCCAGGCAGCTGCAGGATGCTCTCCCAAGCACACTCCACACCCTCCTTGTGCTCATCCTGGCGTGAGGAGCTGGGGATGTGCTGCCTCAGAGAGAACCCTGTTGAATAAACTCAACCGGGAAGCGAAGGCAGCTCTTCCTGCCCTGTGCTGGTCTGGGGCTCTGCCCTGTGTCCCTCTTCCCGAGCCCAGCACTTCCTGAGACATCAAAATGCTGGTGGGGTGCCCTGAGCAGCTGTATCCCAGCACACAGTGGCTTGACACAAGGCCACATCCCCCACGCTAGGTGGGACAGGGCAGTGGCCCCTGTCTCGTCCCGCCCTGCCTGAGCTCCAGCATCAAAGCCAGAGTGGGGAACGACTCCTCGTTGCATGGGGCAGAGCTTTGCTGTGCCCTGGATCAGGGTGCGCCGGGGCTGGAGAAACATTCCTGCTGCAAGGATAACAGAGGATAACAGAGGCTGTGTTTGTGGAAGAGGCCAAGCAGGGCTCGGGGCGTACACAAGGTGCTTGTGTGCAGCAAGGGCAGGGGAGGCTAAGGGGGCTGCCCGCGCCTTCCCCACGCCGGCCTGGGGGCAGCTGGCACCCGCCCAGCTGCTCTGTGTAAACAGGGTGGCAGCAGCCCCAGGAAGGGCTGAGGATGTGGCACTAGTGCTGGAGGGATGCTTGGGATGGTCTTGGCTCCTGGTAGGGCTGGAGCTCTTCCTGAACCCTGATGTGGGTCTGTGCTGGAGATTGTTATTTCACTGAAGGGAAGGGCTTTGGTCAGTGCTTACCTTGTTTTCACCATCTTATCGTACACGGCAGAGCCGGTTTGGGTTTCGGCAGCTCCCAGTCCCACCAGTGCATGGTCCAGCAATGCCTCCAGCCCCTGTTGGGTCTGAGGACCCCGTGGGCAAGGGAAACCCTGTGATGCCCAGTGACTGCAGTACCATGTCAGCACGTGGCTCCGCCTGGAAGCCACGGCTGGCAGTACCTGGTGACAGGGGTTCCCTGTTCCCTGCATTAGTCCTGCCCCAGCAAGAGAGTCCATGGGATGCTGAAATGTCCCATCTAAAGTGCCAGGTCAGCGCTGGAGGTGCTCGGGACCCTGTGGGCAAGTCACAGTGCTATCAGTGCTGGCTGAAGCCAAGGATGTCCTGTAGACGGTCACTCTGGATGGGTTCGTGTCCTTGCAGGGCTGCAGGCACCACCGTGAACACTGCTGGCACCAGGTGGGTTTTCCCCTCTGAACTCAAAAATGTTCATGGTCACCACCAGCGAGCACAAGCCCACACATGGTAGAACCTAACAAGGTGGTTGTTGAAGCCCCAACAAAGCTCCTTGGGTGCCTGGAGCTCCAGGTGCACCCCTCAAAAGCTGCTCCCCAGCCTTGGTGCCAGCTTTGGATCCACAGCATCTCCCAGGGGATTGCACCCGAACTGGCAGCCCACACAGCCGTGTCCTGGGCTGACACCAGCAGCCATGAGACCAAGGTTTGGACATCCCTGTGTGCACGGGTTTCATGAGGTTTTTTTCTCAGAATGTCAGCAGTAGCAGTGCAGGTCTCGGTTGTGTGCCACCCTGTGGATGCCAGGGCTGACCCAAGCTCTGCACCACACGATGCCTGCTTCTTCACCCCACTGCCACATCTCCTTTCCAAGCTCAACCAGCCCTGAGAGCGATGCCAACTGTGGAGAGCTTGGGATGAGCAGGAAGGGTGACTGGGGTGGCTCTCGGGCCACGGTCCCACTGTCCTTGCCATGCCTCCCCACCATTTCATCCTGGTCTGGAGACCGATTGGCCACTGTGCAAGCGGGGCTGAGGGCGGAACCCTGATGCTGTGGCCCCAGGAGATTTCGGGGAGCAGTGGCAGAAGGGGACCCACCAGAAGCATCCACATTTCTCCCAGCCCCATGATAAATGGCCGGGGGAGATAAATCCCAAGGGACCACGCAGGAGCCACTGAGCCCAGCTCTGGGTGTGTTGCATATCTCCTTTTTATCCTTTGGCTGTATCCTGGGTCCTGTTTGAGTCCCAGAGATGCCTCGTGGCCATGAGTCCCAGCCACTCATTACGCTTCCTCTTAGGAAGCATCTCCCTTTATCCAGTTCCAATCGGCTGCTTTTAATTTTCCCTTTTTGGTTTTTATTACATGGAAAGCCATCTTGAAACTGCTGCTTCCCCCTCTCCAGGCCATTTGCTCTTTAAATATCACTGGTTTTGTTTTTTGGTTTTTTTTTCTCCAAGAAGCCAAACTATGCAGGACTGAGCGTGCATCCCTGCCATCGTTTTAGTGACTGTATCTCTGAAGCCACATTCCCTAACAATGAATAAATGTTCCAGTGAGCATCCCAGTAACACTTAGAGTTATTTCGTTGTAAAACAAGGAGATGGAGCAAGAATCAAACAGCCCAAGCAGGAAATTGCAGGGCAATTTAGATGGTAGGGATGTGTGGGCAGAGGTTATGAATACCTGGAAATATCGATGTACAGCTGCTGTGTGTGGGGGGCTTCCTGTGTGCTGGGATTTTGAAGCCCTTGCTGCAAAGCAGGGCTCTGCCTAGGCTTAGAAGCAGCTTGTCACCATCCCAAGAGACAAAAGCCACCGGGCAGGGGATAGGGACAAGACCATCTGATGCTGCCTGACTCTCTGGGAAGGTGTGTCCCCTCCACCCAGCTGGGTGCTGCCGCAGGCCCCTGAGTACCCTGAGGATGATGCTGATGCTGTGGGAACCTGGGGAAGCCCTGCAGGGTGGGTTGGGATATGACCTTACCCAACAAAAAGCCTTAAAAATGATCAGACAGAAAAATCAGTCCCTCCTGGCACAGACAACTGTCACTGCTCAGCCTTCTTTTTTTTTCAACTGTTGAATCCAAAAATAGTTTTTACCCTAGGTTTTTTCTCTCTGGTGTTTTTTTCCTTTCTGCTCAGCTTTGCTGTAGGCAGCCCCCACAACAGAGCAGGCAGCACAGGGGCTGCTCCTCGGCTCCAGGATGGGACAAGCTACCAAAGGGGTTAAGATGTATCAGAATTGGGAAAAAGCAGTGATGCACATCCCCCTGCCGCAGACATCCTTTTACCATCCATCTACCTCCTTTTGCAGAAGCTGCAGGAAAATTCAAATGGTGATGCTGAAGTGAAAATTTGGACAATTAAAATCAGCAGTTCGTTTCTTTCTCTGGGAAGGGGACAGTTGCAGTGCCAGGACTTCCTTTGCATGATGGCTGTGCTGGGTTGCACAGCTCATGGGTGAGCACCAGGACTCACTGAGTCCTCGTGGGACCCAGGGGTTTGAGTTGCTCGTCCCTCTGCCACATGCATCCTTAATTTGGGCAGCTGGAGACCAGCTGTGGAGAGGAGGGATAGATGAGAAGCATTAAGACTTGCATGGGCTCTGCTGTCCACACCTACTTGTCCCCAGGCATGGGAGATGCTGGTCACCACCATTGCTGGTTGATGGCTTCTGTGTGCGCCTGGCTGGGGGACTTGGTGGGGATGCTCACCAAGAGATGTCCCCATGCCTGGGGTGCTGTACCTGTCCCCATACCCACCGGCAAATTGCAGGGGTCAGCTATGCAGCATCCCACCCTCCTGGCTGGTGTAGGGGCTGGGAGGGTCTGAGAGGATGGACAGTAACAGCAGTTCCTTGCCCTCCCAGTGGCCCACCACGACTTGGAGAACACCCTGAACTGCAGCTTCATTGAGCCACCCTCTGTGGTGGAGCAGCCATCCCCATCCTGGTCATCGCGCGGCTCCTTCTCCTCCTTTGACACTACGGACGAGGGACCTGTGTACTGCGTCCCCCACGAAGGTGAGCGGGGAGACAGGGGGCTTCCCCACGGCACTTTGGAGCCACCATCAGGGGCCACCTCCCACTCAGTGGAAAAGCATCACCCTTGCACAGTGGGGACTCTGTCACTCTGTCTCCTCATGCCTCAGGAAGGGATGTGGGTGCCAGTGTTACCTCCCATTCAGTTTCAGAGCTTCCTTCTCTGCTCTGGGGTTGTTTTAAGAGCCCTCTGGTGCCGGGGTCCCTGACTGGGAGGAGAGAATGGGGCAACCTGGGAACACACCGGGGTGTGTGTGGGAAAACAGATGGGATGCCATCCCACTGTACTGTGGGAGCATCTCAGTCCTTCCCCCACCTGACATCCCTGTGCTCTCTTCCCACAGAGAGTGTGGGTGACAGCAGAGACAGGGGTACACCCGCCAGCCCCGGGGACAAGCTGGTGGCCTCGGCCGGTGGGGAGGAAGCAGGTGAATACACCTTCCTGAAGGAGACAGGCTCTGTCAGAGCCTTCCCAGCTGACAGCAGCGAAACGCCCCTGCTCAAGTCCTCGGACAGCGAGCGCTCCTCCTGCGGCTCAGGCTCAGCCGGTGCTGCGCTCTACGCCCGCGTCGCCCGTCTCTCCAAGCAGTCCAAGGAGGAAGAAGATACCAGTGCGGATCCCCGCAGCTCTGGGAAGCCACCATCCCCGGAAAGGACCAAGCCCCGTCCCCCAGACCCGGCCACGAAGCCCAAAGTCTCCTGGATCCACAGCAGGTGCAACTCCAGCCAGTCCAACTCGCTGCCAGCGCCCAGCCGATCCCCAGAGCAAGTGGCCACCCGATCCGGCAGCCCCGAGCAAGGCCAGTGCTTGGCCAAGAGGAAGAGGAGCCCGAGTGAGACTTCAGCCGGCCTGCAGGGCAGAGTGGAGGAGAAGGGCAGCGCACGGGGCAAGGAGAAAGCGCAGAAGCAACCGAAGGAGCCTGGCGTCCCTGAAGGCAAAGCCAGCCTCGCTGGGGAGCCCCAGTCACCCTCCAAGCCCAAGCAGAGGAGCAAAACCAGCTCAGAGCCAACAGAAAACATCAATGGGGCAGTGCAGAACGCCTTCCGCAAGATGGGTGCCTTCCAGCCAGAGCGGCGGGTTGGGGACAACAGGGATGTTCCTCGCAGCCCCAGCGCCAGCAAAGCCCGCTCTGAGCCCCTCCATCCTCACCTGGCCTCCGAACTGGCCGCCCAGCTGAAGGAAAAGACTCAGAGCCTCAACAAGGTGGACGGAGGCACCCGGGCGAATGGGGTGGGCGCCCAGCGGGAGAAGCCCACCCCTCCGCAGAAAGCCAAGCGCTCAGCAGCCGCTGGCGGCCAGAAGACCAGCAAGCCCTTGCTGCCCACCTCTCCCCACCTGCAAAAACTGATACCTGGGTCGGCTGAGCCGGCGACCGGGGAGCCCAAGCGGGTGGAGAAGCCAAATGCCGGCAGCGGCCAGGACCAGGCTCTCCACAACGAGCAAGCAGCCAAGAAAACCCCCATTAAAAAGCCTCCCAGGAAGAAGAGCCGAGAAGCCAGCCTGGAGTCACCCAGAGCAGCTGCCATGCCCACTCAGGCAGTGCAGTGACTGGGAGCCGGGCACTGGCCCTGCACCGGCCGGCTGTGTGCCGGGAGGAAGGACATTTGCCAGCATGGCCAGTGGACATGGAAGCCTGCACTGGGCAGGAGGCATGGGAAGAGCCTTGAGCCTCCATTTCCCTCTGCTCTCCATCTCTCTCATCCCCCGTTTTTCCTTCAATCTCCCCTGTCCCAGAACCTGGTTCTCCCTCTCCATGCCCTACTGCCTGCTCCCTGCCCACATCTGGCAGCTCACCCTCCCCCCGCACAGGGCAGGACCGCAGCGAGCCAGCCCAGACGCCAACCGGGGGGGATGTTGGTCCGTGCGTGGCTTATCCCTCCCCACATTTTTGTAGCAGTATTATCGATCGCATAAGCAGCGCTTGTTGTACTAGATGTACCCACGGTATATTCTGCAGTAACGGAGCCACTCGCTTCCCATGCCCTACTCCAGTCTGCCGGGCTCGCGGTGCACGAGGTGTTTGCTGCTCAGCACCCGAGACATCGCCGGCGATGTGCCCCATGTCTGTCACCAGCAGCAAACCCCAAGCCACAGTGCCCTGGGCTCCAGGCACGGCTCTCCATTGCCGGTCTCGCCACAGCCATGCTGCGCCCAGTGTGAGGTCGAGCTGATTTCAACCGATGCCACCCTCCCCTCTGCCCCTGGGGTTGCTTCTGGCCAGGAGTAAAGCACTATTTATGGCCAGAGCCGGACACCTCTCAGGTTGCCGCGTCCCATCCAGAGGAGTTGGAGGGATGAGTTTGGTACGACAGAGCCTGGCACCTCTGCAGAGCGCTTTCCTAATAAAAATGTATTTCTTCTGTAGCCAGGTGCCATCTCTCTGTGCCCCAGGCTCCCTGTGGGCAGGCGACGTGCAGGCATCACCTGGTTCTGCTCTCAGGTGCTCAGCCTGATCCTGAGTGGAATGCAGTGGAGAGATGGATGACCTTGTGGCAGGTATAGGTAGGTAGGCAGGGTGGGGAGACAGGTCCTTTCTGCTGCCTGACAGGTCCTCTTTGCCCCCCAGCCCAGGGGGGCAAGGTGAGGAGCCCCTCGGTATCCAGCATACTCCCCCGGCCCAGAGAGAGCCCCAGGGGGTGGACCGGTCTTGTGGTCAGATCCTCTCCAGCATAGCCAGGATTGGACCCTGGGGTTCAAGAGAGCTCTGGCCAGGGTAAAGAGAGTCCATTCCTGGCTGGGTGCTCAGGGTGCTGGGACACAAGCGTGGAGGTACATGGGGGAGCTGGCAGCAGGGTGAAGGGTTCTGACCTCAGCTTTCTAACCCTGCTGTCAAGAGGCTGCCAACCCAGGCAGCATTTGTGCTCTTCACGCAGCCCTGGGCACAGTGCTGCCGCGTGGCAAGGTTGGGACAAGTCCAAGGGCCAGCTGAGATGGGTTTTCTTCCACACCTGGGCTTCTGCCCAAGATTGCTGAGCAGTCCTGCTAGCATCCTGCCTGCAACATGCCTGCCCACTACCTGTGTGCTCCTATCACTTTGCCTGTGCACTGCCAGCAGCACACTACCTAATCTCTGCCTGCACTTTGCAAGCTCTCTACCTGCTCCCCATGCTTTACCTGCTCTCTGCCTGTGCTTTGCTCGTCCGTGCGCTGCCTGTGCTTGTGCCGCTGCCTGGGTTGGTGATGGGGAGGATGGGGTGCTCTGCAAGCTCCCTAAAGCCCTGCCTGTCCTGACACTTGGCCAGGGCCCACTGCCTGCGGGACTGTGAATGCTGGGTCCTTTGGGGCAGTGGCTCTGCCCCTGACAGTCTCCTTCAGCCTCAGCTGGAGCCTCCAGCAGCCTGTAGAGCTGCAGCACCCACTGCTCTGCCCAGTTCTCCCTGCTGTGAGAAACCGAAGTGAAGCTCTCCACTCCCATGGGAGCTAGGAGCACTGGTGACCACTGTTCAGCCATCCTGAGGTCTGCCCACAGTCGAGGACAGTGGCCCGGGAGAAGACCAGACCAAAAGGCCGACTATGGGGCAGTTTCAGAGGTGATGGAGGCAGCTGCTAGAACACCAGGATGGAATGAGACCACCTGAAACCAGGATTGCAGCTGGCCCCGCACAGCACTTTGGAGGGGACAGGGCTCAAGCGTGCTCCCTGGCATCGCTCAGCACCATGGAGTTGGAGCCAGCACAGTATCTGACACTGGCTGGAGAAGCATTGTCTCAGCGAAAAACTGATGAATAAAGGGATAGGACATCACACAACTTGTCAGCATTGCTTACCAGGCTCCTGGCCACCTTTCAGAGTCCCTTCACTCTCCCTCCCCTTTCCTTCAGGTTTTACTTAAGAAGATTGAAGGACAGTGGCTGAAACTACTCCTGGGACATCACACAGTGCAGAAACAGATGATGAATTAGCTCGATGTCACCAGAGACAAAATAGACAAAACCAATAGAAAAATGGGCACACTGAGTCTGCGAGACCTGGGATGGCATTGAAGCTCCCCTCCTTCTAATACAGAGGCCACTGGAGAAACAGAATAGGCTTCCAGGAGATTCAGAAAGGTCTGAGACTATGGCTGATAAACAGCCGTAGGTTAAGAAGAAAAAGAAACCAGGCAATAAAAGTGCCAAAATAATACAATTAAAGAGGAAAGAGGTTTTCACAGACATCACATGGTCCTATACAAATCTCTTCACACCAGCACTGAAAAGCAATTGGGAGGACCCAGCCATGATGCTCATGATGGTGGCCCAGCAAGTGAATTTGGGAATAGCCCCAGCCCCGTCTCAAGGCACTTCCTCACTAGCGCAGGCTGCAAAGCTGGTGCTGATGCCCAAGGAAAGTTGGGCACTGTAGGCTCAACCTGGTCCTCAGGCTATCCTGGGACAGCAGAGCTTCACCCAGGCATGAGACCATCCACAGGCTCCAATCACAGCCCCAGCAAGCCAGAGGAGAGCCTGCAAGCGAGCAGCCTACTGGTAAATGCAAAAATCCCATGTCGCAGATGCTGGTGTGTGTCCTGGCAGGTCACTGAAGGCTCCAGCCCATCCAGACCGTAAACATCACATCAGGGTGGCTGTGGCTGAGTCTTAGGAATCTCCAAGGATGGAGATTGACTGCTCCAGAGCTGTGCCACCCTCCTGGGGAGGAGTTTTCTTCTGGGGTCCAGCCTGAACCTCCCAAGATGCAGTGGTGGCTGTTGGCCCCCTTTGTGTCGTCTTGCACCACCAAGAAGGGTTCAACTTCATTGTCATAGTTGTGGGCTGCTCTTAGACCCCCTTTACCTCTTTGTGTCCAGGCTAACCCAGCTCAGCCCCCTCCACCTCTCCTGGCGCAATGTGTACAGCTCCGTTACCATCTTGGTAGACCTTCTCCAAGCTTGTTCAGTTATTTCACATCCCTTTTGAACTGGGAGGCCCACATCAGGATCCTACTGGGTAGAGAGACAGCAGCTTCTTTCAGATGGCTGCCCATGCCCTTCCCAGTATCGCCCACTATGGGCTTTGCCTTAGTCTGGAAGAGAGTAACAAGCTGATGTTCAACCTGAGGTTGACTGTAGCCTCCAGGTTCTCTTCACCAGGGTCCTTCTAGCGCAGATGGGTCAGATGCTTCTTCAAGAAAAGTCCTGTGATGCCGTAAGTCATGAAGGACATCACCATCACACCGGATGAGGCATTGCCACAACTCAGCATCACAAAGGATTGATTTCTTCACATAATGTGACGGTGAATCTCTTTTCCAAGCATCCTGCCAGGTCCTGCAGGCATTCCTCCGACCGCTGCACTTTGGCTATCTCTTACTGACAGCACCCTCTGATAGACACCGGTGAGAGGACTTTGTTTAGGGGTCCTTATATCATCAGAGGCTGAAAAACATAAAACAATTCCCCTGCTGCTGTCAGTCTCACCGGAAAGATCATATGCAGCATAAATATGCTTGCTTTTCTTAGCCGCTTCCCACCACTCTTTTGGATGTGCAGAAACCTTTGACCTCAAGGATAGATCAGCTGAACCCAATCACAGGAAGAAGTCATGATGAGGAGCAAATCCAGGTCTTCTGCTACGCTAAGATGGAGCAGAAGGCACCCTCAGGAGCCACCTTCCCCAACAGACAGGTCAGGCTTTTGGTGACAACGCGATGGCTTGACTAAGCACGTTGCATGGCCTCCCATGGTGAAGGAGAAGCAATGGATGAGGTTGGCAGGAGATGCTGTGATGGAGCAAAAGCTGGCCAGTGGCCACTAGCCCTCCTCTCCACTGGCGCCTCATCCAGGGGAAGTAGAGGAGCACAGTGGCACTTGTGGCCTCCACTAACACTTTAGCACTGATCTTCTTCCCATTTCATTTCAATTTCCCCAAACTGAAGAAGGAGCCTTTGGGTTGGACAACGGCACATTTGTTTTGGCTTGGCTGGCGAGCAACGATAAAAGTGGGCCCGTTGCCAACAATTCATTTCCTATTTCAGGCCCTACCAAAAATAAACTCAGAAAGGAAACTCCAATGAAAAGCGAATGCACATGAAGACAACAGGCTCCCAAAATGATGCAGGAAATCTCTCTCTCAGCGCTTGCTGGGAGAGGGGATGGCAGAGATGGGGGTATTTCATGATGGAGAGGGGATGGAGGGTCTTGAGGAGCTGCATAAGCTTCGCTAGCACCACAGCACAAGCCAGGGTTATAGGGATAGAAATACCTGTTCAGTTGACACTTCATGTACCGGCTTCGTGTGAGTGCATTACATGGCGGGGAAATGTCCCTTTTCCGTCTTTGCCCCCAAAAGTGGATGTAATGGTCCCTGGTTGCCTTCCCCAGGACACGACTGTGGGGATGCTCAAGCTGGGGACACTGGAATGTCCCCCTGCCACGTAGGTGACATTCTGGTGCATCCGGCATCCAACTGGAACAGGGCTCCTCGCAGCCGGGCTGAGCGGGTCACCCTGCAGACTGGGACCCCAAAGAGGAGCAGCCACCACAACGCCACCAAAACCATTTCACATTCCTCACCACAGCCACCAGCGATCTCATCGGCATCCCTGGAGGGCTGCAGTACCATTTAAGTCACAACAAATATCAGCATTTTTGCAGACCATCATCTCCTGCTTGCACACCTACTCTCTGCCCACCAGCTCTGGTCCCGTGGTGGGGCTCAGCCCCGCTGCCAGCCCCCAGCACCAGCAGCACAGGCACTGCGGTCCCGTGCGATGCCTAGCCCTGGCATCAGCCCCCAGTGGGAAGGAGAAAGCTGTGCCCAGTGCTCCATGATGCCAGAGATCGCCGTGAGCGTGGCCAGTGGCACCAGGACCCTATGCCACCAGCCCTGGCGTGGCATAAACACCTTGAACCAGCACCTGCAGCTTTCCCTTGGGACAACGGAGATTTTGGATGGCTGGCTGCAGGTTTTTCCCCCATGGAGGGTTGCTGGGGACAGGTTTGTTGCTGCAGTGACAAAATGTGCCACGAGACACAGGACGTCGGTATAAATATTTACTCCAGGAGTATATATTTTTTAATATGTATGCATATACACACAAAAATACAAATGTATATAAAATATATATACACACAGTCCTATACACTCCAAGAGTAATTTTTTTTAATGTGTCTATATACTTATTTTCATACATATACAAACACAGTCTCCTATACAGTCCTGAAGTACACAGTATATATACTTATATAAGTATATATATTTGCACTTCTGTATTTTTTATATACATATATACACCCTTTTATATTTTTTTCTATTTCTGTTAGTTTTTATATGTATACTTGCATATATAGATGTGTGTATATATATATATATATACACACACTTATATATTTATATAAGCTGCAGGAGCTGAAGGTGAGGATGTCCAGGCCAGGCTGAGCCTGCCCCCCAGTCCGCAGCATCCCAGTGCCAGCCCCATCACTGCCAGCCATGTGCCACCCAGGCATCTCCCGACACTGTACCCACATTTCAGGTCTGTGTGACGTTGACTCCAATGAACGCCACGCTGGGCATCTCCCCGAGGATCTGGGTTTCAGGGAGCCATAGCCACGGGGCTCTCCCAGCACGGACATTTTTGGGGAGCAGAGTGGTGGGGTATCTGGCAGGGACTTTACCCTCCTGCACCATCCTGAGCACAGGAGCAGCTCCAGGCTCTGCAAACAGGACCTGGCACCTCTCTAAGGCTATTTTGTCCCCGCTGACGAGCACCGAGGGGTGGCCAAAAAGTCACACTCCTCTGCCCCGTCCTCTGCTGCAGCACTTCACGTGGGCCGAGCTGAAGGGTGGACTTTGAACCGAGGATGTGTCCTCAGCTCATCAGGGTCTCCAGGGGACCCTCCGCAGTCCCCCAACACTCCAGCCCGAAGTACAGGATGCACATGAATGTGCTGTTTTGGGGAGTCAGTGGCCACGCACAGAGCAGCCCCAGGGCACCTCAAGGCAGGCATCAGGCAGCAGCGCAACATCTCCTCAAACAGCCCACCAATCAAACCCACTCTGGCTCCATTTTAAGACCCTCCCTCATCCAATGCAGAAGTGGAAACATTTGCATGTGATCCAGGGCACCAATTAATCCCTGGCCCTAATGAACTGCCCTGCAAGAAGGGACAAAGCTCAGCAGCTGCAGCACTTTGGGGCTGCAAACACATTTCTAGCACACGGAGGCACCTCTGAGAAGATCCAAGAGCTTGAGCCTTTATTCCAGCCTCTGGAAACTCTGTCTGGCATCATTTGGGAAAAATCCTCTTTTTTGACTGGGAAGCATGAGTGCTGTCACATCCAAGCACTCCGAGCAGGAGAGGAAGAATAATTAGGCATAAGATGGGCAGAGGCTGCTGCTCAATTTATCCCCACGCCTGCGCTGCCCCGTCCACACTCCACAGCACACCTGGCCGTCTTTAGCCTGTGCAGCAGCACAAATCAACGGCACAATGTCATCACTCTGCCAGCGCCTGGATTTCGTTAGGAGCCCCATGATCAGCCATGGCTGCTGCTGGGTGCTGGCGGTGCTCCCCCCGCAGAGCTGCTCGGGATGCAGGGGCAACAGGCCAGGGCGCGGGGCTGAAAGGGCACCTTGTCCACAGGTGGGAGCAGCAGCCGTCTCAGTGGGACAAGGGGTTGGTCCCCTGGGAATGTTTGAAGAGACTGAAAATATCCTTAAGGGAAAGGAGCGTTGCCTGAAGCCATCCCCTGCTAGCGTGGTGGTTGCAGGGGCACAGCAGTATGGAGTCCCTGGAGCATCCCTTAACCCACAAGACAGGACTCAAGGGCTTGGGTCACTGCCCTCCTCAAAAGTCAGGCTGCTGGAAAAGAGGAGTAGGGCTGGGAAATGGGCAGCCCAAGGCTATGGGATGGAAGGAGCTGGCTGCATCCCACTGCAACCCTTGCCGCCCACTGCAGCCACGCATCCTTGGCAGTCCACTCCATCCTTTGCACCACTTACATCTCTTGCATCATGCTACATCCGCTGCATCCCGCTGTATCCCACTGCATCCTTTGCATCCCTTGCATCCCTTATATCCTTCACACCCTTTCCCCCCTTGCAGCCCATGGCCCCCACACATAACTTGCAGCCACGCCCACACAATTCTCCTTTCTCTCAGGTTCTCCCTCTCGGGTTGGAAGGTCCCACTGTGCAGTGACTGGAGACCCCCACACCAGCCAGCTGGGAGCAGGGGAAACAGCTCCTGTCCCTTAACCGGAGTGAGCTCAGGCTCACCAGGCAGGGCCATGCAGGCAGGACCAGGCTGTCCATGGGGTGCTATAGGTCTGTCACTTCACATGAAACAGGCCTTTGGACAAGTCCTCTGCTCTGCAGGGAGTGGAGATATGATCTGCTCCTGGGATGCTGAGCCCCAACTAACACAGATTCATCCTGTCAGAGCATCCATATCTCCTCCTGGGGAAGGATGTGCAGTCAGGACATGGGTGTGCAGCACACAAGTCCCTGTGGATGCTCAGTTCAGGCAGCTGAAGCCTGGCCATGTTTTCAGACACATTTCCAATGATGCATGCTCCTCCCAGCAGCTTTTCCAGCTCAGTAGCCCTTACTCCACTGGCTACGTCAGCAGCTGGTTGGGAAGGGAGCACGGAGGTTTCACCCAACACCACCAAGCGCCAGCGACCACCTCAATCCAGATTTTATTTTAGTTGCAGCTCAGGGGTGAAACTCTCATTCAGATATTCAGCTCCAGAGGCCAGAGCAGGGGAAACACTTTTACTCTGCAGTGTTTAAATTGGAATAAATCCAGTGAGCCCAAAGCCTTGAGGCTCTGGCAGTCCTGGCCACACACTCCTCTCACCCAGGGGATGAGTGTGCATAAGGCTCAGGTCAGACATGAGGTTAAGTGTCCCAAAAACAGAAGGAATGAAGCTGGGGATGGGCAGCAAAGCCACTATGAGTGGGTGACCACTCACCCAGCACAGGATAGTGTTGGGGCACTGGTGCTGGAACCCCTTCCCCAGAGGTGCTGGGAGATGGTGCAGCTCTTGGAGGGCCCAAGGAGGAGCTGGAAGAGACTTGGGGAAACCATCCAAACCAAGCCAGGTGAGGAGAACCGGATCCAGCCCTGAGGAGAAGGAGCCACCCCAAGACCCGTCCCTGCAGGTTTGCTGCCCCAAGAGCGCCCTGGCTCTATCCCCAGCTCAAGTACCAGCCAGGGACAAATGGAGAGCACTGTGGCTTGGGCTGAGCTGCTGTCAAATCACTGGCTCTAGCACAGCCGACCCAATCCATAGGCACGGCACAGAGAGCAGAGCTTGCCAGCTCCCGGTCCGAGCCCCAGGTGATGCTGCCTTGTCCCCAGCCCCACGGTAAAAGCAATAAAGCTACGTTTGGTGCAAAAGCTGCAATACATCAGCCTCTCTCGCTGACAGCTGGCTGCCTGATGAAACCATGCTCTCCAAAGTCTGATCGACTGCACAGGGAGCTCCCAGCTCCAGAGCAGTGAGTCAGAGCCATTGTGATTGATCTCGGGTTTCTCTGGAGGATTATTCCTAACTGCGATGTCCTCTGCTTGCAAAATCGAGCTGTCCTGCTCCATGCACATGGGCGCCTCGCTCCAGCTGCCTTCTCTGCTCAACTCAGGGTCCAGTAAGGTCGTAAAAATGCTCTTTTTCAGCACTTCTGAGTGCAGATATGCACTTTGGGGAAAGTAACATCCAGGCATCCCATCTGTAAATGGGCATTGGACACCTTTGCAAATCTCTCCATACTGGGAGATATTTTCCCTGCGGGTGAGTGCAAGAAGCCTGAATCCCACGAGGGACCCTTTGCTTAGGGGCAAGGAGTGAAGATCCAGTGGGAAACAGAGTCCTTTGGCCCTCTGGATGTCCATGCATGTCCCATGCTGGGGCACAGGTTCCATCCCACAACCTGTGCGTGTCTCCCTGCTTCTCACCACACACCTCTACATCAGCAGTGTGACGAAAGCAGTATAAGGAAAGTTGGTTTGGGGGCTCCAATGGCCATGAGCACCCATCCTGCCTCAGCACTCATCCTGCCCAGCAGGGTGCATCGCTTTGTGCTATAGGCCAGCAGCAGCCAGAGCAGGATGATGTGATGAGACCACGTGCAGGTTCTGTTTGGCTCTTCTCCAGCCCCTCTTGCCTGGGTAAACTCTGTGGTGCAGGTGGCAGGGCAAGGAAGGACAGAAGGAGCCTTCTTGCTCTGTTTGTCCCTCCATAGCTGAATCCAGGCCATATTAAGGCTCTTCCTAAACATCACAAGCCAACTTCAGAGTTGTCTCTGCTCTCTATCCCTGGGTCCAGATGCCATGATTTTCTCCTGGGTGCTAGCAGGTCCTGGGGAGCACGGGAAGGACCCATGCTTTCTTCACCTGTACTGTGTCACTAAAGATGCTTACGGCACCACTGCAGACACCGTCACCTTGACAGAAAGTCCCTATCCCAACCTGAGCGCACACCACAGGAGCCTTGTGCACATCCCAACGCATCATGACATGTTCCCTGCCCGGATTGAGGCGTACAGAGCACGAGACACTCCCAGGTCACCCATGCTCTCCAGTCCCAGTCCCCATATGTGCCCCCCACCTGCCTCCCTCACGCTTCCAGACCCAGCCAGGGCTGCAGATTGTCCCCAGTGGGTGATCTTGCTGTAGTTCAACTCACTGAGCTTCTTCCCTCTACTCAAAGCCCCTTGTCCCTCCACCCCAATTGCACTGGTACAGGTCCCAGCTGAGCACTCTGCCCCCCACCTCCAGCTCCATCCACTGCAGTGCGTTCTCCCTGCGTCACCACCAGCATCCTGGCCTAGCAGAGCAAGTCCTATGCAAACCAGGGCCAGCTACCCCGTGGTGTGCATGCTAGCACCAGGTTCCCCAAAAGCCCAGCTTTTTCAGGCCCCAGCCCACCAGCCTGCGGAAGGAAGCGCCTGGAGCCTGCCGGGCTAATGAGAAGCGCATGGGACCCACATCTGGTAGCGATTGAGCAAGGAGCAGCATTGGGAAGGGAGGAAGCACAGATTTCCTGCAGCACAAAGGAAGGGAGAGGAATGTCCGTGGCGGAGGAGAGGCCCCAGCATGTTCCCTCTCTCCACTGCCTCAGCCGCAAAGTCTTTGGTAAGAGTGCAAAGGCATCGGATTGTCCTTGCTCCTTTGCTGGCGCTGCTGGAGCTTGTCCCTGGGAATGTGCTCCCATCTTCCCTGGGCTGAGTCCCTCGTCCATCTGGTTGCACCCCCTTTCTACTCGCAGGGGTGCACGGGCACCCCATGGCCACTGCTCACGGACCACCCGGCCGGCCCTCCGAGCCTCCGAAGCCTCCGAGGCCTCTGAGCCTCATGCATGGTCTCTCCCCTCTAGTCTGGTGCTGCTCAGTGCTCAGGTCAATACTCTGCTGCTTAGGGTCTGGGGTCAAGACAACCCTCTCCACGCCCAGACAATTCTGGGCTACAACTTCTCCTCGAAACAGCCTTGGGAAGAGAGCAGAAGCACTGGTGAGGTGGTAAAGGTGGCAAGATAAAGCAAGGTCCGCTCTGCGCCATGATGATGAGGGTATGACATCTGGAGGGGTCAAGGCAGGTTGCATTCCGGTCCTCATCGGTGCAGGCAGTAGGCAGCTTGCCTGGTCCTGTGCTGGTGCCAGGTCAAGTCTTGGCCACTATACAGATGCCAAAGGGATTTTGGGTTATACTACCGGGGGAATCCCTCAGGACAGCAAAACCCTGAGATGGTAAAGCCTTGGCTTCACGTGACACACAGAGAAGGGTATTTAGCAAAAGCTGCTGTCAAATCTTTGTAGTGGAGGATGGCAAAGTGTCAGGGATGATTTTATCCTGGTCAGCCAGAGCTGAGCAGCACAGCTAATAGCTTTTAATTAAAAGACCCTTTTTTCCCTTCCCCAGAAGCTCCACAGGCTGCAGCCACCCAGGCTCTGCATTGCAGCTCTGACTCTGTCAGCTCCAGCGCAGGCAAAACCTCCTGGGGGTTCCCAAGGATAGGGTTGTGGTGATTTGCCTGTTGAAAATATGGGACAATCATTTCCTGGGGATATTGCTGCCTAGCTGGTGGTAGAGCAGGATGGGCAGGACAGACAGGTGAGACCCCACCTCGAATACTGCATCCAGTTTTGGTGTCCCCACCGTAAGAGGGACATAGATCTGTTAGAACGAGTCCAGAGGAGGCCACAAAGATGATCCAGGGGATGGAGCACCTCTGCTACGAGGATAAGCTGAAGGAGCTGGGACTGTTCAGCCTACAGAAGAGAAGACTCTGGGGGGACCTTATAACTGCCTTCCAATACCTGAAGGGAACCTACAGGAAGACTGGAGAGGGACTTTTCACATGAATGTCCAGTGATATGACAAAGAGAAATGGTTTTAAGCTAAAGGAGAATAGGTTTAGACTGGATCTTAGGAAGAAGTTCTTCAATATCAGAGTGGCGAGACTCTGGAATCGATTGCCCAGACAAGTTGTGGATGTCTCCTCCCTGGAGGTGTTCAAGGCCAGGTTGGATGAGGCCTTGAGCAACCTGGTCTAGCTGAGAGGCATCGCTGCCCATGGCAGGGAGGTTGGATTTGATGATCTCTGAGGTCCCTTCCAACCTAAACCATGATTCTATGACAGATACGGCAGGGTTAACTCTGTGAGGCAGTGGGTCTAAGCAGCCCAGAGACAGAGGGATCTGCAGTCAGCCCACCCAGAGCCTCTCCAGCACTTGGGGTTTGGGGATTCTTGGGTGGAAATCTGAGGCAACGTAATGGGGGCGGAGAAAAGCAGCAATTTACATTCAGGGTATTTTAAGGATACCCCATTTGCCTGGAGTTGCTCCATGTGCTTCTCTAACACGGCCATTTCTCCTCCCTTGGAGCAGGCAGCACAGCTTTTGTAGGCTTTGAAGTCATATTAAAATTTACACTTTTAAGGCATTTTTAATACATTTCAGTGGAGTTTTCATTCCGCTAATTCAAGTCAGGCACCTTCTCACACTCAGCGCTGAAACGAATCCGCAGCTGGGCCTGCACTGAGCACTGAGCTCATTACCCGCACCCTCACAGAACCGCTGCCATCCCAGCAGCGCCTGGAGCCCAAATGAGTTTAATAAGCTCCCTGTGTATTAAGGGATTTGAAGGATCCCCACAGCCGAGGGCTCTCGCCCTTCTCAGGGTTCCCCAGTGAACCCCCAAACGCTGCCTGGCTTTGCTGTGGTGCCGCGTCCATTGGGAATGGTCTCCAGGTCATGGACAGCACCGAAACCATGAAGCCATGTACCTGGAGTGAAACTCCTCCACCAGCGGTGACATCAGGGGTCACCGCATTTTAGGCCGTGGCAAAGTCACCCTGTATGGGTAACTCAAAAGGTGCCGGACTCTGCCAGATAAAATAATTTAAAACATTTTTAACTGCTTTCAAGTCCCCTGCAGCTCCTCTCCCTGTGCGTCCCATGGGATGGGCTGGAGAGAAACTCCCCGGGAAAACTCAATGGCTGTCGCCCGCTGTGCCTCGAAGGGCGCCTCAAGTCCCGCCCACGAGTCCCGAGGACGGCGGGAGCGCCAGGAGCGGCGGATGCCGCCGGTTCGCCGCTGGTTTCCCGCCGGGAC
>VWZK01020450.1:94808-185236 GCA_013396935.1 Baryphthengus martii | reverse complement strand
GGGAGGCCTGGGGAATTGGGGGAAGGCGGTGGGGACACTGGGGGGGTAGTACCGGGACACTGAAGGGGGCGGAGGGAATGGGGGACACACTGATGCAGAGGAGAGGAAGGCACTGGGGGACAGTCCTGGGACACTGATGGGGAGGAGGTGGGGGGGCACTGGGGCAGAAGTGGGAGAGGCACTGGGTGGCAGTGCTGGGACGCCGAGGGGGAGCGGGGGCAGCACTGGGTGGCAGTGCTGGGACGCTGAGGGGGAGCGGGGGCGGCACTAGGAGACAGTCTTGGGACGCTGAGGTGATGCGGGGGGCAGCAGGTGTTGGGCACACTGCGGAAGGAAAGCAGGTCCAGAGCATCTGGGAGGTGGGGGGTGGCACTGCAGAGGAGCACTGGGAAGGACACGCGTAGCGGACATGGTGACGGCGGCTGTGCCCTGACCCGTCACCCATCCTATCGCAGGGCTGAAGCAGGAGCTCTTCCACCGGCACAAGGAGGCCCAGCAGTGCTGCAGGCCCCACAACCTGCCGCTCCTCCGCGCTGCCCAGCAGCGGGAGATGGAGGTGAGGAGGACCTAGCTGGGCATGGGGGTTGAATCTCTTCCCCGGCAGGCTCACAGCCCCTTTGCTGCATCCCAGGAGCATCGTAGCATCTCCAGAGGATTTAACTAGTAACTCCACTGCAGCCGTGGGAGGTGCCAGCCATCCTGTTCTTGCTTGCACAGCCCCAGGTTGCCCACCCTGACTTGGGCATCCCCTTCTCTTGCTCTGCCCTTTGTCTCCCAAAGAGCGGGGATCCAGGCTCTTGCCATCTAGCCTAGCTGCAGTCTAGGCATGATCTGGAAATCATGGAAGTTTGGGAGCCCACTCCAAAAGAGTGATGCTCTCCACAGTGCTTTAATGATTCTTTATTATTTGACAGGCTGAACCCTATGTACCCATAGAGAGCAAGTTGATAGAAGACAACGGAGGAGATTCATGAAAACTGTCATTACAGCCGAGAATACTCAAAAATCTCATTTTACCTAGTAGCACTGATAAGGAGGAACTACTTTGAGATATGCAAGCATAGAAATAGCTTCTGTGAACATCCTAAGGCATTTGGAGAAGTGTGCTTCAGCGGCAGCTGTAGGTTCAGTCCCAAAGGACTTATCTGTACATTGGTGATAAGATAGAGGCAGCTTTATAAAGTAAAAGAAATTGCAAGCAGCTAGTTTTCTTAATTGTTGGGGTTTAAACATAGGGAGGAAGTCACTTTATTCCACGTAAGGCAAACAGATAGCTGTTTAAATACAGGCTCTTTCCTGACCTTTGCCCATGACGAGCACTCTGTTGGATCTTTTGTGTTGATGTTTCCATGTCCCTCGTGCTATTGAGGTGACTCAGATCAGTCTGGACCTCTATTAGCTGTCCCTGTTACTTCTGTCTCTAGGTAACTTGCACCTGTAGCAAGTAATTGATAGTGCCTGTTTTAAAACATTTCCAATATTCTCTTCACTCTCTGAGTATACCATATATGTGTCATTTCTCATTGTCTTACGTGATGTGTAACTTCCGATTTCCTTCCACCTTCGCCTTTCTCCTCTGCTGGGTGTTAGGAGAGTTACTTCCCTTTTTTATCTTCTGATATTTCTGCTGCAGAGCAATTCGAGAACGGATCAATCGTCTCAGTAACAATTGGTACATGCTTAATCGAAGCTGCCCTCTCTGGTTGAAGGTTTTGAAGACCAGCTCCAATGAGGTGGCTTGGGATTGGGCTCCCAGGAGAAGTAATACAACGTGTGATTTTCAGATGTCTGCCTTCTTGGTGGAACCCATGGCATTTAGTAAAGCTTTGCCCATCCTGAAGGATCAGTGGCCACCAGAGCTGAAGCAAAAGCTTGTGTTCAAGCCTTAGTTTTCTCCAAGATTTTGGCACTTTTCTGAGCCCAGGATCAGGTGCCAACCCTGAACAGTATATAGGCACTTCAGTCTGGGTTTTTGTGGTTTTTTTTTCAAACCCAAGGGCTCCAGCACACTAAGTGGAGGAGACAATGGTGTGGTGCCTCCTCCTTCCCCCAAGGTGGCTGGGAGAAAGGAAAAGCTTTGCAGAATGAGGGATTTGAATCCTTCCTATCTTCCACAAAGAGTGTGGACCTCTAGACAGATGATGACAGAGCTTTCTTAGGTTCGTTGTCAAAGAGGCAGCCACTTGACCTCACCTTATATTGACTCTTACGTTGTCTCAAATTTCTTCAGATTTAATCTAATAAGATCCTGTCCCAAGTGTTTTTTTTTGTGGAGCAGCTGATGCACAGTAATCTTTTGGAGGATCAATGTCCTGCATCCTCCTTGATAGCCTTTAGTTCTGCCAAGCTTGCTCAAACCTATGGACATAATTAAAAATATAAGACATTAATTGACTGTTGTACATCCAAGAAAGGTTACATGAGGTAGCTCCAGCTCCATATAAATAATAATTACTCTTCGTCAGGCCTTCTGCAGACAGCCACTGATACATCCATGCTGCTGACAAACCTCGGCTCTTTTTCCATGCTCGCTGAGGCCGAGACCTCTTGTCATTCAGATTCTGGATTCTCCCCAGGACTTGTAGCAGCAGACAGGCTTTCAGCTCCCGTCTCGCATATCTTTCCAGGTCTTTTGACAGAATCATAGAATGACAGAATGTTAGGGGTTGGAAGGGACCTCTGGGGATCATTTCATCCACCCGTCCTGCTCCAGCAGGATCACCCAGAGCAGGGGGCCCAGGATCACAGTGTCCAGGCAGGTTTGGAATCTCTCCAGAGAGGGAAACTTCACAACCTCTCTGGGAAGCCTGGGCCAGACTCTGCCACCCTCACAGCACAGTTTTTCCTCCTGATCAGATTGAATCTCCTGGGTTCAAATTTGTGCCCGTTGCCTCTTGTCCTGTCTCTGGCCACCACTGAAGAGTCTGTCTCCATCACCTTGCCCCCGAGTCAATTTAGATATTGATCAATTATATCAATTGTATTAAATATTATCAATTTAGATATTGATGAGCATTGATCAGATCCCCTCTCAGGCTTCTCTTCTCCAGGCTAAACAGCGCTAGAGCTCTCAGCCTTTCCTTGTCACAGAGATGCTCTGGTCCCGTAGGCATCTTTGTAGCTGCTGGACTCTCTCTAGTATTTCCCTGTCCCTCTTGAACTGGGGAGCCCAGAACTTCACTCAACACTCCAGAGGTTGCCTCACCAGGGCAGAGTAGAAGGGGACGAGAACCTCCCTTGACCTGCTGGTTACACTTCTTAATGCACCCCAGGAGACTATTGGTCTTCTTGGCCAGAAGAGTGCACTGCTAGCTCATGGTAAACCTGGTGTCTGCCAGCACTCCCAGGTCCTCTGCAGAGCTGCTTTCCAGCAGGTGAACCCCTCACCTGTAGTGGTGCAGGGGGTTATTCCTCCCCAGATGCTGGACGCCGTACTCACCCTTGTTGAATTTCGTGAGGTTCCTTTCCACCCAACTCTCCAGCCTGTCCAGGTCTCACTGAATGGCAGTGCAGCTCTGGTGTGTCAGCCACTCCTCCCAGTTTTGTATCATCAGCAAATTTGCTGAGGATCCACTCTGTGCCTTCATCCAAACTTTAAACCATCAGTTACTGATGTGGGAAATCACAGGCTTTATGACTTCTCCCTTCCTGTGCAAAGAGGATCACTTGCCCTGGAGACACTTCCAGCTAACTGCCTGCCTCTGTGTTGCAACAGGGCAGCGTTCCACAAGTAAAATGTTGAAACCTGTGCCATTTATTTCTTGCAAGAGAACGAGCTTTCCTTTGTATGTAGCTGGGATTTGATGCTTCCTGACTGCGGCTTATGAAAGAAGCCTGTGGCTCAGTGCAGCCCCCTAAGGTTGTATTGTCTCTTGCCTCTGTACGCTCACAGCTTTTTGTTTGAGCTGGGCTCCTGTCATCCCTGGAAGGCCGCCTGCTCTCTTCTCGCCTCCCCAGCAGAGTTCCTGAAAGGTGGCGGTGTCCTCCAGAACTGCCTCGCAGCACCCCTGTCTGCTTTTAGCAGACCACACGAGTAATCCTAGAACATGCCCACCAGTCCTGATCTCCAGCATGCATCTGACCTAGCACATGCTTGCTGTGCTTCATTTCTTCTTCAGAGATAGTGCAGAGGTTTCTCTGTGGAGGTTTAGGCAGATGTTGGCAATGCAGGAGGGGCTGTGTTCTCCTGATAGGGGCTGTTTTGCGAAGTCCTCATTTGATAATGTCCTCAGTCTGCCAAAAATAGAGCCTCAGCATGCTGTAGCCCCAAAGAGACTTCATCTTACTGTTGTCAGTACAAAATAAAGTGCCTTTCCAGTTGCAAAGTTGGGCTTTTGAGGAGTTCAGCTCCTTTAGTGAATAAATGTGATCCAGGTGTCATTTACAGCCCCAGCTCCATGCATTAGTGTCCAGGGAACATGGAGGCTCAGGCACCTTGATGAGCTTTGATGGCCCATATTACTCCTCCAAGTCCTTCAGCCTCACCAGTCCTGTGAGGGGTATGTGGTTCCTGGACTGCTGACTTCTTTGGAGCCCATGCTGATGGAGTGCACAGCTGCTGGCAGCTGCTCAGACTTTGGCTCCTCAGAAAGAGTTGTTCACGTACCAACCTGTTGCTCATGGTCTTTCCTGGCCTCCAAATACACAGGAAGGAGGCTGGTCCTAGTGCCTTCACTGCATCTTCTGGAGTGGTAGCTTTACTCTCAGACATGGCAAGTGGAGGAGATGAGGTATGGGGCTGTGCTTGCTGCTCTCTACTCTACTGTCCTTGGGACTCTTCAGACCAGGAGTGCTTCAGGATCTAGTTGCTCTTCAGTTTTAGTAAAAGACTTGGCTATGAGAAAAAGATAAGGAGGAGGGCTGATATTCCACTTTTTTTCTGTTGACTGTTACCATTTTCAGGCTGTGGAACAACGAATTCGAGAGGAGCAGCGAATGATGGATGAGAAGATAGTATTGGAACTGGACCAAAAAGTGATAGACCAGCAGAGCACTCTGGAGAAGGCTGGAGTGTCTGGCTTCTACATCACCACCAACCCACAGGTCGGTGTTTAGGCAGGAAGCGTAAGACCAGACAGAACTCTTGTGTTAAAGCCTTTATTTTTAAGGAAAAAAAAAAAACAAGTCTTGCTCTTGATGAATTCTGAACCACTGGATCAGAAAGAATAATCCGTCCTTTGCCTCGTCAGCTGATGGGCAACGTGCCCTGGGCAGACCCAGTACGAGGTTGTTGATGAAGGAGCAGAAACCCACTAGACAGGGCAACATCCCCAGCTTTCTGCAATGTTTTTCGCTGTCTGGAGGGAAGAAAAACCATGAGCAGCCCACAGTCCTGTGACTCTCAGATGGGTCTGAGTAATACTAGAATTAGTGGCTGCGTAGGTTTATCCCTTTTGTTCTTAGCTTAGCTGTACAAGTTGCCTTCAGGAAGTCTTTTTTATTAGGCATCTTGTTAATTCTTGCATGTGACTTACTCAAGATGATGATCTCAGGCTATGATTAGAAAATTGTTCTCACTTTCCCCAGTGCATTCACTCTTGGAACTTGTGAGCCGCCGACTGGGTTTTTTTCTCTGTTGTCTTAACGCCACTGCAGGAATGAAAAAATAAAACTTCCAACGTCTCGTTGTAATGCCACAGAAGTTTGCAGGGAATGCAAAACCAGGCTGTTCTTAACTTTGTTTTTTCAGCTGATTAAATTTCACTTTGATAAAGACCTACTGGTGAGAAAAGACGGCTTAAACTAAGTTATAACAGGTATTTTTCTAAGACCCGCACAATTCACGGTTGTGTCGCCTTGAACAAGCCACTTATTTTCCCTGTGCTGCTGCTACTCATCTGTATAATGAAAGCGGCTCTTTCTCTCCCCTCCTGCCTCTGCCTTTTATGTTATTTTTGGAAGTAATAACCCTTCACATGGTTCCTGTTTGCTGGGTATAGTGGTTTTTTGCATTTACGATTGCTGGCAAACCAGACCCGGACCTTGGCTCATACCTGTGAGTGCCACCGTTGCAAAAGAAATCACACTCCCAGTCTGTTGTGTAAAATGCCAGCTTATGCCATTGATAGATTTTTACAAAAATGGGATTTTATTTCCATAATGTAATGTCTGTGAGGCTGAGTCACAGAACGGGGTTCACTGAATTAGCTACTCCACCAGGTAGTCTCTGTGCTAAACAGCTTGGGAGCTACATGTGAGTAAAGAACAAGCAGATGGTGAGGAAGCCATAAGATGATCTTGGTGACAGGAGGCACGGTCTCCACTTGATTGCAATCGTGGAAAAGGGAGGTTTTGAAGGGGAACGAAATACCTGACAGGAATTTGATGGACCAGCGCAGCAGTGTGCTTCACGTGGCTTAGACTCCACTGAGAGAGCACCCAAAGTGATCCCTCCTGCGCTGTGCAGGAATGGGTCAAGGCGTTGAAACGGCTGAAGGATGAGGGGAGGGAGCAGTGCTGCCCTGGAGAACCTCCAGGTGTGTGGCTGTGGCCGTGAAGGGATGCTGTGGCCCTGCTCCTAGAGCCGAAACCTGCTGAACCAGCTGGGCCTTGCTGTATTTAGCACCAAACTACGGTCGAGGAGAACGAGCCTTTCTCAATCCTTAATGAATCATAAAGCCCTGTGGTCCTGAAGACAGCTGCAGTTCGCAGCAGATCTCCTCAGATATTACTGCCCGGTATTTTATAGAAATGCTTCAACAAGATGAAGCCTGTGGTTTGTATCTGCATGGATTTTCTTTTGTTCCCTGAAGATTAGTAGCTCTTGAGTGGGTGGTGCAAACTGGGCCTTTCTGCTTCCTGCAGCAGGGGATGGGATCATCTGAACATCCCCAAACATCTCTCTTCCTTTGCAGGAGCTGACTTTACAGATGAACTTGCTGGAGCTGATTCGGAAGCTACAACAGAAGGAAGCCAAGTCTGAGAAGGCTTTTTCCTGAAGGAGCACATCTGCTGTTTACTTTCCAGAGTTTTCTTCTCACTTCCCTCTAAAGAAGAGACTATTAATGCCTTTGCTTTGTATTGTGCTGGGAAGAGGCTACTGGCTGTAGACAAAATAGCTCAGGCCCTTAGCTAACCTTAGAGCTGGGGTGGGCAGACCCCCAGAGCAGGGGGGAGCTTGGGAAGCATCAGGCTGATTCTCTGGCCCACAGAGCAAGATTCCTGCTGCACATCTTGCTCCCAACAAGACACACGGAAGGCATTGATCTGCCACCTGCTGCCTTGGTCAGGCCGTTTGCTAAGCCAAGGAGTACTGAGCCAGGCACCGAGGCAGTAAACTCAGCCCAGCCCTGTGTGGGTGAGCTCCATGTTTAGATGACTGAAGCTGGGTGGGTGAACTCCAAATTGCAGTCTCCTCCCCATTCTAGGAGGAGGAACACATCCCTCTGGTGAGGAATGGGAGAGGTGAGGAGCTGCAGTATCAGACAGAACCTCATTGTCTGGTGCCACCTTGCCCTATTCCACTGTTAGCCTTTATTTTTAAGGAAGTCCAAGGTTTATATCCAAGAAGATGCTTCTGTGTGTGTTGAGGTGGAAACAGCCTCTTAAACAGGCAGACTCTTCCCAGAGAGACCTCGAGGCAGATGTCAGCTGTATTAAAGAAGGATTTCAGGCCTCTGCCCAGTATTACTGAACTGTGACATTCACCGTGTTCCCACCTGACTTGGGCAGCAGAGTAGGCTTGAGAGCTGTTGCTTTGTTACTTTAAACCAGTTTCAAAATAGAGAGAAATAAAATATTCTGTCCTGCCTTCTGGGGCTGCTGTCTTCCAAATACCAATGATTGTAATTACATTTGTCCCATCCCTACCTGATGAGTGTGGGGTTTGGGATGTGCTAAATTAAAGCTGAGGGGGAACCTCAAGTGTGTCCAGAGCTGATGACCTCGAGAGCCTGAGCTGTGTCCCCAGGACTCTGTGCACAGAAGGAGTTGGGGCACTTGCAGAAAGCTTCACAAGAGTGATTGCTTCAAGTGTATAAGGAACATGTTGGCACCAGGAGAGTTTAAGCAGTTCTGTTCACAGGTGAAGTTCCAAGTAGGAGAAGCTGTTGGGGGTGGCTCAAAGACTTGGGCCATCGTGTTTTGAAGGGCTTTGATTAGACCCGGATCACTCTTTTAAGGGTTTTCTGGCATTCCCAGAGCAAGTCTTGTGTTTGGGAGATGTCTCCTTCACGTTGCTGTTTGCATTTGGTGCATCCTCTGCTATTACTGCAGCCAATTGCTCTTCACAGCAGAAGGCGGTGGGAGAAGATTCAGTGTGCAGATAACAACTGAGACTGGGACATGGGTGAGTATCCCTTGCTTAAGGTTCTGTGAACCCTGGTGTTCAGGTAAAACCCCTCTTGGAAGCTAGAGAACCAGCTAAAGTGAAGAAACCTGCAGAGGTGTTAGAAGAGCTTGTGGGTGGCCTTTTAGTAAGGAGAGGGGGTAATGGTGGAGGTGCCCACTACTGTAGATAAACTGAAGATCAGCAGCTACAAGGACCAACGAGGCTTTTACAAATTCAGGGCTGAGACGCCCTCCTGTTTCCACCATGGGTGGGTGTTTCCTCCCCACGGGAATGTGCTACTGTGGGTCAGCAGCTGGAGATGAAGTACTGCTCTGGTGGGGGCTCCACCTGGAGGAAAATCCGCAGCTGGAAAGTAGGCTGATGTGGTAGCAGCACCATTGCAGGAGTCCCACGAGCTACCTTAAACTGTGTTGCCACTTCGCCCTCAGCTGGGAGACCTGCTAAAATGAGGAGCAGAGTGGACAATATTCCACTCTGGAGACACCTTCACCCTGCCTGTGAGGACTCAGAGTAGTCTCTGGTGCTGATGGGATAAAGAAGGCATCTGTGTTCCTCTGCATGTGGCCAGAGCTATTGGCAAGGAAATTGCTTCCCAAGGTGAGGGTGAGGAAGGCAGAGATGGAACGATGGGGCCTTGCAGGGAAGGAGATTGCCTGGATACTGAGGGGTAGCGCTGCCTCCCAGGACACCTCTCTTTGACATGAGCGCTCTTGCATTGCTGGAGAAGCTTAGGAGCAGCTGATGTGGCAGCTCAGGGTTGCTACCGGGCGGTTCAGCCCTGCTTCGCTGCCCTGTGCCGCACAGAGTGGAGCCCATCTTCGTCCAGAGCTCCTCACCAGCCAGCAGAGCTGGTCACTGCCATCTCCGTTGCCGCCTCTCCCAGGGACCACTGTGGGCTGCTTCAGCACTACCATGACAACGGCATCTCTCAGGCTTCCCACTCCCACCATCTGGTTGCAGAAGGCTCTGCCAGGCAGCCAGTCCAAGCTGAAATTTTCCATGCCTGTGGCCAAGTTGTGTTTCAGAAAGGCTTTCCGCATGACGTGGAGAGTGGCAGGGTGGTCAGACTTGGTTAATTGGTGGGAAAGGTTCTCCTGAGGGAATACAGCACCTGGGATAGCTCATGATCAGGGAGTATTCAGTCATCAGGGTTTCAGCAGAAAAAAACTTGCTTGGCCCCCTCCCCTGAAGTTGGGCAGCACACTGATGAGGATACACTGATATTTTTTCCAAGTAGGTGCCTTTTTGTCACTAGAAGGTGATGCCTTCCTACAGCACCAGCTGTGCCCGTGCTACTGCTGTTGTGTCATTGCCAGTGGGATGGGATCAGACCTGATGAGAGTGATCCAAAGGAGCTGGACATGTTGTGAAGGATTATTGGATTTTATCTGTCTCGGTTCCTTGGTTCAACCACCTGTGCAGCCACTGAGCTCTTGACCAGTGCTCCAGGAACATGTGTTTGGGGACCTCTTTGGTGACAGCTTGGGTGGCTTTACCCTTAAGTTCCTGCCTCAGTGTCCTTGTGTCCCGGGAGCAACACAGAGAGGGGATGCATGAGAGGATCGAGCTCCCCATTCTGTTTTGAGGTGACTGACGGGAGAGCTGCAGCTCTATGCCAGCCCCTTGTTCACTCCTGAGCTGGAGGAGGGTGAATGGTGAGTGGTAGCAAGGGGCAAGTCCCGTTTTCTTTTTTCCTACTTGGGGCTGGTGAGGAGGTTAGTGAGGTGCCCTCCATGTAAGGGTCAATTCAACATGGATCAGGGTGAATTTATGCAGGTGGGAGCTCTTAGTATTGCATGGTGAGCTCTGAGTTGACCACTCTGGAGTGACATTTGGGGTGATGACTGATGAGTCTATGGAAACATCAGCTTTAGTTCTCAGTAGCCATCAGAAAATCAAATGAGACATTAGGAAGGAAGCAGAGAAGAAAAACATTTTGCCGCTGTTGCACCAGGTGCACCGGGACCTTGCACTTGGTCTTGTTGAGCTTCATGAGGTTTGCATGGGTCCATCTCTCAAGCCTGTCAAGGTTTTTGCTTGGAATAGCCAAGGAGGAGAGGAACAGAGTCTCAGCCCTTCACTCCATCCAGAACTGCTGAGATTTGGGATAACTGCTCCACCCTGCTCTATTCCCTTTACATGTGGCTTCAGCTGCAGCACTCGAGCCCAGCACATGCACCCCACAGGGCTGGAATCAAGGGAGCCCACCACAACACTTTCAGTGCATTGACAAAAATTTGCCAGCCTTTCCATGGGGCTCAGGGGTGCTCCACCATTACCCCACCCTCTGCTCCCAGCTCTGGTGGAGACATGGCTCGGGCCGGTGCCGCCCTCGCAGCATCCCCTCCCCCGGCTCCCAGTGCTCCTACTTCGGCTGCTTCTCCCCTCCGCTNGGGGGAGCCGGGCCGGGGCCGGGGTCGGGGCTGGGGCTCGGCACCGCCCGAGGACCAGCATCGCGGTGGGGCTGAGAAGGACGGGGGCTTTCCCCTCCTCCCCGCCCGGGGATGAATCCGGAGGCTGAACATTCCCTGCACCTCGGGGGTCCCCACCCGTGACACCTCACCCAGCTTGGGAAGGGTAGACACTTGCCCAGTGGGTGTCGAGCTCCACGTCCTGCCTGGCTGTGGCTGTTGGGTGTGCAGGGGTCGGGCACCCCGGTACTGGCAGCCCCTCCATACGTGGGGACTTAGATGCAGGCAGCGAGCGGGGCTGGGGAGGTCTCAGCCGTCACGGTTGGTGCACACAGGCCCGTTGTCCCCACGGGCCAGAGTCATGCCATCAGCTCGCGGTGGCCTTCCTGGGATCTTTTGGCCTCCAAGACCTGTGGACCTAGGGAATAGGGCTGTACCCAGCAGAGTGAGCCCTGCAAGCAGGACCCATGGTTTGGGGTTGCAGGGAGACGCATCTCTCGGCACGGGGAGGAGGGCAGCTGGGAGGGGAGGGCATCCCTAAAATCACAAACCGTCCCACAGAGCAGCCGTGAAGCGGTACCCGAGGGTCCCCAGAGCTGCTTCCTCCCACTCCCTTGTCAGCAGCTGCCATCTGGGGCTGGTCCCCGGGCGCTAGATGTGTTGCCTGGTCCGGCTGGGGACCACAACGTCCTCGCTGGAGCTGCTTTGGACTTACTGCTGCACTCCTCTGTGCCACGCCTGGGCTTTCCTAGGGAAGCAGCAAGAACCTGGGAGCAGGGAGGCGCCCCTTAGTGGGCTCCCAGCACACCAGGAAAAAGGTTAGGTAGATGTTGAATAAGGTGGAGGGGAAGCAGCAAAGAAACCTTCAGGAAGGCCAAAACAGCCTGGCTTGGGCTTTAATGCAGCTCCATTTAAAAAAAAAAAGCCAGGGAGATGCTGCCCTGGGGGTGCTGTGGTTTCCCTCCCACCTGGTACACAGGCATGGGTCCCGGCAACAGGATGGGTGGCTGTCCCGTGCCACTGCCCTGGAGGAGGAAATGCTCTCGTGCTGAGCTCCACACTGTCTGAGGAGCGAGAGACGCCTTGAATGTGCCCCAGTGGCTTTTCCACCCATCCCCGCCACCCGATAGCTCCCTGCAGGAGGAGATGCTCACACATTCCTGCTCCTCTGCTAGGTTTCCAGGCAGAGTCTCGCTGCTCTGAACCCCTCACCCTGACAGAGGGCAGGGCCCGCTGCCTCCAGGATGGCGAGATGGTTGCCTCGCTCCACCGACCTGACCCGCTTCTGCCAGAAGCTCAACCGGGTGAAGACCCTGGATGATGACATGATGGAAACGTCCTTCAACAGATGCCTTTCCACCTTTGACTTGACGCTGCTGGGCATTGGGGGCATGGTGGGCTCTGGGCTATATGTTCTCACAGGCACCGTGGCGAAGGAGATTGCTGGCCCTGCCGTCATCGTCTCCTTCATCATTGCCGGCTTTGCCTCACTCCTGGCTGCTCTCTGCTATGCTGAGTTTGGAGCCCGGGTACCCAAGACGGGCTCTGCCTACATGTTCACCTACGTGTCTGTGGGTGAGATCTGGGCCTTCCTCATCGGCTGGAACGTGCTGCTGGAGTACATGATTGGAGGAGCTGCGGTTGCCAGGGCCTGGAGCGGCTACCTGGACTCCATCTTCAACCACAAAATAAAGAACTTCACTGAGACCCATGTGGGCACTTGGCAGGTGCCATTCTTGGCCCACTACCCCGACTTCCTCGCAGCTGCCATCCTGGTGGTAGCCACTGCCTTCATCTCCTTTGGGGCCAAAGTGTCCTCCTGGCTCAACCACGTCTTCTCAGCCATCAGCATGGGTGTCATCCTATTCATTCTCATCATGGGCTTTGTCCTTGCACAGCCCAAGAACTGGAGTACCCAGGAGGGCGGCTTCGCTCCTTATGGACTGTCCGGCATCATGGCCGGCACAGCCACCTGCTTCTATGCCTTCGTGGGCTTCGATGTCATTGCAGCCTCCAGCGAAGAGGCCAGGAATCCACAGAGGGCTATCCCCAGGGCCATCGCTTTCTCCTTGGGGCTGGCCACTGGGGCCTACATCCTGGTGTCGGTGGTGTTGACACTGATGGTGCCCTGGCACACACTGGACCCCGACTCTGCCCTGGCGGATGCATTTTACAGGAGGGGCTATGCCTGGGCAGGGTTCCTGGTGGCCACTGGCTCCATCTGCGGTGAGTACAGGCAGTGGCTGGGGGAGCTGCCTGCCCTGCTTGTGATGGGGGCTGGGAACCGGGGCAGTTTGGGTCTTAAATGGTCCTCCTTCTTCTGCCTGTCCCTCAGCAATGAACACGGTCCTGTTGAGCAACCTCTTCTCCCTGCCGCGCATCGTCTATGCCATGGCTGAGGACGGGCTCTTCTTTCAGGTCTTCTCCCGAGTGCATCCCCGCACACAGGTGCCTGTTGTCGGCATCGTGGTCTTCGGGCTGCTCATGGCCCTACTGGCCCTTGTTTTTGACCTGGAGGCCCTGGTGCAGTTTCTGTCCATTGGCACACTGCTGGCCTACACCTTTGTGGCTGCTAGCATCATCGTCCTGCGCTTCCAGCAGCAGAAGGTTGATGTCCCTGCACCAGCAGCCAGTGGCCGGCCCAACCACGAGCCCCACGAGGGTCCATCCGCTGGTGAGCTGAAGGAGTACGAGTCCTTCTCTGACAAGCTCCAGCTGGTGGACAGGGACAAGAGCAAAGACCACCGGGAGCCAGGGCAGCTGAAGGCAGCTTTTGAGCCCTACCTGGAGTTCCTCAGCGACTTCTACCCAGGTGAGGTGGTCACAGTGGCTGTGGTGACCCTGATGGTGTCTGCTATCTGCCTCTGCTCCGTCTTGGTGTTTGGCAACACCCACCTCCACCTGCCCACCTGGAGCTACTCCCTGCTGCTGGTCCTCTTCAGCCTGGGCTTCCTGCTCAGCCTTCTTCTCATCTGGGCACATGAGCAGCAGCGTAGCACACAGACCTTCCAGGTATGCTCAGGGGCCCAGGCAGGATTGGTCCCTCTACTGGGGTTAGTGGGGTGGGAGAAGCTCTGATGGACCCACAGGACACCCTGGTCACACTGCTTCTGGTGAAAGCACCGCAACAGCTGAGGGGGGAGAGTCAGTGGGCACTGGTTGTGGGGAGGTGTTGGTGCCTGGTGTGTCACTCTGCACGGTCATTGGCCCCCAGGAGGAGACAGCCGCAGCAGTTCTGTGTCCATCCCACAGGATCGCTTCTGCCTGCCCTGGGGTCCCTCCTCCATACCCCCACCACTCCCCGCTCTCCTCTCCTCCATCCCAACTCATCCTGCCTTTGGCCTGCCCTTGAGCTACACAGTGGAGCTCTTTTCTTCAACCTCCAGACCACTTCTGTGCTTCTTGTCCTCTCCCTTCTCCAGTATCCAACCCATCTGGGCCCTAGTTTGATGGAGACATGTGAAGAGTAACGCAAGTGGTAACATCACCTCCTTGACATGCACCTGCCCTGGCTTCTCCATAGGAAGGTTCTCCAGTGAGGACCATGTTATCTCTGGATTGCGCTGGTAGCTCATTTGGTCTTTGTGATGATGCCTCTGGGCTGTTTCCAGAGCCTGTGCCCACCCCACCAGCCTGGCTCCCAGCTCCTGGCTCCCTAGCTGCCCATCATTCCTTAAAGTTGCCTTTTACCCAGAAAAAAAAAGTAATATTCAGAAAGCCCAGGGTGACAGTCACTTTGTCCCCCACATTTACCAGCATTGTTTTTTGTCTCTGTGGTTTTAAGGATGGGGAACATAGTTCTGCGGGTCTCACCGCCCCCCCTACATTTCCTTTCCTCCCACAGATTCCCCTGGTACCCCTCTCCCCAGCACTGAGCATCGTCCTCAATATCTATCTGATGCTGAAGCTAAGCTACATGACGTGGCTCCGCTTTGCCATCTGGCTGCTCTTAGGTGAGTGCTCCTGCGGCAGCGTGAGCCCCAGGAGGGCAGCGGCTGCTAAGGGGGAGAGGGGAATCGGGCTTGTCTCGGCACCAGCCAGCTGCTTCAGCAGCTCCTCTCCCCCAGTGATGGGTTTATAAAGCACATCATGCCCCTTTCTGCCTCTGGTTTCTCTTTGGAGACACAAGCCAGGGTCTCCCAGCAGTTGTGAGCCTCTGGTTCCTGGAGTGTTACAGCTTATTCCTGTTAAGGTTTGAATAAAGCCCTGCACCAGAACCACCCCCTGTTCCCAAGGCAGTTCCCTGGGGCTCAGGAAGTCCTTCCCAGCAAGGGCACTGGGGCTGCCCCCTGGCTCTTAACGCAGCTGCATGGTCCTTTTCCTCCTGCAAGCAGCTCATTTAAGCCCACCCGGTGCTGTGGCTTGTACTACTCCGCTGGGTTGGTGGCCACATCCATGCCAGCCATCAGCTTGTGCTCGAGCTGCTGTCTCTGTCTCCAATTCAGGCCTGCTCGTCTACTTTGGTTATGGCATCTGGCACAGTAAGGAGAACCTGCGGGAGCCCCGGCCACAGCGTGTCAGCGCCCGCTACGTTGTGTTCCCCAGCGGCAGCCTGGAGGAGAGGGTGCAGGCCGTCCAGCCCAGCTCCCAGCCCACCGTGGGTCTGCCAGACACTGACACCGATGACTGCAAGAGATGACAGCCCAGGGGACGAGGGCATCTGGCTGTGGGAGCATCTGACCCCCTCCCCACAGCGAGGCCAGAGACGCCCCCATCCTTCTTCTCCTGGTCCCTTTGACAGTGGAGCCTCTGGGGCTGCCCTGGGCACGTGGCTCCATCCAGAGATGAGGAGGATGCTCACCCTTCCCCACCTGCTCACCATGGAGTGTAGGATGGGGGCTGGCTCCCTCCCTCCCCATCCCCCCCACTCAGGAACTGGGTCTCAGCCCAGTGCCTGCCCTGCTTGTGAGGAGCTGCATCCTCACCACCCTTCCCCGCTGCAGCAAATCTATTTTCTGCTGGCCCATTCGTGCAGCTGGGGATGCAGAGGGTCCTTGGGGACCAGGGTAGGCATCCCTGTGCTGCCCATCCTGGTTCTCATCCTGGCTGCAGCTGCAGAGTCCCCCTGCCTCCTGCTGAGCCTGCCCCTGTGGAAGAAGGCAGGGGCCGGACGCACTTCCCTGCCACCAGCATCCCTGCTGTCCCCATCCCCAGGGCCACTCTTCTGAAAGGCTGGGGAAGAAGAGGGCCAAGAAGCAGGTGGGGACATGAGATAGAGCAGGAACAGAGTGAGGGGCTGGGCAGGGACCCTGGCAAGGCCAGTGCGGGCTGATATGGTAGCTCAACTGCATCTTTTCAGCTGCTGCCTGGTCAGATCTGCATGCCCCAGGCAGGCTGGGCGGAGGGCTGTGCCCAAGTGGAAGCCCAGCTGTAAGGTCATGCCAGAGCCAGGCTCTTGCCCCAGCCCTGAGCTGGCTGTGGACATTCAGGACCCCAGATTTGTTACCTTGTCCCAGGGGGTCCTCAGCAGCTCCCCACTTCCCCTACACATCAGCAGCACGACTTGCCCCACCACCTGCCCTGGCATGGGGGGAGCTCAGCCCCGCCATGAGGCCCCTCCCAGGCCCTCTGTGGCTTGGGACAGGCTCTGCAGGTGCTTTTCAATATTGCACCCTCTCCAGTGAGCATCTCCATGCTCTGAGGCTCAGGCTGGCTGTCGTGGGGGGTCCCCAGCAGTAGTGCTGCAGCCACCCCTGGCTAGTTTTCTCATGGGCAGCCTGAAGTGGAAGGGGGTGGCGTTAGCACATTTTGGAAGATACGTGAAAGAAACAATCAGTTGAGCGTGAGTTTGCCAAACTGGTAGGCTCCCACAGCTATGCTGGACACACGACATCATCTGCATCCCCTGAGGAGCTGGGGACTGTGGGTAAGCTGGTCCCATCGCTTCTTGCTGGCTTGTCCCTGGGAGGGGACCTAGAGTGGTCATGGAGGTTCTCTGTACAATATGCTGGGGAACTCCTCTGTGTGCCAGCGTTGCTCTGCATCCCGCCTTGACCCACACTGCTGCTGCTGCCCACGGAGCAGCGCATCCCTGCCGTGCTGTGGCCCTGCTTGGCACCTCTGTGTAGCGGCTTGTGACCAACAAGCTGACTTGGTCACCCTCATAAATACTGATTCTGTGATGGCTCTGTTTTTTTGTGCTCTGTGTGTGTGTCACACTAAGGGTCCACATGGGGAAGCTGCTCCCCCTGACAATGCTCGGGAAAAGCCCCCCGAGAACTTGGGGAAAGGGAGGGTTATGCTACCACTGCCGACCCACCTGAGCCACGTTGCTCCTGAGCCCTGCAAGGGCAGTTGTGGGCTGTGCTCTGTGCGTGCAGACCCTGCCTGGGGCATGCAGATCTGCCTGGGCTGTGCAGACCCTTGCTGGGGTTGCTCTCTGGCATCGTGGAGCAGAGTCTGGGCACAGCAAATCACTGTGCTGAGATCCCGGCTTCCCAGCCACTGGCACATGCTTCTGTAACTGGGCTGGCACAAGGCCTGGCTGGGTCTGCTGGGCGCTGTCAAGAGCCACTTTGCTCTTCTGACATGGGCAACTCATTCACAAGAACAGGCTCTGGCTGGACCCATGGAAACTGGGACCCCCAGGGGCTGGGGCAGCTGTGCAATGGTAGCTGGGAACTTGAGCTTTACCAATACACAACTATACCAGTATGCACCCAGACAGGCCTGAACCCCTTTGTCAACACCAAGGACAACGTTGAGCGGTACCTGGGCTGTTCGCTAAAGCTGCCATGAGTGAGTTATGAATTGAATGGGTGGGAGAACTGGTGAAACCGTGCAAATAAAGGGAATTAACTTGTGAGTTACTGGCAATAACCCACAGATCCCCCGCCACCACTGCTGTTCACTAGGGATGTTTCCTTCCCGTGATAAAAAAATCTTCCTTTATTAAAAAAATCATTCAGCAGGTATCCATGGAGGCAGACAGACAACTTTCTTTATCAACTGTCAGCTTTTAATCTCTGTTATAATTCTATTGTCAGCAGGCTAAAGGCGAGTAGAAAGAACCACAGTGATCTGCAAGGGAGCCCAGCACAGGGCTGGGGAAGAGACGTAGAAGTCCTAACAGAGCAGGATGGGCTGAGGTTCAAAACACTTATACATTCTCAATAGAAGTCAATAGAAGTCACATCACAAAACACTCCCAGCTGTCACCAGGGCCGGACTCACCCAGCATGGGCTCTTGCTCAGCCTTTTCAACTGGTGAAAACCCAAGAGCTGTCAAATGAGCCTTACAACCTTCAGTATTTAATCTATTTTAAAATGTTCATTTGTAAAAATGCAGAGAAGTTACTGTTTGGCTGCATCATAAAAAGCACATGTGGATGAGGGGGTACCCTCGGCACAGCCGGGGAGAGGCAGGGAGTGGCAGGGACACGGCTGGCTGGGAATTAAAGGATTGAAACGTAATTACCGGCAGCCTGGGAGGCAAGTGTGCCCTCTCAAGCATACTCGTGGGGTTTTTTTCTAAACAGGATTACAAAATTGGTTGGTTCATCTGTGTCATACACCTTCCTATTGCTGTAATGTGCCCTGCACAGGCGCAGAGCTTGTATTAATTGAATTTAAACTGTCCACCCATCAATGTGCACACAAAAAAAAGGGAGTTGTCGACCGCCACTGCCACTGAGGGAGCCCTCCTACAATGATTTTTTCCTGAAAACTGTTATCAGCAGGAAAAAGAAAAAAAAAACAAAACAATCTAAACACCATCAGCAGTGCTTTTAATATGGCAGCCTGTAATTGTAGGGAGATAAAACATCAGTTCCCTGATCTGTAGCCCCTGTATCTGTGACCCAGCCAGATTTAAAACCAAACCACCCCGGTTTGTAGCTCACAAGCCCCTGCTTCATAGAGCATGGGAAGATCAGCCACTGCTGTTTTACTGCAGCTGGTGCTACACCTGTTTTCTACAGGAGCATCTTTCTTCAAATAAGCTTGAAAAAAGAATTAAAAAAAAATATCATCTTTTCTGGGACTAATGGAAACAGTCTGATGAGTCTGGCTGGGCCACATGAGGATCGATCTTGTTACCATGCACCCGTAAAGTATGTAGGTCGATGGTATAACCAGCAGTGGTGGGGCTGCAGGGACCTGGAAGGGCTTTAGGGGCCCCAGGGCAGGAGCAGCTCCAGCACATGTGCTCCTGGGCTGGGCTAAGAGGATTACCATGATCCTTGGCTGATAATCCCCCATGTACAGCGTGGGAGCAGGCAGGCAGACAGCAGCCAGGGATGGCTGAGCCTCACCAGTGACACTCATGGACTGGGAGGACTGGTAGAGGAGCTACCAGGCCAGTGCTGCTTTACTGTGCCCTGGGAGGAGAGTTTCTACAAAGTAGGCACAGGGAGACAAGGAGAAACACAAATTCAGAGGAACTAAAACATAGGATTTGTTCTAGAGAGAAAATCGGTACCAGGGATGCTACCCACCAGTGTTTAATGGTAGAGACACTGGCTTAGGCGGTGCCCCTCTGCCCCTAGCCCCAGGATGCAGCTCAGGGAGGGGTGTACCCAGCCCACCTCCAGAGATGGCCAAGAAGAATTGAGCTGCTGATGATCTTGGAAGCTTCAGGAAACAGGCTGCTGTCACCCACGCAGCACCCGTGGCAGGAGCTGTGGGAGCTCCCACAGCGCTCGCCAGGGTCCTGCACAGCAAAGCGCAGGGCGGTGGGAGTCGCAGGTGCATCCCAGTGCTGTTCCAGAGGCATTTTAATCACAGGCATTCTGATGAACTAAGCAGGCCCTGACACACTTGCATACTTGAGCCCTGTCCATGCTCAAGGGAAGAAAAGAGGAGCTCTGAGCACTGGAAGAAGGTGGTAGGGCTGGTGCCCAGGAGAGGCAGCTCAATGTCCTAATTAAATCACTTCCCAGCCTTGTGTTTCTAAATTATCCTTCCCCTCCCTCCCCATCCCCAGCTCTGAAAGCAGCACAGAGAAGCTGCAGGGCTCATTTAAGGCTGGCTGTAAGTAATCCTCTCATTATCCCTTGCAATCTTCCCCTCCTCCTCCTGTAGATACAGCCGGAGGATGAGGTAAGCACAGGCTTCATCCCTGAGACACCAGCAGCGGGTATCTGCTCCTTCTGCCGGGCGGAGAACGGCAGAGCATTAAAAGATGGCACAAACCCCAGGTCCTCTTGTCTCCTCACCCCTCTGCGAAGCACCGGCAGCCAGGCCAGCAGCCTGAGGGGTACCCAAAGCATCACAGGAGTGCCTGTGCTCGTGTCTCAGCAGTCTCTGTGACCAGCCTGCTTCAGGGCCACAGCTATTCCCTGTCTTGCCAGGTGGTGCAGACATTTTCTGACGAGTTACATAAGCACACACACAAACGACGTGGTCCCATCCCAGCGGCAGAGGCTCCTTTCCGACAGCAGATAGGCCGGTCTCCAACCACGCAGACACAAATGGAGAATAAACCTTCACCACCTGCACAGGAGATAAGGCAAGAAGCAACAGACTGAAACTATCACGAGGGAGATTGAGGCAAGAGACTAGAAAGGCTGATCCCTCAAAAAGGGGAAGGGGTGCGAGGAAACTCAAGGCCTCCAAAGGATACTGACCAAAACAAGAGCTGCTCAAGAATTAAGGAAAAAATACCACTGATGGCAATTAATGTGGATTTGTGTAACTCTGGTGGGGGCAGGAGCTTTGAAGGAGGCAGCAGTGTTGTTGTATTTTCCGCATGGCAGCCGATTACTACCTGACAGTTTTGTGAAGAAATCAAAAAAGACAACAGAACTGAGTTTGGAGGAAGAAAGAATAGCTCTACCAGTTGGGGAGACTGCCAGGTAAACTGGAAATAACTGGTATTTCGGTATAATGGCAATACAGCTTCCAGTAACTCTCCACGTGTTAATGCCTCCTACCTTTTTGCAGCAGCTGTCAAAGCACAGCAAATCTCTACAGCTCCACACACAAAACCCGCTGCAGGGCAGCTGTGGCTGCCTGTTCCCCCTGCTCCAAGCAGCCCTCCAAGAAGGTAAATCCTGCCTGCTTAAGTCCTGCCTGCACAAAGAGCTGGAAAGTGCTCAGTTTTCCACAGCCACCTCCTGCTCTCATTACACCCGCAGGACAACTGAACGTTCCAACATCTCTATCACAGTTACACTACCCTGTAAAACACCCGCTGGCTCACCTGGGTTTCAAATGGAGCTTTAAACCACCCAGCTCTGAATCCAGTGACTAGTGAATCTATACATGGCAAGGCAGGGGCAAGTCGATTTTCTCTAGTTACACCAGCTGGTGAATTAGGACAGACTTGGTATGTATTAATTTTTTAACCGCTTTATTTTTTAATACGATTTAAATTTGCATCTCTTCCCTGGAGAGCACAGGAAGAGCCAGGCACAAAGGATGTAACAGAAACAATAAACAGTGAGGAGATATTTTAAAATATAAGTACTTACATCGATTTAAATTGAGCCCCGTATCAGCTTCTGTGTTCGATACACAAATTTTTCATCTAGAGATCAAGAGGATGTCAGGATGGTTCTGAAATTTCTAGAAACAACATGGATTTATAGGCCTTAGAACATGCAAGAGGCTTCTCCACACGGTGTGAACCGGCAGGTGTGAGTCCAAGGCATGGCCACCATTTATTACACAACTGTGAAATAATTTGTGTATTTATAGGACAGACTCCATTACGTGAATCATAACCACGCAGAGTTATTTCCAAATAAAGAGGCTAAACCTCATCTTCTGCTGAGGACTAATGCTAAGTGCAGTTTCACTGACAGGTACATTTATTAGGTAAATGAAATACAAAAATTAGCAATTTATTATAATGCTTCTGTTCTAGGGAAAACAAGCATAAAGCAAACGACAGGGCTCCAGCCAGCTACTCTGGGAGAAGACTGGCAGAAGCCCTCATTTTAGCCCTCACCTTGGTGAGTTGCCCCGTCAGAGAAGTGTCCCCGCTGCCTTAGATGAGAGCGCTGCCCCAAGCCCTTGGTCAAGGCAACTGCCCCGTAACTATGGAAATGGATCCAGCTGATTTTAAGTTCCTTTAATCCAATGTTTTCTGCTATTGCCATTTCAAGAATTCCACCCAAGAAAAAAGCCAAACTGTTTAAGAGTTAAAAGGATGAAGTTTAAGAGTTAAAATGATTACATTTAATTATTAAAAGGATTAAGCTGATGAGTTAAAAGGAAGCTCGATTTAGTTCAGGTATTTCTCTGCAACTGTCTGCAGGCAGGAGACTAAAACTACAACGTATTATTTTCTTTTCTGCCTTAACTACCATGAATGCAAAGCAGAAGCTGCCAGACCATAAAGAGGTGGTCAGAGGACACACAAGCTGCAAATGGAACACAGAGAGAGAGAGAGAGAAATCCAATGTCTCCATCACAAAGCCAGGGTCCACTGCTCATGCGTGGAGACCAGACGGCGCAGGCTCCATCTCCAATCCTGCTGTGAGTCTGAAAGGCGACTCCGAGCAGCCAGGTAGCTTCCCACCATCCCTCACCCCTCCCCAGCTCTGGCCTCCAGCCAGCTGAATCCTGGGCTGTTCTGCTGGCAGAGAAGGCAGCTCTGCTCTCTCTTTAATGCCTCCCAGACCTCCTGTGCTGTTACAAAATCTGAATAGGTTTCCTCGGCTAGTGTCCCATGAGTTTCCAGTGGGGCAGGAAAGAAATGAGGTTGCCAACCAGCAGAGAAGAAAAGGAAGCCATTCCCATGCTTGAAGACCAGACAACCGGAGAAGAGCCATTTGGCTGTAAAGGCAGCAGAAGGTCATCAGGACAGGGGTGGAGAAAAACATCTATTGCGGCCTTCAAAAGTAAAAAATGAGGTAAAAAGCACTACAGAACTGGAAGAAACCAGTTGGTGTGTTCCAGGCAGCTGGAAGAAATGACAATTATGGTTGTTTCCTCTCCTGTGAGCCAGAGAAGCCACTGAAGAGACAGAGGATCTTCTAGGAGGAGGCTATAGCAGGTGAGATGCGTGACAATTAAGGGTTGTAAAGCAGTGGATGAAGAAAAGATGGTGAAATTTTCATGAAAGACACAACACAGGGAAAATGTGGATTTGACAGACAGCATGGAATGTGGCATGGGAGAGAAGAATTCAGTATCTCCCTTTTTGAGTGTGTGCCCATCACAAACAGTGTTGGAAGTAGAGGGATTTGGAGCACAATTGTGGAGTGAGAGCAGGAACAGGGAGATTTGTGACTCTTCACCCCGGAGACAGTAGCAGAACACATGGCTGGGGTTGCCCAAGGGCAGCCATAGATGGAGAAGATGAAGGACATACCAGCAAAAAAGGAGAAGAGCAAAAGGTTGAGAAGTCAGGGACTAGCAATGACATCATGAGGAGTGTTCTGCAGAAGTGGACAGTCAGGAAGAAAGGATGAGGGGGTTCAGCCCAGCACAGGTGAGCCTGGTGAAACCAGTAAGGCCCAGAGAGCAGTAACCAGGTTTCAGCACATCATATGGTATCACACGAGCGCTCTGAGCGCAAGGATGTAACAATTAAGTAACAGCATGTTTAAAAATCAGCAAAGAAAAAGAGCAATATGCATTAAAGTTGAGACCAGCAGGAAAAGCAATGGCCAAAGTCACCAGCAAAGGAAGTCCCCAGACCACAAGCTGTTGAGTGCGGCACAGTACCAGGGAAGCACAACTGCCTGCTTGTGCCACACTCACACCCTCCCCTTGGCACCTGCAGCCACCTCTCAGGGACAGGGAGCTGGCAAGAAGGACTGTTGGCAAACTCCATTCTGTTGAGGGGTTTCTGCTCCTATTAAGCATTTTACACACTTGTGAAAGTTGAATTAATGATCGAAGGAAAAAGCAAATTATAGTTCCGCCAAGGAACACCACCAGAACTTGGAAACAAGGAAGAATGAGGAAAGAAACAAAAAGTAAAGCCCAAAATGCTGTAAGAAAAGGTACAGAATGAAGATGAAGGAATGGTGACAGCTTGATACTGGTTTTGCCCACAAAGAGCCAAAAATACTTTTCAGGAAACTGAAAATATTAACCAGTGCTGCTCCCTAAAGGTCTGAAGAAGGCAAGTAACACTCATTCAGTTTTTGCCACATGAATATGGGACACAAGACAAAAGCACTCCTGGTACAGCCGTGCTTCCAGGCACTCCAGGTGCAACCTCCGCTCAGCAAAGTTAGAGCAGCTTTCTTTGCTCCTCATCACGGCTCGAAAAAATGAGTGTAGGTAGGGAGAGACAGCAGAGCTAAATGGAACAGCATGAATGGATGAGAAGACAGACACCAAGACCCAACTATGAAAGCATGACCTTCTTCACCTACCTACATGAAAAAATGAATTTTCCTAGCACAGAAGTAACAGAACCCTAAACTCCAAGACCGAATCCAACCGCTAGAAAACAAAGATAAGGAAATCCTACCTTAACTGGGGTTTCACAGCACAGAACCCATCCTCCCGTCCCCATCATGCATGACAGACCTCCTGACAAAGCAGGTTTGTTATATGAGGGTTGTGTTCTCAGCTGTCTAAACAGACCATGTTCTTTGTGAACAAAACACATCCTTCAGTGCAGCAACCAGCAGGACTCAGAGCCAAGTTCTGCCCAGATCACGCAGGGGACTGGAGATTCAGTCACTCAAACAGGAGGTTCATGCAAGTGCTGGAAAATATGACACAGAGACACGACAGGCCCGCCCTGGGTCTCTGCTCTGTGCTTTTCACACAGAAGCCCAGCACCAGGACTCCCAGACCGACTCTACGTATCATTTCACGGGCCACTCCCGCGGAAAGCTGCTTTCGGGGCTGGGACTACCCGATGCGAACCAACGCGCCAATGTACAAAAAGTCTATCACCTCTTCCTAAAAATACCGATTTAAAAAACATGGAGCGCTGCAGGGGAGACGACGCAGGCTCAGAACAAGTTCCCCGCCCCAGCGTCCGCCGCGTCGCTGCCNCTACTCGACTACAAGACAGCGAAGTTCTCTCTGACGCGGAACCGGCGGGTCGGGCTGCTGCACCGCCTGCTCCAGCTCGGGGTGCTGGGCTACTTGCTCGGGTAGGGCAGTTCCCTCTACGCCCGCGGGGCTTTAGCCCTCCGGGAGGCGGTGGGGCGGGCTCCTTAGCCCGCCTCGCCTCGCTCCCCCCCTCCCGCCTCTCCGCAGGTGGGTGCTGCTGGTGCGGAAAGGTTACCAAGACACCGACCGTGCCCCCCGTTCCGCCGTCGTCACCAAGCTGAAGGGGGTGGCGATGGCCGAGGCGGGAGGCGCGGGCCGGCGGCTCTGGGACACGGCCGACTACACCCGGCCCCCGCAGGTACGACCGCAGCCGCCCCGGGGAGGGAGGTGGTTGGCAAAAGATGTAGTGAAACCCTTTGGGAAAAGTAAAACGAGGTTAAGGTTACAAATGGCAAAGCCAAAAAAAAAAAACCAAGAAGAAAATCTGTTGCCTTTTTTTCTGACAGTGTAAATCCCCTGCTGAGGGTGCCTTCTTGCTTCCTAGGGAGAAAATGTGCTTTTTCTGGTGACCAATTTCATCGCTACAGCAGCACAAGCCCAGGGCACCTGTCCTGAGGTAAGTGAGTTGGGTTGTCCCACAGCTCGGGGCTGCCATGGGCTCAGGTTTACAAAACCAGTCAGTGCTGCTGCTCTGTTCAGGAGCTCAGCGGAACCCAGTGTAAGACCAGACAGAAGGGGGAAATGGATTTTTATTCCAAACAAAACTAATTCTTCTCGTTCTCATTGCTCCATAGACTTCACTCGCTCATTTGTGCTGTCTCACCTGCATGAACCAAGATGCGTATCCAGGTAGTCTGGCCAGAATCACTTGTGGTGACCAGAAGGACAAGGGACGTGGGCTGCTGAGGCCTCACTAGCTCTCTGGGCTTCCTGAGGGGTGGTGACACTGAGATCTTTACGTGCTTTCTGCTGCCTTTGGCCAAGGGCCACTCTGGGAGGCTGAGCCATTGCCCCGTTGCCGTTCCATCTCCGCAGTGCGGTTGGCATCAGCACTGCCAACCCTGGCTAACACCTATTACCTGTGGTCCTTCTGCAGTCTTACATATATTCCTGTTTTTGTGATACTGTTCCATTTTCATACCTCTGTTCTGCCATTTTTCCTGATGCTTTTACACACACTATGAAGATACCTGTGTCACACTGCCTTCATAAATCTCTGCTGCAGAACTAGCGTCCCCTCCATATTAGTGTCCTATTTTTAGAAGGAACAGAGCACAAGATCTAAGTGGTTTCCTATTCAGCCAACACTTAGTGGTATACGTTCTTCAGGAGAGATCTTTGCTTTGAGGCTGGGTTCAGGCCAGCTCCTCAGCTGAACTCTCCCAGGCCAAACCCTGCTCGACAGACAGAAGCAAGCATTTTTTCAGCTAAGTCACTGCTGGCACCTTGTACCTGAGCCAAGCACTGTTTGTTCTGATGGTGCTTTCAGCCACTGTGCAGTGCCCAGCTCATTCCTGCTCCCCAACTCTCCATGTGCCGCAGGCTGCCACACCGAGCTGCTCTCCAAATGCAGCCTGCAGTCTGTGGGGCAGGAGGAACAGCCTCAGGTTTGGGTCTGGGTCGACAAAAATGGTGTTAATGATCCGTCTTTACAATGGTGAGAACTAGTAAAGTAGGGATAGTTGCAGGAACCACCCCGCCAGGGTAAGACGTGTCAGAGAACATTGCAGGGCTCTCTCACAGGCAGTCACAGGCATCTCTGAATGCTTAAGCCAAGGACAGCGAGAGAACAGAGCATCTCATCCCAGGACAGTGCTGTGGTGTGACTGGGGGTGTCTCATACCCTTCACCCCATGCTGCTCTTCAGTAGTTTCTGTGTTCCTGGCTTTGGGTCTGTAGCTGACACTTGTGTTTGGAATGCTTTGAAGATGTAGTAGTGACAGCATTTGACTTTGCAGGAAGTTCTGGGTGTTCTTGATTACCAAAATGTTCTGTGCTGGCAGACCAGGGAGATGTCTGGCTGGGGCTAGAGGCAGGACCCAAACACAGGATGGGTTGTTTTAGCAGCTGATGTCTCTGTTGGGCTCAGATCTGTGGCTGAGCTCTGACTTGTCTTTTAGTGAGACTTTCCAATGCTGGTCTCAAATACTTACAGTGGTTGGAAGCCCTCTGCCCCTGTTTGCAAGGTGCTCTGAAGGTTAGTGGAGATGATCAAAATAGACTTGGAACCAGCAGACATTAGTCAGATGGTGCATCCACTCTGCCCTGTGCGAGCTCTGGGGCTAAGAGACCATTTCACCGGAATCGTCGTCTCCAGCACGTCCAGCTGTACTCAGTTCTTACAGGTCCAGATCCTACTGATGGATGTGCACATGAGTGCACTGATCCCAGCTCCAGGCAATGCAGGACTGTGTCCTAAGGGGGTGGTAGATTTTGGGAGAAGCCTCATCCTTCTTTGCTCTCGTGTGATGCCACTGGTGGTTTGCTCTCCAAGAAGGTGACATCACCAGGAACACAAACACTACGACTCTGAGCAGCATCTGGGCTCAGCTGTGAGCACCCTGGGGAATATCTTCTAACAACATGTAGTAGTTGCTCAGCTTGTCAAGAAACCTGTTCTAAATGCCGGAGTGCTCATATTCCTTTCCTGTCCTGAACCTGCAGTTCCTGGGTAACTTCCTAGAAAAATTAATGACTCCTCATTTTCCCAAGCTTTTTTTTCCCTTTCACAACGAAGTTGCAAGTAATGGTTTGGAGAGCTTTGGATCCAGGGCCTCATGAGGGCTCTGAAGTGACTCCAGATCTCTTCGCTTCTCTCCCAGTGCACTTTTGGCACATGTAACCTGGTTTGGATAGTGCCCGTGGAGAATGCCAGCACTGACTGAGGTTTTTTGATTTTCTTGTTGGGTTTTTTTTAAGACTCATTGCCACTTGAAGGTGATAGGGGAGGTTGAAACCATCTTGGCCAGGTTTTAGGTTTCCTATAACAACAGTTAATTTCTCCCCAAGCTTTGCAGCTTGCATGTCCAAAAGCGTCTATCTTCCAAGTGTCTATCTTCCAAGTGCCCCTAGGCAGTGACCCCCACCCAGCCCAAAGGTTCTTCAGAGAGCTGTTCCTCTTGGCTCATGGTGGGTTTCACACCTGAAATGAGGGGCTGAGGCTGTCCTGGGACAGCCCTGGGAGGACCTAGACATGCCCCTCTTCCTCCCCACCTCTTCTTCTGACTCCAGAACTGGGGTTTCCCCAGCTGCTTTTGGGTCTCCGTGCCCCTCTAGGCTTGGAGAGGGGGTTCTGATGGGCTGTTGACTCCTCTGATGGCATGGGGGAAGATGCTACTTGTATTCCTCCACCTGCCATTGTCTCTCTGTTGGAATAGGATCTTTTTGCTGTTCCTAGTGATCAGGTGGGTCCAGAGCGAGGGTGAAGCTTTTCCATGTCTCTTGTAAAATTGGTGTTATGCTGTACTGAGGATCTTCTCAGCCCCTCCCAGGAGTAACTGTGGTGGCGCTTTACAAGATGCTTAATGAGCTGTGCCATTAATGCCCTGCTGAACCCAACTGTTCTTGTTCCCAGTCCCAGCCTAAAGGTCCCAGCAAGGTCCTGAGGCTTCCTCCACCTCTGAGGCAGAGGAGGGACGTGGCCCAGAGAACACGGAGACAGGCGAGAAGGACTGTGTCTCAGAGATTCTTCTCTCCTTGACGGCTGGAGCCTCCCCAGGCTCTAGACATGGCAGATGGCCTGTATAAGCAGTTGGGATATGCTTGGAGAAACAGGAGCAGCAGCATGGAAATGTGGGCGGCTGTGCAGCGGTAGCGGTGCTTCTCTCTGTCTCCCACAGAGCCCCTCCATGCTCGACGCCACATGCACAGAAGATGCCGACTGTCCCATGGGAAACCCGGTGGTTCATGGCAACGGTACGGGGTGTTTTGATAAAAAAAGAAGAAAACCAACAAACATAAAATCGTGTAGTTCCTCGTGTTTGGTAGCAAACAGATGCACAGAGGTGCCTGATTGCCCGGATTCGGTGCTTTTTCTAAGTGTGCACTGATGCACTCTCCGGCCATTTGTTCTTGGCCGAACCTGGCAGGTCTTGTCACAGCTGGACTGGGAGGTGCTGGGAGCACAAGGCGCTGTCACCGCACGTGCGTGGCTGTGTTGTTTCTGATCTTGGCTGCTGGAACTGAAGCCAGTGTGCCGTGTAACTGGCAGGCTCTCCTTTGGTAGTGAAACCTGGCTTCTGTTTCCTGCTGATGAATTCTAGCAGCCCGTACAAATTCAGCTGGAAAAAGATGTTTCAGCTCCAGGAGGCCGGTCACTAAAGCTTCATGTGCAGGATTGCCCCAGCTTCTTGTGTTCCAAGAAGGTGGCTTCAGCAGCCACACAGCAGGAGAGGCTGCACTGTACAGACAGGCGCTGGCAGCAGCATCTTGTCTTTGTAAACCAGCTCCTGTGGTTTGGCCTCAAGGGAAGGCTTCCTGGGGAAGCTGTTTGGGTGGGGGAAATGCTGAAGATGATCGCAGGGTCATCTTTGTGGTTCATGTTTTGAGAAGGCCAGAAATGCCTGTGGCCAGGGCACTGTGCCAGGAGGGGAGCCGCGGAGAAGACGTTTCAAAAAGGAATAGTAAATGATACACTTTGTCTCATTTCTAGGGATAAAAACTGGGAAATGTGTGATGTTCAACACCACCCATTCCACCTGTGAGATCTATGGCTGGTGTCCTGTGGAGAACAACACCCTGCCCAGGTAAGGTACAGAGTGAGAGTCCAGCAGGTGTCGAGAACTTTGTTTGCTTCCCTCTGCGTAGCCAGAGGCCTGATCATACTTGCCCAAGGGGCAGCCAGGCTCAGGAAGATCATTGACTGTTCTACTGGTCAGTTAAGTCCAGAGAACTTCATGCAAGGGCGTTTCTTGCAGCTGTCCGTTGTTGCCAATGTCCTGGGATCATGGAAGAGACCGCAGAGCAAAGGGGGTCATGCCTCGGCCACTGTGCAAAATTTGAGTTTGTTGATGGTTGTTTTCCAGGAAACCTCTTCTGGCTGAGGCGGAGAATTTCACTCTTTTTATAAAAAATACTATCCACTTCACCAAATTCAACTTCTCCAAGTAAGTATGAGGCTTCTCCGGTGGGCTGTGCCTCCAGCCTTGGCGCTGAGCTTGTCTCTGCCCAGGCGCTGAGCAGCCAAGGCCTCCCAGACACGTACTGCCCAGGGCGGGTGGTGGCTCAGTGGCTCAGTTACAGTTCAGGATGGTGTTCAGGAGGACACCGGTCACTTCAGCAGCACCTACATCTGCAGTTGTAAGAGTGATAAGATGGGGAGCTCCAGGGAGAGGGGCTGGTGTGTCCATCTGCCTGTCTAAAGCACCCCAGGCATTGCTGAACAAGGCCACTTGTTTCCAAGGTCTCATTTTACACCATGTATTTTTGCATTTTAGTCCCTGCAAAGTGTTTTCAGTGAGGCCCAGTAAAAGGGCTGCACTGGCCTCACAGCCCCAGGCCTGCTGCTGCCTGCCCTGCCGTGCTCTGGCATGGGAGGTGCCGTGGTGTCACCCGCAGAGCGCTGCCCCTGCTGTCACGTCACACCTCATGGTGCTGGGAGTTGAGTGCTGGGGAAGGAAGGAAAAGCACAAAAGCAGAGGTGGAGGAGAGGACCTGGGAGGGACAGGACCATGGCCAGTGCTGTAAAGGATGACAGCTCCACAGGTGCTTCCTCTTGGCCGATTTCCCTTCACCTTCTCTCCAGCTGAGGCTTTAGGAGAGGCAGTGGTTCTCTCCCCTCAGGCAGGAGCGTTAGTGGTCCCAGTCCAGCAGGAGGGTCTCCTTTTCAGTCCTGGAGTGGGGCTCCTTGACCTCCCACACCCCACTCCCCCATGACAGCTACTCCCCTCCTCCTCTCTCCTGTCTCAGGTGCAATACTTTGCAAACCAGTGACCCCACCTATTTCAAGAGCTGCACGTACAATACAGTCTTCAACCCTTCGTGTCCCATTTTCCGTGTCCGTGACATGGTGGAGGCAGCTGGAGAGACATTTGAAGACCTTGCACTGCTGGTATTTGTCTTTATTAAAAGTGTGAAAGACGACTGCAAATTCCGCAAGGATATGAGCAAGACGAGGGGGACAGGACTGGCCTGTGAGGTGCTGAGGGAGTGTGAGGTCTGGGAATGTCTGAACTGTAAAGAGCTCCGCAAATGGGGACAACGTAGCAGGGCCTGTAGCAAGGGAACAAAGGGTGATGATTTTAAACTAAAAGAGGGAGATTTAGACTAGAGAGAAGGATGAGACCCTGGGCCTAGATTGTCCAGAGGTGTGTTCGATGCCCCATCCCTGGAAACATTCCAGGTGAGGTGACTGGGGCTTTGAGCAACCTGCTCTAGTTGCAGATGTCCCTGCTCCCTGCAGGGAGGTTGGACTCACTGATTTTGCAATGTCCCTTCCAACCCAAACCAGTCTATGATTCTAGATCTCTGATCTTGTGCTTTTCCCGGAACAAAATGTATTCTGCAGGGAGGGAGCATTGGAGTTCGTATCGAGTGGGACTGTGACCTGGATTGCCCCACGGCCTGGTGCCAGCCACAGTATTCCTTCATCCTGCAGGACAGGAGGTACAATTTCAGGTGAGGCTGATGGGACAGTGGCCACGCAGGCCTGTGCATCAAGCCCTTGGTAATCACTTGAGAGCTTAATTTTCCTGGCGGGTGCTCTGGAAGGAGCAGCAGGAACAATGGAACACAGTAACTGGGTGCAGGGTCTGTCAGTCCTGGGGTGCCATGGTAGTTCCACACCCTGTAGCTCAGTTCTGTTCGGAGTTGTGCGAGGCATTACCTACCTGAGGGCAGGCACCTGAGGCTGTCCACGCCTGTGCCGACCCCCAGCCAGATGCACCCCAGGCTGGCTGCTGAGTGGATGCTGATGCCCCGCTGCTGATGCCAAGCTAGTGAGTCATGGCAGCGTGTGCATCGCCCATGTCCCAGTGGCTAGAGGACACGAGGTGTGCGCAGGCACGTGGCAGCCCAGGAGTCATACAGCACTGGGAACCCTCTTCCCTCTCTGCCCACGCAGAGCTGCCGTGGCTTTCTGAGCCACGTCCATGTCTCCCGCAGAACCGCCTCCTACTACTGGGACTCCCAGCGGCGGCTCTACCGGAACCTGCTGAAGCTCTACGGCATCCGCTTCGACATCTCTGTGCATGGCCAGGTACCTTCTCCTCTGCAGACCCTCCTCTGCATGCACAGTGCCAGCCGTCTTGTCACCAGGGCTGACTTCTCGCACCGCTCCCTGCTGCTCTCTCCTGCAGCCAGCCTCATGGCTCCCTGCTGGCCTCACTTCTCCCCACCCTGGTGAGCTCTTCACCTCTTTCTGGAGTTTTCCAAGCAGGTAAAAAGGATCTCTCCCATTTAAAGAGAAACTTCTTGGTAATGCCATGAGGAGGGAGGCTCCCCTCGATAAGGATGTGACATGGGTGTTGTGAAGTGCTGGGCCCTGTAGGCAAGGTGAGCTTGTCTGGGCTGTGGGCATCTCTGAGGGTCTTGTGGTGGAAGCACCCCAGCAAAGATCAAGAAGGGATTGATTGTCCAGGTTCAGAAATGTTCAGGCTGATTAACTGTACCCTTGGGGAGAAAAGGTTTGAACGCGATCATGGCTGATGCTGCTCTGTGCAGCATCGCTGACAAAATCAGTGCTCAACTGTGCAAGGTGAAGCCTGTGCTGAGAGGACTTGTCACCCTGAGAGATGTCCACAGCTGGTCTGTCATGCTTAACAGTGGCATTGTCACTTGAAGAGTGCAAAGCAGGCAGTGCAGGACAGGGTGCACCTCTTCCGGGTAGTGAGACCAGGTCTGGGAGGTGTGGAGTGGAAGAGGAAAACAGGAACCCAAAAATCTTTTTCCTCAGAGATACCAGCCTCATCTGAGCAGAGAGAGACATGTCACATCAGGGCTGTTTGCAGTTCTTGGGGTGTAGTTCCATGCGTGGCAGCTGCTGGGGTCCTGCAGCAAGAGGGAGGCTCCCGCCATGCCCACAGAAGAGCAGATGGGTCACAGTAACCTCTGCTGCCACCCAGCCACAAGCTTCCTTGATCTCTTCTCTGGTAACCAAAGGGGTGTGAGCCGAGGCAGTAGCAGGCAGGTTCCTACAGCAGAACATGGCAAAATGATCCCAGTTTCCTCCAGCGCCTTCCTGGCTTTAAGCACACTGCTCAGCACGGCTTGTCCCTTAGCCCTCCCACTGCTCTCCACCCACTGTCCTCCCTGTCCACCTGATGTTTCCCACCAGGCCGGGAAGTTCAGCATAGTTCCTGCTGCTGTGAGCTTTGGCACCGGCATTGCCTTCTTTGGTGCCGTGAGTACTCCAGATACGCTCTTTTCTTCTGGTCCATGGGTTGGGTTTTGCCCCTCATCTATTGTTTCCCCTGCCTGCCTGGACACAAGGCTTCCCCTGCCAGCCTGGGAGGGGAGATGCTCCGGCAGGGTGTGAGCTCCCGTTTTCCTCTCTGGAATCATTAGCAGTAACAAAACTGCTGCATCAAGGATCCTGAGCACATACGGGCCTGTCTAATGGAGGCTGGGTGTTTGTGCTTACCCTGGGTTGGCACATAACTGGGGCATCACTGGCTGGTCTGTCCCAGCTGTTTTGGCCAGCAGGATGTGGTGGTGTGGCCATGGAGATGGGGCAGCCCCTTGTTGAGCAGTTCTGTGGCTCTTCCCTTTCGGCAGAGTGACGGGGAGCCTGGGTTGCCCCACCCGCCCGCTCTGTCCTCCCAGACATGCTCATCCCAGTCCCTTCCATGGCTGATGGCAGCTCTCCACCAGACCAGCCCTCACCCTGCCTTTGTGCCTTGCAGCCCAGATGACCAGATCTAACCTTCTGTGCAGCTCATGGGAGCAGGTTGGGTCAAAGAGGACCTGGTGGAGCTGCCTGAGTGGCCCGGGCCAGAGGCAGGTCAGGCTGGCTGCCCCTGAGACTGGCCAGGTGCTGGAGTTCAGCCCACCACTGACTGCAGGGCTGGGTGGGAGCCCAGGCAGAGGACCTGGCAATACTGCTGGGGTTACAGTGCTGACTGCCTCGCTGTGCTTATCTGTCGCCAGGCCACTGTGGTCTGTGACCTGGTTCTGCTCTACCTGGATGCAAAAGCTGACATCTATTGGAAGGAGAAGTTTGAGGAGGTAAGGATGGGGCCACTTGGGAGAAATGGGATTGGAATGAAGTTTCGCAAGTGGATTTGATTTTTTTATGTCCCTCAGTCAAAACTCAGTTCACAAGATCTGGGAAAACCCCAGTGGAGCAGTTCTTGGTCCCTGACTCTTGGGCCTGGTGACTGATCTGAAGTGAACCTGGCAGAGATTAAACTCTTTCAAGTTTAATGGCAATCAGCAGCAGAGTAGAGAGAGGGACACAGTGGCTGCCCGAGCTGCAGGGAGAGCCGCAGCATGGCCTCAACTCCTGTTAGACACCAAGGAGTCCCTGAGAGGACCTTACCATAGAAACCTGACCCAGCTCCACATCTCTTCACCCTCTTCTGAGCCAAATCTGGCCAAAGTCCGTGTAGAGAGAGGGCAGCTCCCAGGCATGTGCCCTGGCAGGGGGTCAGTGCTGGCAATGCAGCTCAGGAATAGGTTTTCTTACTGTTTGCGATTCCTGCTCTGGCACTGCCCAGCCCATCAGCAAACTGCGGGGTCGTGAGGTGCGGGCTGGGAGACCTACATGGCATAGGAGAGCTGTCAGTCCCAGCTCGGGTCATCTTTGGCTTTATCTGGCCAACTCCTCCACTGAAGATAGACATCCCTCCAGCTTCCGGTGAACTGCCCCAGAGCCGGGAAAACACCTCTTCCCAATGCCTGATCTTGAATCACAAGTGGAGTGAGGGTCTCAAACAGTCAATCGAGTTTCATGGGACCGAGCAGAGCAGCGCAGGACCCCCTGCCCAGGCTGTCCTCCTAGCTCTAAGATCTACTAAGATGCCCCTGTTCATTCCACAGGCAAAACCTCCTAAAGGTAAGACTGAGACTGCAGCTTAGGGATGTGCTCTGCCACAGCACCTTTCTCTCCAGAGCAAACTCGAGCTAGATGCGATGGGGGCACAGCTACGGCCTGGGTAGAGGTGGCCCAGTTCTCCTGGTGCTGCTGGGGTTAGGGTCTGCCTTTCCTGGAGAAGCATTTCAATTCGCAGAAGTCTTTGGCTCGTGGAGCACAAAACCGTCCCGTGTGCAGCTCCCAGCATGGACCGGCTGGCAAGGGAGCAGAGCCGTGCTGTGGAGCTGCTGTGGGAACTGGGGAAGCAACCAGCCTATGTTCAGTGCGAGAGGCTTAAAGGACTTTGCGGTTCTTCACATCCCACATGGCTGCGGGCCTTGATATCTCATGAAAAACAGGGATGGAACCCAATAAAACTGTTTCAGAAAATGGGAGGTGGCTCTGCTCTGTCTGTAGCCCTGGAGGTGGCTGCAAAGGGTTTGTGGTACAGCTCTTGCACATCATGTGCTTCCAGCTCAGATGGCTTTGTGTGAGCTGCCCAGATCCCAGGAGTAGCACGGCTGCCTCACCAACCTCTGCCGTGCCCTGGGAGGGTTTAAGAGCCGAGCTTAAGGCAACAGCCTCGGGCTGATACGTACTGGGGTGTGCAGTGGCCCCTGCACCCCCTAGTTCCTGCGAGGGTTGATGCTCAGCAAGGACAAGCACAGCCCTGGGGTGAGCTGGAGCATTTTAGGGATGCTGAGCCTTGCACTCCCACCCACCATGGGCTGGGTCAGCCTGGTGCAGGGCACAGACGGACGAGTCCATGCCTGTGGGGTGCTCTGGGAATCCTACAAGCTGGCGAGATGCCTGGCTCAAAAACACAGTGTGTGGAGGTGCAGCGGGGGTCTGAGCACCATTTAATGCTCCCTGATTGTGTGGGATGGGGGGGGTCCTGCAGCATCACCCCTCCTCAGCTGCCAGCCCCCCTGTGCCCCTCTGCCCCGGCTGTCCCTCTGCATCCTCCTTGAACTGCCGCAGGTAGAACTGTGCCATCAGCTGCTTGGTCATGGTCTTCAGCGCAAGGAAGGCGGCCACAATCTCGGCAAGGAGGAAAGCCAGGAAGAGGCTGTGCACAGCCATCTCCAGTGGCAGGCGGATGATGTGGTCGTCTGTCAGCAGGAAGAGCAGGAGCGGGAGCTGGATCAGGAAGGAGAGGAGGAGGAACCCAGCCAGCTCGGGCACCTGCGGGAGCAGAGCCTGCTGAGATGAGGCACAGAGACGAAGGGGTGGGCTGGGAGGACCTGCTCTGCCCCTGGAGCTCCCTGCATCAGCCACTGCTGTCCTCAGCACCTCAGTACCGGGACCGGCCCTGCCACGTGGAGCTGGGCCTGGATGTGGTTGGAATCCTGTTAAGCCCAGTGCTGGAGCATCACACTCACAGGACAGGGAGGAATACACTAGGAGAGTGAGTGGATTGCCTTTGTCCCCTGCCTCCAAGTCCTGCATGCACTCGTGATTCCCTCCCAGCACAGCTCCAGAAAGGACTCCAGGAGGAACAGGTGGTGACGGGCACCCAGGGACATCCAGTGTAGCTACAGCTGTCCAGGTGGAGCTGTCCATCACCAAGCAGAGGGCAGAGACAATGCTTACCTTCTCCTGTAGGTTCCCTACGTAGCCCAGGTAGAGGCGGAAGCCCTCGGCCAGTGAGAGGATGAGGAAGGCAGTGACCAGCAGGAACTGGTAGTGCCAAGGCAGCAGGTGGTACTGTAACGGAGGCACAGCCTTGTTCCCTCTGCTCCATCCCCTGTCACCTATCCCCGGCACCCCATGTCCAGCTCTCGATGCCATTTCCCATCCCCTGCTCTCCACGTCCAGCTCTCTGTGACCACCTCCCAGTCCCCTTTGCCTTGTCCCAGGTGCTCCATGCTCAGCTCCCACCCGTGCTGGTGCTCAGCCCTGCCCACTCTGCCCTCCCAGATTAACCTTCCCTGCCTGGCAAATTCAGCGGTGGTTCTTAACGATTTCCATTTCTGGGAGTCAGAGTTGGATCATGTCTTGTGGGAGCAAGGCGTTTGCTCACGTGTGTGGGGACCTATCAATTCTGAAGAGGTTCCCTCTGCCCTGCTCAGTGTGGCCCCTGCGTGCCCAGGGCCATTGGGTAGGAGTAGGCTCACCCCACCACCATCACCACCCCATGCCCCTTGGGATGGTACCTTCAGCTGCAGCATCATCCCCTCAGCCAGGCACCAGACTGGAAAGTAGTAGACGTTGAAGTACAGCATCATCTGGAGAGGCAGGCTGGCCAGCACCTCGTGGGCTAGGGGGCAGGCAGGGGAGGGCTGGAGGACCAGCACCCTGGGGTCTTGCTGCCCCGAGGGAGCCCTTGCCTGACAGAGGGCAGAGCGCTGGGCCCTGCTCTGCTGGGGTAGGGGTGGCTGGGGGGCAAGAATGGTTGTTTGCAGCATGTGCACTTATTTCTGCTTCCCCTCGTCGGTGGGTAGGTGCAGGGATCCTTTGGGTGCTCTGAGGTCCCCGGGTACTTTGGTGACATGCTGAGCAGGCTCATGGTGATGAGGCAACAGCAAACACCACTTCCCCCCCCCCCGCCAAGTCCCTCTGCCGCCCAGCCCTGCCGCCCATACCTGGCTGGTAGATGTGGGCAGTGCCACTGTCCCGCGTCTTGTTGCTGATGAAGAGGGAGCTGCTGAAAGCCACCAAGCCCCAGCGGAGGTTGGGGGGCAGAGGCGTGTGGGCAGCCATGGCCGGCAGCCCATCCCAGCTGCTCTGGCCCAGCTCGACCGGGATTAGCCAGAAGGCAATTAACAGGATTATTGGTCAGGCTAATGCGTGAGGCTGTCTGGCCATTGGCTCCACAGCGATGGGGCTCCTGAGCTGGGAGGATGTAGGGAAGGAAAATTCCCCCGCTGGAACATTAAACCCATGTGGGACCCAGAAGGATGCAGAGCATCTACCCTCCACAGCATCTTGTACCCATCACTGGGGTGGGGACACGGTGGCGTCCCCAGGCCTGTGCACCCTGTGGGCAGTGTTCTGCTCCACCACATCCTCCTCAGACAGGTTGTATCAACATAATTATTGCTAAAAGTCCCCAACAGATGAGGATGCCCAGGGAGGGGCAGTGCTCTTTGCCAGAAACCTTTCTTCAAAGCTGCAAGACTCACAGAGCGTTTTACCCATCACCACGAACTTCCCCTCTAATGGTCTTCATGCTGCTCAGTGTCCCCAAGACCCATCCAGGCTCAGGGGTTCTGAGGACAGTGGGGGGGGTGGGGGATGCAAGAGAGTGGTTGAGCTAGAGGTGAATGGCAGGGAAAGGGAGTGGTGCTTTGGAGCCTACCCACCAGGTGTGGTCTCACCTCATGATCTTCGGCTTCCAACCCATCCCAGAAGGTGTATGAGAGCAGCTGCTGCAAATATTGGGAGAGAGTATCGTAAATGCGGTCCTTGAAGGCCAAGGCATTGGCAAGGGACAGGAAGAACCAAATAAAAAGAGGGTTCTTCTGCTTGATAAACCCAAAATGAAGCTGCAGAGCTCACTGGCATATGCTGCCAAAAACCCCACCTGGGGCTGAAACCATGGTTAGACCAATTCATCACTGGCTGAAGCCCATCAAGAGCTTCCACGCACAAGGACCCAGTCTCTCAAGGCAGGGTCCACGCTGTGAGTGCAGCCAGGGGTGCCTGTCCTTTCTCCAGCTCTTCTGAGCAGCTGTAACACCACAGTGTCTCCCCCCAGCATGGATCAGGGCAGCTGCTCCCCTGTCCTGACATTACTGGTAAAAAAACCCAAAACCAACCCTATGCGAAACAGGAAAAATGCACCCTGCTGTAAGAATTGGCCTGTTACTAGATAAGGACACTGAGCTAAGGGAGGCCAGTGGATGAGCAGACAGGTCGATGAGGTCCTTCTGGTCTATTTGGCCATGCCTGTCCGAGACATGTGGAGATGCCACTGACTGGAAGACAGTCTTCTCTGGATTAGGGAGGGTTTTAACCACCATTTGTAACACCAAACACTCCCAGCCTCAGATGTGACACTTGGAAGTCTTGTCAGGAGATGGTCGGCCACCATGATTCAGCTCAGACCAGCTCTAGCCAAGATAAGGGCAACTAGCCCACCTGTGGGACAGGAGGACAAGTGTACCACAGCAGGAAAGGAAGGCAGCAAAGCTATTTTTGTTGCCACGACTTCCTTGGGGGCTGTAACAATGAGCAAAGTGAGGAGTAAGTGCCAGTATGTGAAGAGGGAACACTCACCCAAGCAACGTGCAGGGTGCAAAAGGAAGGGCAGAACTGGACTGATGAAGAGTGAGGCCAGACTTACTGTCTAGGAAACCATCCCATGAGGAGCAGTGACTTTTTAAACGAAGGCTTAGGGCACAGGAGAACTAAAAATTAAACCCATCACCTGGTGTGATGCTGCAATAAGTTGTCTAGAGGGGTTCTTGGGTGTGCAGGACGGGAAGATGCGCTGTGCCCAGCACATGGCTCCCTGCGTTCTGCCAGCACATTGGGTGAGATGCAAACAGAATGACAGGCAAAGCCCAGCATCTGAGAAACAGGAGATGGTGGAGAGCTCAAGGTCTGAGGGTATCACGTCTGCGTGGGCAATCCTAGTGAGAAACCTCAAAGATACCTGGACAATCCAGTCAAGTTAAATGTGACAAGGCAATGCAGCTGGGGATCACCAGCAGGCTGCATGTGCCCCAGCTGGATTTTGTGAATGGTGTCCATTCCTGATGGGAACAGGCAGTTTCTTAAGAAGAGCTGAAAATCCTCAATCCTGGCATGGGAGGTTGCAAGATATGCCTGGAGAGGTACTAGAGGTGGGTCCTTGCCCAGCTCCAGGACATGTTCACCACCAGTAAGCATTTGTCAAGGCACTGGACAAGGGGTCCAACACCATTCTGCACTGGTTGGAGTTGGTGTCGGGATGCCCAGCTATGCTGGCAGCCTTGCCTGTGACCTGGCATATGTCCTAAGGAAAGTCATGGTGGTGACTGAGGTTTCTAGTGTCATGGGGTGACAGTCCCAGCCCCAGTTGAAACAGCTCCTCTGTAAAAAGGGAGAACAGGACTTGTTCCCTACACTGCAGCCATAAGATGGGGCACAAGGCCCTTCCTCAGATCCATCACAGGCAAAGAACTCAAAGTGAATCTTCCTGAAACACAAAGCAGACTGTCGATCTGCCCAGGAGGACTCCAGAGGATGCCCTCAAAAGCTCAGTCGAGCCGTGGGGTGTGGGAGCTGCCAATCACCCCCAGTGTAGATGTGCTGGAGAGCCCAGGGGGAGACCACAGAGCTTCAGGGGGTGCCACCATGTTGTGCCCTGGTATCCCCAGGCACCTCCAGCCAGGTCCAATGGAGAGCTGCTGAAGCAGTGTCCAACCATCCACCAGCAAGAAACAGACTGCAAGGCCACATCTACCCATTGACCTCCACCTGGGCAGATGCACTGTTCCGGGTCCTCCGCAAGAGCCCTGATGGGGGAATGGGGTGCTGAGCAGTCCTGGCCACATCTGTCCTCAGAGAAGATCCTCACCCGTGCTGCACTGGGGACCGGGACATTGACATTTGTTTTTTGGGACCTAGGATGAGACTTTCCAAGTTCATATCCCTTTGTGGATCCAGCAGATATGTAACAGTCCAAGGAGAGGATCCTGTTCATCACTGCATACTGGCATATGCACATCCCTGTGTACCATCTCCTGAATAAAACCTCGCAGTGAAACCAGAGAAACTAAATGGAGATGTGACAGGTGACCTCGTGACATTAGGAAGAAGTTCTTTACTATGAGGGTGGTGAGACACTGGAACAGGTTGCCCAGGAAGGCTGTAGATGCCTCATCCCTGGAAGCGATCAGGCTGGATGAGGCTCTGAGCAACCTGATCTAATAGGAGGTGTCCCTGTCCATGGCAGGGGGGTTGAAACTAGATGATCTTTAAGGTCCCTTCCAACTCAAGCCATTCTGTGATTCTATGATTTCCAACCAGCAGAGATCAGAAAAATCTGGAAAAACAGGTGAACTCTGCACAAGTGGAAATGGTGCTTGCACCACCCAGCTGACCTGCAGAAGTGACCCAGGGTCTTTGGACAGAATCAGAGGTGATCCAAATCCCAAGAATAGGAGTGCTTTAATTCATAGAGGGTGAATCAAATTAAAAATGTAAATCCTGTTGCTTTGGGCTCAGGGTAAAACACTGACTGCTGAGGAAGAAAACTCTTCCAGGACAGAGCACTGGAGTCTGTCCAAGGGGGACTGTCACCCCCTGACTCTGCTGAGCTGATAGACACAGGGCTGTGAGCTAACCAGGTCTGCTCCTAAGCTGGAGATAAGGCTCTTCTTCCAGCAAGGGGCAGAAAACATGCCAGCAGAGCACCGACATGAAAGCTGAGATGAGAAATGCAGCCTTGTCTCCAGGCAACAGGAGGAATGAGTGACGAAGGCCAGAGGACAGCCAGATATACTCCTGCAGCTAGTTGTCTTTGAGTAACATCTAAGCAGCAGCACTAATACTGCAATAACCGTCAAGGAGAGAGACATCCTAAGGCTGGCTGGAAGGCTGGCCATCAAGCCCTGGGATTGCAGGCCTGCTGTCACACCTCTCCAGAGAGCCCTCACTCCGTACTTCAGGGGCAGACCAAGAGCTGCCAGTGACCAAACTCAAATTGAGTTCTGAGAGATGAGGAGCAACGCCCAGCCCCTTGTTTGCTCTGAGACGGGTAGATGCTGTGTGTGCTGGGAGCCCTCAATATATTGAGCAGGGACTCACTTCTGCTTGGGGGGGCTGGATGGGGCCACCAGCCTGAAGAAGGAAACGCAAGGCTGTACAGAGACCATTCAGTGTGACCCCATCTCTCAGGCTCCCCCCAGGTGCTTCCCGAGGTGGGTGGATGGGCGCAAGGAGAGCTGTGGCAAGCACTGCAGCCATGCAGAGAGGGAGTGGATGTTGGGCTCCACAGGGATAGCGGCTGGAGCTCTGCCAGGAGCCAAGAACATTTGGGAAGGGGCAACATGCTGGAAAGCATAGGGAGAAATAAAAAGCACTCGTGCTGGTTATGGGGGCAAGGGACGAGCTCGGGGCAGACCCGCCTGGGGTCCCTCCAGCCCGTCCGCAGCATCTGCAGCCACGTGGCACCCACGCCCACTGCCAGTGCCAGGCCCCTGCTCTCTCTGCGAGGCTGCATTTCCAGCATCCCATGGGAATCAAAACAGCAGAGCCCTGGCCCAGCAGGCACCAGGGCAGAGGAGCTGCCGGCAGTCTGCTGGGAAGTGTGCGGTGCCAGGTGCCAGGTTCATCCAAGTCTCCAAGTGAAAGGACTCAGCTGCAGGTGTTCCTGCTATCAAGCAGTAGAGCTGCCATCCCATCTCCCCATGGTGAGCACAGCACCAGGAGGGCCCAGCCACCAGTGGCGTTAGGAGCCTTTCCCAGTTAGCCAGGACATATCTCCAGTTCTAAAAGAGAGAAAAGAACAGCAGTGCTGTGAGATGTTTCCCAGCACACAGAAGCAAATGTTTTTGGTGTGCCTGGGCCCCACTCTCAGCACTAGTCTGATTATCGGTCCCCATCCCAGCACCCACGCTGCTCTGTGTAGCCAGCCCAGGCAGGATCGCAGTCCCTTTTCCCCAGCCCTCACCCATATCTCCCTAAAACGAGTCAAAATGTCACATGCAGATTCACAATTCCATGTAAAACTGAATTCAAACAGTGTTTTTTTAATTTAAAACTAGACGTTCTGGAAATTCATGGAAAACTACCAAACGGGAGGCGTCTCCCCAGCTGAGTGAGATCCCGGCCAAAAGGCAGCTGCCCATTCCCACAAATCTGTGCACCAGCACCCTGCAAAGGGGACGTAACAGCTGTGCCCACCCGCCCCTGCCATGGCTCCTGCCATCCCCAGCCCCCAGCATGGGATGGGGGGCTGCAAAACAAGCTGTAACCGGTGTCCCCGCATAGGAATTAGAGACATGGCCCAAGCAAGGGGCTGGTTGTCCCCCCTACCAGCCCTTCACGCCCAGCACACCCAGGATCCCAAACTGAACGTACTTGCCGTGACGGACAAACAGCCTAAAAGGTGGGAGAGCAGCAGGAGACAGAGAGAAAAGGCATTCAGGTTTTGGCAATCTGTCTTCCTCCAGGCTCATGGAGCCCCAATAGGGCGGCCAGCAGCTGGGCTGCCCCCCACCAACCGATGGGCTGCCCATGAGATGCCACCTCCCTCCCAGTCACAAATCGGGCAGCCAGCAACCATTTCCCAATGTGCTAGAGATGATGGGCACAACCTGACCCTGGTCACTGGTGGGTGGGTGGACCCTTGACACGCTCCTGGTCCCAGGGGTGCTTGGGGTGTCTGAGCTGGCTCAGGGCTGCCTGGGGCCTGGGAATGCTTTTCTCTCCGAGCTTTTGAAAACGTCTGATTTTATTCCAGACGCGGAAACACCCCAGGGACAGGGACCCACATTCCCCATTCAGCTCTGATTCCCACTCTGAAAGGCTCCTTCCCAGCTGTTATCACCTCCCTGGCATTTGCCTTCCAGCACAGCATGCCCTGCATCCACCCTCTGCACGCAGGCGTACTCTCTTTTCTGTGCAAAGCCTTAAAAACACAGCGAAGGGATAAAAATGCCCTTAAACTTAAAAACACAGTGAAGAGAGAAAAATGCCCTTTGCCTGTGAGATACACCCCAGTGAACCAGAGGCTGAGACACAAAGGGCTGGAGTCCCAGCACCACGAGCTCTCTGGTCTTTGCTCTTGCTCTTTGCTCTTCTCACCCAGCCACTCTCAGTGAGTCCCCTCAACTGATAGGGTTGCCCAGGGGCCTGGTGGCTATAAGCACAGCCATCCCATCAAGTCTGAGCAAGGATTTGGATCCTAGTGTTTCATATAAATCCCCCATGTGTGGGATGCCGGACCTGGAGGCGCCTGGGAAGCAGCACTGGGGGTACAGAGTGAGAGGGACAGGAAGGGAGATGTGAGAAGTGTACAGAGCAGGGAGCAGTGGGAAAGAGCTGCCCAGTGCCTGTCGGGGTCCTGTCTTGGGGTGCTCAGCCCTGCCTTGCACCCCATGTCTGTGCTCAGCCCCTGCCCCGGCACTCCCAGCTCCCACAGCACATCTACTTACTCCACATCACGCTTTCGGATGGTTCTGCCAGCAGCCAGGACCTCAGCCACCTTGGACACAATAGGGTCGTAGTTCATGCTGGCCACAGCCACCACCTCGTCACTCCTAGGGCCAGGCAGAGTAGAGAGGTTAGGACAGCCCCAAGTAGCCCCAGCTCCATCACCCAAAAAGCAGCATGCCAGAGAGAAGTAGGAAGCAAAGAGAAACACCCACTCCAGGGTCAGGAAACCCTGCATGAGCACCACAGGAACTGTGTTAGCAGTGTGGGACAAAGGACAGGAGAGGGCTCAGATCTGGCACTGCAGGCTGGCCCCACTGTGATCTCACTAATGCTCACACACCATGGTGAGCTTCACTAGAGTGCCCAGGGGTTGGAGGCAGCTCTAGGCATCCTGGCATCTGTGGGAAAACACCAGCAAAGCTGGATCCGATGGTAGGTAAAAACCTGGACATCAGCAAGGATGCCCAGTAGTTGCTTCCACTTGGACAGGCAATCCCTGCGCTGCTGCCCTGTTTTGAGGGAGTGGAGAAGCTGGTGGTCAGGATTTCCCTGTGGGACACTCAGTTGTGCTGCTACTTCTCCTCTTCCTGATCCCCTCCTCCAAGTGGGCATAGTGCCCGCCTCTGAGCCACTCCACAGCCATGCCCCTCCCAAAGCAATGGGACAGCTGAGGTCTGCGACACCAGGATTCACCAGCCCCAGTGATGAAACCACTGTGCACATGGGTTGTCCAGCAGCAGGTCCCACTCTGGCTGACCATCACTCCCCAGGATGCCAATGCTGGTGGCACAATGCAACCTCAAAGTCTGAATGGGAAACAAATGAAGCAGAAGAGAAGAGGATGCAAAAATGCTGCAGGAACTTTGGCTAAAGGTTACAAGGCAAACAAAAAGGGCTCTCCTGCTTTGAGGTTTGCAGAGGTCAACCAGAAGATAAACCTTCAAAGCCTGAACCCAGGAAATGACTCATAAATAGATAACTGAATAGACAAACAATGTAAAGATCAGAGAAGGTGGATGCATGGGTAAGATATTAAACACTGGAAATACTGTTGAGTAAGTTGAAGGTAGAAGCACCCAACAAATCAAGATCTGCTCTTCAATTCCCTGCAAAGAGCTCCATGACCAACAGAGCAAAGAGCAGCCAGGAGCAGCAGAGGGAAAACATGTGTCTGATTTGTGGGAGGAGAGCAGAAGCCACGTTTCCAAGGACACTTCACCTCTGTGCAGCCACGGGAGTTAAGTAATCTCTCATAGCTGTCCCATAAAGCCACGAGGTAGCTCCATCATGGAAGACTATCTATTTCAAAAGTCTCTGATTACTAATAAGCTCACTACAAATAAGGCAGAGAAAGTCAGAAGCAGAAGAGTGGTCTGGCTTCCCCATCCCATGGGTGAGCATGGGTGTGCAGAGCAGACCAGGAGCCCAGAATCTTCTCTGAAGCCACTGGAGCTTGGTCACAGCTTTGTTAGGCTACAGCAGCCAGACTCACAGGTGGACTGACACTGGCCAGACTCCAGCACTTGGTGATGCTCCACAGTAATGGTGACAGGAAAGGGGAAGCTTCTGCATTGCCAGGAGCTCTGGAACAAAACTTGGATGCTGTTGAAAATCCCATCTCAAGCATCCTTAGCTCACTGCAGAGATGTGCACCTACAACAGAGAGTATTTCTGGTAGCCTGCGGCTCTTCCATCCACCAGATAAGCAGAGAACAAAGAGTAACAGACAGACATTGGTGATCAAAATATGTTCACACAGGAAAAAAGGTGACCATGGTGGGCAGTGAAAATAATTAACCATCTGAGAAGACTCCAAAGCACATGTGTGTTCAGCTGAATCGCCTCCTGTCACGCTCAAGGGCTGCCGCTGTGATTTAAAAGAGCTCTTTGCTTTCTGAGCCTGCTTCTTCTCTGCTGTGATGCTTGATGGCCTGGCTGATGTAAACGGGGTCCTCCACTCTCCCCTGGATAGGATCTCATTTTCTAGAGATGTAACTCGAATTACATGTGCAGGGACTCTTGAGTTTTCTTTACAGAAGACAGCCAGTCTCCTTCCAAGACGGTACTTGATGGCACTGCAGTGCAGATTCCCTCTTCTCCTGTTGGTCCAAGGTCAGAAATACAAACTGCCAATGAGAATTCCATCCCATCATGAACCATAGCCTGGGGACACCCTTCAGGTCGTTGTTTTCACCACACAGGACCTTGGCCTTGGCTATTTCACCATTGCTTGATGGCTCTGCACACACCAGGGACTGAGGATTCAGGACTCCTAGAAGGCTCTGCACTGCCTTCACATCACACCACATGGTCTTCAAGACTCAGTGGTTTCCTCTACATTTGGTTGGCTGAGCACAGCCAGCTCCCGACTGGGAAACACAAAACGGTTGGAGAGACCTATCCATCAAAATGAAGGGGAGATGTGTTGTTCCTAGAAAATGAATAACCAAGGCATGCAAGGGAAAAGAATGGAAGATGCAATCCCACCAGCCACCCACCAACTCAGCCTCAAGCCCAGCCAGTGCACAACATGACCAGTTGGGAAGGCAGATGCAGCCCAAACATTTCTGTCAGCAAGACGTGGGGTAGCTGGCCCTTCTGTGAAATAACTGATGGGGTGTTGGTGAGCTAGAGCATCCCACACCAGCAGTGGCTTTTAAATGTCTTGTCTGACAGACAGGGAAGCCAGGAGAAATCCCTCTTTTTCAAAAGGTCTTCAGAGGCAACACGAGTACCCTTCGTGAACCTGGGATTTGGAGCACTCAGAAGTCTTGGCATAAAGGCTGAGGGGAGATGGAGCACTGTGGATGAGCATCATGTCTATATGGTCTTCCCTGCCTCTGCAGGGTTCAATGCAACAGAAGTGAGGAACCATGAAGAAGACAACCACAGCACTTCCCTGGATCTCCCAAGATCTCTCAGGTCTTAGGAGTGGGATGACATCAGTCTGTTCTGGCTGAGGTGCTGCAGTGAATGCAGTGTCTCATGAGGACATCTGCAGAGCACCATTTCGTACACTTCCTGGTGCAGGGCCTCATGCTGACCCCTCCACAGCTCACACAGCTTTGAAGGAGGACAAATAAACGGCTTGCTTCTTCAAATTCTGGGGGAAAAAAGAGTCTTATTGTGAAAGTTAATGCTGAGGATACGCTCTGGGAGTGGGAGCCACCAGCAGCTCATGCAACAACCAAGACAGCGTGCACATGGAGAAGAGTCCAAACCATCCAACAGACACAGCAGAAGGATGCAGGAAGAAGTGGTCCATTTGAGACAGCGTCCTCATTCCAAAAGCATTAGCACCAATCAGAAGGACTATCACCAAATGAGAAAAAGAGGAAGAAATGCTCCCAGTGGCATCTCACAGAAACAGATTTGAGGACTTGATTACAGCCAAGCAGTGGGAGATGCACTGGCCAGCCCCCTGCCGGCCGGCGCTCCCCCAGTACCTCCGGCTCTCAGTGCGGGATGCTGTCCTGGTACCCAAAAGCCATCTCCGAGAGCCCCTCCTGAGTGGCAGAACAACACAGTGCTCAGTCGTGGACCTCCCGCTGCCCACTGGCCCTCCAGGCAGCTGCTGCCCAGCAGATCCAGCTTCCAAGTGTGCTGCCAGCTCTGCCCAGGTGGGTCTCGCCCACGAGCAGCCACCGGCAGCCTGCTGAGTGTGGAGCCGCTGCACAGAGCAGGGATTATGTACCTCACTCCAGGCTTTTCTTTTTAATGTGCTCTACAGATGTTTAATTAAAGCAGTCTGACATTTCCTTTCTAATTAGGAGTGGGATAAATAGTTAAACAGACTGGTATGGGAAGGAGGAATAGAAGTTTCAAAGAAGGTTGTATTCTGGAAGGAAACATGCACCAGTGTGGCTGCTGGATGCCTGACCCTGTGATGCTGCATTTACCGCATGCAGGGGACAGTCAGTGAGGCCAGGGGACCCGAGACGGGGCAACGCAAGGACTTCATGGGTGCAGAGGCAAAAGTACACAAAAACTCTGCAAATGACTGCAGCAAACTGCCAAAATCAGGTTTTTATCTTCCCCTGTCTCACAGTCACTGAGCAAAGTGCACAGCACAATGACCACTTGCAGCCCAGAAGCCAGTCGCATCGTTGGCTGTATCAAAAGAAGCGTGGCCAGTAGATCAAGAGATCTATCCCTCTGCTCCTGCTCTGGTGAGACCTCATCTGGAGTACTGTGTCCATCTCTGGAGCCCACAACACAAGAAGAACATGGATCTGTTGGAGAGGGTCCAGAGGAGGCCACAAAAAAATGATCAGAGGGCTGGAGCATGTCTCCTATGAGGAGAGGCTGAGAGAGTTGAGGTTGTTCAGCCCCTGAAAGGGGCCTACAGAAACGCTGGAGAGGGGCTGTTTACCAGGTCTTCTAGCAATAGGACAAGAGGCAATGGTTTTAAACTAGAGCAGGGTAGATTTAGACTGGACAGTAGGAAGTTCTTTATTATGAGGGTGGTGGAACACGGGAACAGGTTGCCCAGGGAGGTGATGGAGGCCCCGTCCCTGGATACATTTAAGGTCAGTCTTGATGGAGCTCTGAGCAGTCTGATCTACTTGCTATTCCCTGGTATCATTCTCCCCATTCTTCTTATTAGAAGGCACTTGAAGAAATCCCCTCTGTCTCCAGGCATGAAGAGGCTTTGTGGTTATTGATTTCAGACTGGGACAGATCAAAGACAACAAAAGCTGCCAGGTGGAAAAGGACCTGAGGGTGTTGGTCATTAGCCGGCTGAATATGAGCCAGTGTGTGCCCAGATGGCCAAGAAGGCCATCAGCATCCTGGCTTGTGTCAGCACTAGTGTGACCAGGAGGAATAGGGCAGGGATCATCCCTCTGGACTGGTCACTGGTGAGGCCGCAGCTCAAATCCTAGGTTCGGCTTTGGGCCCCTCACCTCAAGGACATTGAGGGGCTGGAGCATGTCCAGAGAAGGGCAACGAATCTCGAGAAGGGTCTAGAGCACAAGTCTTGTGAGGAGTGGCTAAGGGACCTGGGTTTTTTGAGCCTGGAGAAAAGGAGGCTCAGAGGAGACCTTCTCACTCTCGACATCTCCCTGACAGGAGGCTGGAGCCACGCAGGGTTGGTCTCTTCTCCCAAGAAACAAGTGACAGGACAAGAGGAAACAGCCTCAAGTTGCACCAGAGGAGGTTTATGTTGGACATGAGGAGAAATACCTTCCTCAAAAGGGTTGTCAAGGCCTGGCCCAGGCTGCCCAGGGCAGTGGTGGAGTCCCCATCCCTGGAGGGGATGAGGGACATGATTTAATGGTGACTTGGCAGTGCTGGGTGAACAATTGGACTCGATGATCTTAAAGGTCTTTTCCAACCTCAATGATTCTATGATTCTATGAAAGAATAAACAGCAGCAAATATCTTCAGGATAAATTCATGTTGCATAGTCTTGTCAGTCTCAACAGCCAACATGGCTCATGCACAGCAGAGGCAACACATCCTCGCTGTCAACACATCTCAGGAAAATATTCCCAGACAGGCTTCCAGCCTCGGGGAGAGCTGGGCTTCACTACAGGTGTAATGAAAGCTCCTGGACTGTTGCTAACCTTCACAGTTTGTTAATAGAAGAATTTTTTGAGCTCAGAAATCAGAAGCAGAATGCCTGAGCTCCCAGTCCAGCCCTGGTCACAAATCATGCACACAGTGATGAGACGGGATGGAAATCTTTGGTGGGAATCGCCAACAACAAATTAACATAAGCTATTATCAGCTCTTAGATACTATGTGAACAGATAAAGTGCTTAAATCTGGCAGAGACATTAGGCCCAAAGACAAGTTTAATTTTCTTCACACTTAGCACACAGTTTCTTTAGGGTCTTTCATTACTGTCCTGCAACCTCAGTGTCCAGAGGGGAACAAAACCAACTGACAGAATCTCTGGCAAAAGTATTATCCAGCCTAGCAGAACGAGCTTAGACAAATATCTGTGAAGAAATGTGAAGAACAGAAACACTTACTTGGTATAAAATGCCACAAACTTCAGTTCATCTAAATCTCCCTGAATGACAACGTCATCAAATCCTTCCCCATGGCCTGGAAGGCAGACAAGAAGTGGATTCAGCAACAGTTCCCCTGGATCCAGCTCTAGCCCCTAAGACAGAGTGTTTCAATCCTACACAAAGAGCATCCTGCAGTCACCAAGAGACCATCACCAGAAGATGAGGGTACCAAAATGCATTCCTTCTTGTTCAGGGAAGTGCAAATTCATGGAGATTGTCTCTGTTCATGTTGGACCATCCCTCATGAGCACAGCCCTCCCTCTAGCCCTGCACCCCAGAGCCACAAGCAGACAGATTTCGGAGGAGATACCCAAACCCTCAGGAGCCACGAAGGGAAGCAGACCCGAGGCATTTGCATGGAGGGTCTACAGGAAGATGGTTGTGACTTCTCTATCCCAGAACACTTCTACCAGCACAAACTCTACAGCAGCCTTGGGGAGCCCCTTACCCGCGTATCGGATGCTCTTCCCAAACATAGCAGTCCACAGATATGGGACTGTGCTGATCTCCACGCCATGGGCCAGCATGTTCAGCGCAGCTACGCGGCCTGGAAGAGAGAAACAGCATGATAAACAAGGAAGCTCTGTGCCGGGGTAAGCATTGTGATCTGTCCTCAAGTCACAGCACAGCATTGACATCTCTAGTATCAGAGCACTAGGAAACCAACACCTTCTGCTTAGACTGAAAAAAACCTCCCATACAGCAACAAGCACCAACAAGGAAACCCATCGCATCATCCCAGGCTGGGCTTGGACTCCTCCCCAGCAGTGTAGCTCCTACTAACTCGTCATCTTCCACAGGCACGAGCAATATGCTCATGGGCCTGTTTCAACCCAACTTCTGCAACAGAAACCAGGCTGAGAGCTCACTGAGCACCCACCACAACCTGCAATAGGATGGATAAACCCCCTGAGGGCAGTGAGACTGTGAGGGAACAGTGTCGGCCACAGAGATATGTGTGGACCGGCATTAAAGGGGACTGTGTCCAAAGGTGGACTTTAGAGGTGTGATTCCAAAACCTCTCACCCCAGGCACCCACCCAGAGGTCAGCCTCCCTGTGGGGTTTTGGACTCAGAAAGCTCAAGGGCAGCCAATCATGCCAGAGTTTCCAGGCTTGCTGATGCGAAGGGCTGAAAGGTCTCATCTCTGCAGCATGGTCCTGGGCCAGCCTGGCAGCATGGGCAGCCCAGCTGGGGATGTGAACCCGAGCTAAGATTAGGATGTGACCTCCTAAATGTCCTGGGGCAAGAAGATCAGGCTCCTGCAGCAACTGCAGATGTCAGGGAGCACAAGGTGTATGGGAAAGCCTATCCCCAGGCACCTCTGTGTTTGCAATGAGGCATCGTTAGGCAATGCATGTCAGGAAGGTTGACAAAGGAAGGTAAATTGGGCAGGATAAAATATACACCCTTCCAAATGTTTCACACAACTGCACAGTTGCCCTGTTGACAGTTGTCTCATTCTCTCATTAAACAGTTCATCAGTTTCCTGGGGATCTGAAACAGGTTCTTCTCCATAAGTAATTTGCTTTTGTGACATGAAGGGACTGCAAAGCACCTACCATGCATGTGGGCCATCTGCCAGTGAGGGACGTTCACCTTCTTATTATTCCTTAAGGCCAGCGGGAACGTGACAGCGTCACCGGCTGCGAAGACTCCAGGGATGTTGGTTTGCATCATCTGCAGGGGAGAAACAGAAGTGTGTGTTGATGGGGCTCGCACCCTACATGAACGGAAATGGGGAACTGCTCTAGAACTGCCACGGTCCCCAGGAACACGTGGACAACCTCTGCTTGGCCGTGGGACCCCCATGTGGGATTTCATTCAGCGTTCTTCACTTTCAAAGAAGATAATGCAGCCAGGGACCTACAGCACCCCTCTGTCAGTGGGTTACCTGGTACAAAGAGACATGACTGGTGTCCCAGAGTCCCTTCTAGAAGATTGGGTTCTGTTGGTGTTTGCAAATAGAGCCTGTATGAGGGTGCAGGGGCAGGTGGCAATGAGCCCCAGCTGCCCTCAACACACTCCTCGCTCATGGCATGCACCAGTCATCAGCGCAAACACCGCTCCCACCAGAGTCACTGGTTGTGGCAAGGAAAGATGAGATCCTTTGGGATCCTCAAAAAGGTGGTTCTTTCTCCATTTCTTTCTACCCAAAATATCCACATAATTCCAGGAGAGCTCAGAGCTGGAGCCAAACCGCAGCATCCAGGGCTGGGATTTTCGAATTCCTGCCTTGTAGTTACTCCAGTGTGATGCTCCCAGCATCTCAGTGGATGAAATGCCCTAGGGAAGTTCATCTCAGAGGAGACATGACTGACTCACAGAATCACAGACTGGTAGAGCTCGGAAGGTTGAGGTTGGAAAAGGCCTCTGGAGATCATCTTGTCCAACTCTCCTGCTCCAGCAGGGTCACCCAGAGCAGGTTGCTCAGGATGATGCCCAGGGGGCTTTGAAAGTCTCCAGAGAAGGAGACTACACAACCTCTCTGGGCAGCCCATTCCAGGGCTCTGACACCTTCACAGGAAAGTTTTTCCTGATGTTAAGGCGGAACTTCCCACGTTCCAATTTGTGCCGATTGCCCTTTATCCTGTCACTGGGCACCACTGGCCCTATCCTCTTGAGATCAGCCCTTTAGATATTGATAAGATCCCTCAGCTCTTCCTGCTCTTCCTCCTGGAAGGCATTGTCTCCCAGGCTCACCTTGTTGACTATGATGAAACCTTTGGAGTCAATGTTGATGCCACTCTGCTTGAGAAAGCCCGTTGCTGGGACTGCACCTGTGGAAGAAGGAAAGTCCTGGGGAAAGGCAACAATGGGCAGCTCTGGGAGCCAGGCACCCTACAGAGCCCCCACTACTCCCATGACGTCATCTCCAAGGTCCCTAGAGGTCTCCAAGCACACTGCTGTAATCTGTCCACCACCACCTTCTAATTCTTGAAGGTAATTTTCAAGCCACTTCTCTTTTATAGATATTTTGAAAAAGATATATTTAAAAGGGAGGCATTAGGTTTCCAGGCCTCCCCCACCATCTCTACCTTTTCTTCAGCTCTAGTTTTTCTTTTTTGATCTTTTTTTCCTATAGCTTTCACAAATCAAATTAGTCAATAAACAGACAAAAGCAGAATTCAGCTGATTCTGTGATTCTGTAACATTTTGAAAAACTACAGAGTGAGAAAGGGATTTTTTTTTTCCCTCAAGTGTGATGGGGAAGAAAAGCATCCTCTATGACAGCAGCAGCAATAAAAAAAAAGGGAGGGAAAAAAATCAGTTTGAGGAGACTTTAAAAAATACAACTTGAGAGAACAGAATTGGTTTGAATGTTGTTTGTTTTCTGAAAAAAATCAAACTCTTTACTATTTTCCAAACATATTTGCAGTTGCATTTTGGGGTGAAAGCTCTAGAAAGGCCTTTCTCAGCTTTGCTACACAGACTCCAGTGTGGCAGTCGAGCAGGGCTGGCAGGTTACCCCCAGCACCCCCAGCCTCTGTCACTGCCACATCCCCTCCAGCTGCTCCTCAGCTGAGCCAAGCACCAGCAGCCCACAGGGCCCTGCGCCCGCAGCAACGGCCCCTTACCAACACCGACAACGCACACATCGGCACGCAGGACCTTCCCACTCTTCAGCACGATCTCCTTCAGCTGCGTGAGACACAGGGAGGAACCACAGTTATTTTAGGGACAGAAAAAAGCCCTATAACAGCAGCAAGACGAGATGGTAGCTCGCTTCATTTTCGATGTGCAAGTTGACCATAACTCCTTACAGCAGCAGGAGGAGGGTGGGACAATGAAACCATCCCATACACCGCGCTGGAGCATGTTTACGCCTGGGGTCTAAATCCAGGTACATGAATTTTAGGGACTAGTAGAGGGTAAAATCCCAGCAGCAAGGGGAATGGCAGCCCGGGGCGGGGGATGCCACAGTAGTGCCCCTGGGAAGCCTCTGCCCACACCCTACCTTGCCCTCCTGCTCCCGCAGCTCTGACACCTCCGTCTGCATGTAGAACTTCACCCTGTTGCTCTCAAACATCTGGAAGTGAGGACATGGAAGAAAGCAGGGGACATCAGTACCCCAAAGCACCCCCATTCCTGCTGTCCCCGTGCCCCCTGCACTGCCCTGCCCACCCTCCAGGTTCTCCTCAGCCTGAGCTGCAAAGGGGGTTAGAGCCACCTCCATTCACAACATGTGTCCAGAAGAAGGTGCTGTTCTACAGTATATGGACCACGAGAGGGAGGATGCAGCCCTTCTTTCTTTCTTTCTAGTGACTGCTACTATCACAACTTAATAAATAAATGCCAAATAACAAATTAATTAGTGCAACACGTGAAGCAAGCAGAACTCGCTCTGTCACCAAACCCACCCCCCAAATGGGAATGTGAGGTCACCTTCATGACAGCGCGGCCAACCCTCTCCCCAAAGAACTTCTTGAAGGGGACTTCCTCCAGCTCCACCAGGGACACCGAGTGGGCCCTCTCCGCAAGGTAGGCAGCCACCTCCATCCCTGGGGAACAGAAGCAGATCCAAGTGGACACGGCAACCCCCCTGGCGCTGCCCTGCATCCCCGATGCTGGCTGCAGTGGAGGAGTGGCCTCCTGCTTGGGGAGGTTGGACATGCTCTACTGGGAGATCTGAAGTGCCACCAGACCTGATGGCTACAAGGGGCCACACCATTTCAAGGCGAGATTGATGATTTACAGCAATTTGTTCTTAGATGTAGATTTCAAAGACCGAAGGGAGGAGCCAGCCATGTGGAAGTCCTAAAGTGCCCTGGGAAGCTGTAGCACTTGGAGCAATGGACCTCACATGAGGGAAATCTTCCTCTTATGGCTGGGTCATAAGATGCTGGCTGAAAACAGCCCTTGTGATGATCTGTTTTCTCCAATCAGATGGGAGAATTTTGGTGCTATCAACTGCATGAGAACCTTCACCAAGATATTTTTTGGAAACGGATCTTTTTGATGACCTGCAGTTTGCACTTGGCCTCCGACACCACATGTTTTTCCCTAGATGGGATTGACTGAAACATTAAATAGGATTTATTTTTTTTTTAAAAAAAGAAGAAAAATGAATATCAAACATTTTATAATAAACTTTCTCACTAACAACCATTTATGCTCAAGGCTTGCAGGACCCACAATAATTTGCTAGAATCATATCAAGCAAAAAGAACCATCAAATAAACTAAAAGATATTTTCTGTGCATTTTAAGAATTCACCACCCTTTTAAAAAGTAAAAGAGAAATAAACCCACAGGCTTTCACCAACCACCAAGACCCTCCCAGCTGAAGCCAAATCTGGACACACTGGATCTGAAACTATCCATGCACCAGTACTGGACTTGCCATATGCTTTTTAGACTGGGACAGCACTGTCTGTGCCCATGCAAGCTGAACGGCCCAGCCTCTTCAGTAAAATTATTTTTTTCTGCGAGGAGATGTCCTTAACACCTACCTGGAGCTGAATGTTGGACTACCCCAAGGTCAAGTTTGCACAGGAGGAGGTTACCTCTAACTGGGCAGTGACAGACTGGGTCTGCAGGAAGACGTGGACAACTGAGATGCAGACATCCGCAGAGCGAGCACTCACCCAGGAAGGATGCTCCCACGATAACCACATTCTTGCTGGTGGCCAGCTTCACGACACGGTTGGCATCTTCAGGAGTCCGGATGTTAAAAACGTTCTCCACCTCCTTGCCTTTGCAGCTGAGAGCTTTGGGCCTGAAAAACACACACCAAGGATGCTACAGGTGCTTTCCTTGACATCGTGGTGGTAATCAGGACTGCAGACCCACTTTACAGGGCTTCAGCGTCATCTCAGCCTTTTCCTTTTTTCACTTTTCTCTGGGCTGGAGATATAACACGGAAAATCCCAAATGCTGGTGGACAATGGCCAGAACACGACCGTGAATGCTGGCATAGCAAGGGCTGCTTGGTAGCCCCATCCGTGGGCTGGTGTATCTGGGGCCAAGGTGAGCTCCCTTCTGGGGCAGTGCAGCACAGGTACTGCTTTGCAAGCTTGTGCTTAACTGCTGGCATGATGTAGAATTTTCAGAAGCTTAATAGGACACAGAAAACTCACTCTGTCCTCCTGCAGATGCTTTTCAGCCAGATATTGAAAGCTTCATAAGCCTCTGCAGATACAGGTTCCACTATCCTTTTCTAGGGGCACACTGCTGGTGCTGTAGCTGTTTAATCATGTCCTTCCCATGCCCTTAGCTGAGCCTATATATATTTAAATATCTAGACCCTGCATACTTGACTCACATCTGGAAATGGGACAGATGTTGCTAAATAATTTAGGTACCTTAAAAGCATTTCCCCTGTGTGCCTAGAGCTTCCGCACAAGGATTTTGAAAGTATTGCCAAAGGCTTAATACTCTGAATGTAAACCGGGCAGCCAGTGCAGGCAGCATTTTGGCTGTGGCACTGCACACCGTGAGAGGCATTCGCCCTTGTGGGGCTGTTGCTGTTATCAGGGTTGCAACGCGAGTCCCTGCTCCGTCTGCTCCTCCCCTCATGATGAATTTCGCAGGATCTGCATTTCTACTTTGTTTTCTGTCTTGGTGTTAGGAGGAAAGAGAGTCAGGATGCCTCATTTGGATCTTAAAGTGCCAATTTCGGCAAATGCCCAATTGAAAACAAACCAACCCACTACTTCCAGGGCTACAGGGATGGTGCCAGTCCCGTGCGATACTCTGCACCCCAGCAGCAGCTGTGTGGAGCACGTCAGGCACATAACCACTGCCTGTCCCTCCACCTGTCCCTCCCACTGCACCAGCTTTCAGTCTCAAAAAATTCCCTTGTGGGGGCAAGCCTCACAATGGGGTCACAGCAACACCCAATTAAGGCTGCAGCAGAGAAGGATTAAGCTTCCAGTGTTGAGAAAGACATTAAATGCTGGCAGGAAATGAAGGAAGGAAATTCAGATGGTTGAGTTATCTTATTGTCAGGGTTGAGCATAATCGAGGGGTGAAAAGAAGAGCAACGTTGCAAAAACGACCTCTAAAAATATACTCTGGATATTTCCATTTTGGAGGCTTTTGTTCAAGAACATTTGTTCAAGGTGTTGGGCATTAATTTTAGTATTCTAAGATGATGAACTCAGTGGGAGTTTCCTGAATCCCTCCCATGCACTCTTGAGCCAGTCCCCAGGGACCAGCAGAGTGTGAGGCTGCTGCTCGCAGATTCCTTCACCTTTTCAAACCTGTTTCCAACGAGTTTCTTCAACACCAAACAACCCATGTACCCCAACTGCTCCAGTGGGTACTTTTTGTTTAACACCATTTTGACCTTGACACTGACCCTGAAACATCCCAGGTATAGTAAATCCTGCAGCTGTCCCACCAGCCCCCATGTCTGGTGGCTGCTTTCTGGGTGATTCTCGGGTGACACAGGCTTTGGCTGAGCAGATCTACCCATACTGAGATAGAGATACATGGATACATGTGATATAGATAAACATGATGATATAGATAGAAATATATAGATATATACTGAAATATCTAATAGGTCTTCCTTGCCTTTTCTGCAAACCACTCTTGCAAACAAATTCAGTGTCCAATTCAACCGCCACACTTGACCCCTCATCCCCAGGCACAATCTCCTCACGTTCTCAGATAAAACAGTTTTCTCTTGATCTTTAAAATGTTTGTTCACAGCTTACGTGTTTCCAGTGGCTATCAGCAGCTTGTTGTATTCCATCTTAAATCCATCCTTGAACACGGCTGTCTTGTTCTTGATATCTACAGCTGCAACCTGAAATCATTTCTGAATAATGTTAAGGGATGAAATGCCAGACGTTTGCTGAGCTCCCAGCCCAGCTGTCTTGCCCGTTAGGTTTTAGTCCCCTATGTTCCTGCGCACAGCTTAGCCAACCCAGACCTTCCTGTTCCTAGTTGCCTTTCACAAATCCCTGAAGGTGTCCCAGTATAGATGAAAAATGGGGAGAAATGTTTAAACCATCACCGTCTGCACTGTTTGTTGGCCGATTATCCTCACAAGAGGCCAATCGGTCATCCCAGGTTCAGGTGAGGATGCTCGCAAATGGCAGGTAAGAAACGATGGTCACCTCGGTGTGTGCACAGGGTGTCCTTCCTGACACAGGAAGACCTGCATTAGCAGTGGTTTTGAACAACCACAGGCAACCTGAGCTCTGGGGCATAAAACAGGGCAGGGCTGGGGGAGGCCCAACATTTCTTCAGCAGCATCCAGTGAGCCAAGAGCAGAGCAAGCTGCCACATTTCCTAAGCACAACCTTGGCATACCAGCACTTGCAGAAGACAGCCTGCACGTACACACAGGACTCTCCTTACCTGCATTTCAGTCAGGACTTCAATGTCGTACGTGCGGAAGAACTCCTTGGGGCGCAGGGCGATCTGCTCTGGGTGGGAATCCATTGACTGCAAAAAACCCACATTTTTCTATCAACTGCAAGTGGGGAAATACCTGTTACCAACACAAGTCAGCAGCAGTCTGAAGTCAGTCCTTACAGCATGGATTAAAAGAGTTGCTCTGCAGGGGCTGGAATCAAAGCTTGTTCCAGTAAAAGTCATCACAAGATGCTGGACTGGGCTCTGGTACCTCCTCTGCCTGCTCAGCACTGGAGTAGCACTGACCAGATACGGCAGGACCACAACAGTGTGGTCTGCAAAGCAGCTCTAATTGCAAAGCAGTTCACACACCCAAGTTCACAGGAGCAAAAGAAAAGGCCCTTGATTTGGAAAGAAACCAGTTGTCAGGGGAAGCTAAAAGAGCAGTAAGAACAATCAGCATCAACACAACAACTTTCAAAAGCACCCAATTTATGCAGCACAAATTCCCTCAAAAGCTAAAACAGAGACATGTGGCCCATATCTGCTCATCTCTAGCTGCAAGATAAAGGTTCTTGCTCTTACCAGCCTTCACTGGTCATTTGAGTGGGACCTACTCTGCATCTTATATGCAGGACTGGGCTCACATTTGAGTCTGAATTCATCTGTCCTCCTAACTCTGCAGACACAAGCTCAGACATAGGCTGAGGACAAGCTGAGCATCAAGTGATCTGTGTACAGGCTGCTCCATGTTCCAGTGCATCCCTCCCTGCCTGCATCAGAAAGGGAACCACCATTGCCACACACAGGCTACAGTCAAGCTCTGCAACACATCACACAGCGCTGAGCAGCAGCATCCTCTACCTGTGCCATGCAGGCATGACATTTGGGCTTGACCTAAGGAGAACAGCGGATGCAGGAATCAAGGGCTTCATCATCTGTCCCCAGAGATGGATGTGCAAGGTCCTTGTCCCTGGGGATGGCTTGGCCAGGGGCTGGGATGAGCCCTCGAGGACATTCCCTCGCTGTGGCTTCAGATAACACTGTGCTCAAAAGAGACATGTATCTTGGGACTTGAGCCAGGTGCAGGGCCATTCAGGTTTTACTGCATATTCTTTAAATACTCAACATTTACAGAGAGGAACGTCCAACCTCACAGCTCAGGAGTGGTGGCTCCCATGCTGGTGCACAGGGAGGGCAGTGTTGAGCAGTGCATAACCACCGCGGGTTTTGCTGTTGCTCAGTGCTCAGGAGATGGTAATGGGGACGTTGCAGCACACCAGGGAGCAGGTCATGGTCCAAAGGGGACAAAGAGGAACAGTCCGGTGGGACCTCGGGACAGACTGATAACAGATGTTCAGTAAAGCAGATGAAAGGCAACGCTACAGTTTGAGGAGGCCAGAAGTCTGCTGCTTACAGCTTTACACGCTCCTCCTCTAATGACTTGTTCCAGGGTTAGTCCTACTCACAATAGGTTTAAGAAAAATCCTCTTTTTTTCTAGTCTGTTCCCCCAAATCCTGCCTTCTCTTCCACAGGCTTCGTGCACCTTCTAAAAGTAAGTACAGCCAGAGGTGTTTAGTGGAGATTTGAACAAACTATGCCCAACATCTCTGGCGTGTAAGACGTTCTTATTATTTAACAGAGGGTGCAAAAGTTAGGGGGATACGAGTTTTGGAGAGCTGCCTGGGTGGGATGGGGACTGCAAGCTTCTCCAAGCTCCCCAGCACAACCTATGTGACTCTTGGATGCAAGTTTCAGCCAGCTGCGCCTCACCCCAAGCAGGTCTTGTCCAAGCACAGAAATGGTTTGAATACTCTCAAAATGCCACATGCATATTTGTCTGCCTTTTAAAATCACTTTGCCTTGGGGCTGGAAGCAGAATTAGGTGCTGTGTTTGCAGAGTACCAGCCACCTTAGAGAAGCAGCCTGGACATAAAGGGGAATACATGTACTACCTGTTCTTATATTATCTCCAGGCTTCAAGACCAAATGCTGCTGTCCAACCTGAGTTGTTGTCTGAAACCAAGTAAGACTCAGGAATCAGTAATAAAAAAAAGGTGGCTAAGATCAACCCATGCTTACAAATTGGAATGTAAAATGGGATACGTGCCAGGAAAAAAAAAGTGATCTTTGCACTGTGATCAAGGTACCAAGTTGTGATGGTGATTGGTAATCATGCTAATTACGGTAAGGAGCATCACTGGGCAGTAAGAAGTGTGCACTAATAAAAAACCTGGTAGAAAATGCAGGAGTTTTGCATGCCCTGTTTCACTGTCCTAAAGGTTTTGAGCTGGAAACACGATAAGAAGATCCACCCAGGTATGAGCTGGCCAAGAGGGCTATTGCTAGGCCTGTGAAGAGCGCCCTTGTTTCTGTGCAGGAGTACCCTTAGTTCAGAGTTTCAACAATTCCTCTTTTGTATTTCATATTCAGCCACCAAAAGAGGAGAAAATTCAAGGGGAAAGAGAGAACAAATAAGGAAGAAGAAACATGCTGCTGCAATGGAAACTGTGGGGAAAGGTCCCAGGGAAAATTTTAAAACTGGGGCGTGCATGTGATACACCCAAAGTGATACAAACCTTACTGAGCTTTGGTCTGTCATAGGGCAAGTGTCTGTCCATCGTGCACATCACAATCCTGTCCGAGAAACCCTCCTGGCGTAAGGTCTCTGCGCACACCAGTCCAGCTGCCCCTAAAGGAGAAGGAAGATCAGCAGCAGCTGTGTATGGGGCGTTGCAAGGTCTGAACCCTTTGCTCCTAAACCCCACCAGGACTGACTCCAAAATCACCATCGCCACTTGCCCCAGCCTTACTTCATGGCCCTTCCCAAGTCAAGCAGCCTGCATGGGAAGCCGGTCAGGATGGAAGCACCAGGCAGGAGGGACCCTCTGCCTACAGAGAGCGGCAATAATCCTCTGCAGGTCTTGTCTGTCCCTCAATTCACACAAACCCACAAAAGGCACACCTGAGGAGTGCTGCTCATGCCGACATACCTCCCACAAGCTCAGGGGCACAGGCGGCCACTCAGACCCTTGCAGCCACCTAGCTGGGGAGGGCTCTTGCAGCTTTCCCACTGTGCATTCAGCTGCTGGTGGATGTACAGCCGAACGCGGAGGGCAGGGGGTCCTCCCTCCACAGCTGAATTGATGGTTGGACTTTGCTGAAGAGGATGTAGCATGCAATTTCTTGGAGGGTTGTTTTTTGTTTGCTCAGTTTTGAACACATTAAAAAAAGTCTAAATCAAAGAAAAAGCTGCGTTGGGGCATGTTGTCCCCTTGCAGCCAGGCAGCCTGATGGGTATGTCCCTTCTTCCCTGGCTAAATTTGTGAGATTGGAAAGTTCAGGTGAGAAGTCCTGAGTCTCAACCAAAGAAGCCTCGCTCAGTGATGAGCATTGTTAAGGGCCACAGTTTTTGTAATACCAATGAAAGAAGACGGACCTGGACAGTATCATGGTTTGGTCCAGCTACAAAGTGCTCCTGTTGATGGAGGCGGGGACAGTGGAAGAAGAGACAGGTGGATGGACATCCCATGTACACTGCCTGGAGCATGCTGAGCCAGGACTGATTCTACACTGACGCCAGGATGACCCTCACATGAGCAAGGGGCTGCAGTCGCATTCCCTCAGCTCTGCTGGGTGTGGCTGGATCTCTGTCCTTGATGCAGGGCTGGATGGGGAGAGTCTTTCCAACACTTCTTCCTCACAAACCCCAGCTCTGAAATCTCCTTTTCCATCCACCACAACAGATCTTGGTCCTTAATAGACCTGTAAATTTAGCTGGTCGAGCCTGAGAAACTGCCTTCAGCAATGGCCTGTGGAGTGACCTTGCCGAGGATTTTGATGACTCTGCAGGCCTGATGCACACCAGGACATCCCAGCTGACCTCAGGGAGCAGCAGTGTCACACCCTGGCTTTCAGTCAACAAACAGCAGGGGCACAAGGAAAGGAAAAATGTTACTCAGCAGCGAAGGAAAAGCCAGCCCCGCTGGTTGTCCCCTCTGCTCAGGCTGGGAGCTGCAACCTAGGTGGCAGAAGCAGGAGATCACAGTGTGCTCCCCATTTCCACACCTTGGACGTGGGGGCCTGGGGCTGTAATCAAGTAAAAACAACCTATGTGCCAGTAGCAGCCGTTCCCACCCAGCCTCAGGTCCAACACTAGACAGATTGTGTCTTCCTCCCACTCTCCTTTTCACCATGACGTGGTCCAGCCTGATGTCTAACCCATTCAAGAAACAGGAAAACTCAGTAGGTGGGATTCAATCCATCAGGCTTTCTACAAAAATTGCATTACACAAATAGAGAGGTATGGCAAGAGATAAGAAAAGACAGCTTGTCAATTTTGCTATTTCATGCAGGAATTTGATATTTTCCGGGAAGACAGAAGAATTTATTTTCAGAAAACACCTTGAGATGAGAGCTTTGGAGCTGCAGGCAGCTGCAGGGGAATGAGACAGAGATGCACAGGCTCCAAGAGGAAAAGCTGCATCCACATCACAGGAACACCTGAGAGGATTTTACACTTATCAGTTGTGGAAACCAGGGGTTACTGATATATCTAGGGAGGGTGTCGAGGGAAGAGGGTTCAGGGCACCCACTACAAAGAACTGTGACAGAGAACCACAAAGGTCCACAGACTACAGGCACAGGGCACCTCTGGAACCCTAGTGTGTAGGACAAAAAGGCTCAGGAAGACCCTTTTGTCTGACCCTTTCCACAGGGAGGGACACAGGAGAGGTGACAGAAGGTGCAGAGCACACAGACACTCTGCTCTCCATACAGCCGCCCCTCCATACAGGAGGGGACACACACGGTGGTCCCAGCACACACCACCCAATACCTGCACCGATGATCAGCACATTGGTACCACTCAGGTTATAGTTGCTCAAGGAGATGCACTTTGCCATCATCTTTGTCCTCCTCTGTGTCTGAAGAGCCTGTGTCACCAACAAGAAGAAAAGTCATTCTCTTTTCTCAGCTTTAATCTAGGTAGCCAGGCAGGAATGGGAACAATGACACTATTGTCATAAACCAGCTTGGATGGAAAGGGAACAACTGAGCCCTTGCACCCAATGAGTACTCCAAATCCATGCTCTTCCAAACACCTTTCCATCACCCAGTGCGCTACCCCCTTACAAGGCGCAATGTGGAAACAAATCCATCGTCTTCTGCAAATTCATCCAGCTACACAGGGCTGGGGAAAAAAATCAGAAAAAGCAGCCCAGGCATGTCATTGTGCGATGCTGCAATCAACAGGTGAGATGGACGTGCAGAAGTCCTATCACGAACTTTATCCTGAATGTGAGCAGAGCTTGTACCCCTCTGACATACAAAGAAGCTGACAGACTTGTCCAACCTTCCAGAGCATACTGAAGGACCTATGCCTCTGCAGCCCTGCTGCACAGACCCCCTGTTGCCAGCCATCAGAGGCCAAAATCCGTTACAGGTAGAGGGAACAGGCTCAACCCTCCTCGGATCGCATCCCACCCAAATTAGCTGGAGTAGAAGTGCTGCCATTCAGGTGACCTCTCAGGATCTAACGCAAGCACTTCTAAGGGTCTGGCTGGTTCTAAGCCACCGGATTCACACATGTTTATGTGCAAATGTGCATCAAAAGAAGGCTTTTTGTGGAAAAGAAAATGGCAGTGGCATGATGGGCTTCATTCTGCATCCTACCTGGGGAGATGAGAGCCCTCTCTGCTCGTGCACCAGGTTCCTCTCCAGTAAAAGGAGTCGATGTGTGGGCTCAAGAGGGAGCACAGATGGCCTCAGTCATCACCCTGCCACATTCAGTCCCAGCAGACATAGACAAGAGGCCGCTGGAAAAGGACTGTTTCCATAGGCCAAATAAATTGCAAGTTGTGCTGAACTTAAGGAAACATAGGACAAGTCCAGAACAAACCTCCTGAATCCATGGACACCAACTCCGGTGTCCAGCAGCTGCGGGAAGGCTGGGGGAGCACAGGTGGGATGGGATGGTGAGAGAACACCCCTGCCCCACTCCACTTGTGCCTCTGTACAAACTTCAGGCTGCTGCTTAAGACGGGATTGGGCAAGGTGGACCCACGTTGGATGCTCACACATCCTTCTGTGCAGGCACTGTCTTCCCTGCCAGAGAGCCCCCAAAAAAGCATTTTCCCCTCACCCCACAGAGCGAAAAGCAAAAGCATGGGCCTTGATTTTGGGATGCAGTGGTCCCTCACCTGCTTGCTCGCTCGGATGTACACCTTCTCCTTCTCGATCTTCACCTGGGGGTGACAGAACAACAGTGGTTTGCAGGACAGTAGGTAATTACTCCCTGTATGCAACAGCTAATGAACAGAGCAGCCATCTCACCAGGTCTTCTACAAGAGCGGCTCAGGCCATGGCAGGGCTCGTCCCAGCTCGAGGCTGTGGGATGTTTCCTGTCTCGTATCAACCATGCACCAATGGCCAGCATACAATATGATTCCTATATCAGGCTTACAGCTGGTTTCTCAGCCCCACCCCACTTCTACTTAGGAGACCTTCCCAAACTGTGCACCTCCACCCTCAAGTACCCAGGAGGTGTCTGATGCCTGTGGGTAAAAGTAAGAGGAGCTGCAGGGAGGAAGGAGAGCTGGGTGAGGTGCTGCTCTCCACTGGCCATCCCAGCATGTGCTTGGAAAACGTTCGCTCCATGTCTTCAAAGAGCTTCATTGCTTATCCGAACAGAACCGGCCATTTTGTGGATGATACCAAGCTGAATGCTGCAGTTGATACTCCAGAGGGGTAAGATACCATGCCAAGGAATCCAGACAGGCTGCAGAGGTGGGCCCATGTGAACCTCATGAAGGTCAACAAGACCAGGTGCAAGGTCCTGCACATACGTTGGGGCACTTGCCAGTATCAACACAGGTTGGGGATGAAAGGATGGAGAGCTGCCCTGTGGAGAAGGTCTTGGGGGTGCTGGGCAGTGAGAAGTTGGACATGAGCCGGCCCCATGTGCTCGCAACCCCGAAGTCAAGGGCAGCCTGGGCTGCATCCCCAGCAGCGTGGGCAGCAGGGTGAGGGAGGGGATCCTGCCCCTCTGCTCCCAGGGCTCTGGGGAGACACCCGCCCTGCAGGGCTCGGTCCAGCTCTGGAGTCTTCAGCATAGGAGAGACAGGGACCTGTTGGAGCAGGGCCAGAGGAGCCATAGCAATGATGCGAGGGCTGGAACCTCTCTGCCAGGCTGAGAGAGTTGCGGTTGTCCAGCCTGGAGAAGAGAAGTCTCCGGGGAAACCTTCTTGTGGCCTGTCAGTGCATCAAGGGGCCTGTCAGAAAGATGGGGACAGGCTTTTTAGCAGGGCCTGTTGGGACAGGACAAGGGATGATGGTTTTAAAGTAAAAATGGGTAGATTTAGACCGGACATGAGGAAGGAATGTCTTACAACAAGGGTGCTGAGACACCAGAACACATTGCCCAGAGAAGCTGTGAATGCTCCATCCCTGGAAGTGTTTAAGGCCAGGTTTGATGGGGCTTTGAACAATGTGATCTGGTGAAAGATGACCCTGCCCATAATAACAGGGTGGTTGGACTAGGTGATGTTTAAAGGCTCCTTCCTACCCAAACCGTATAGCAATTGTGTGATTTCCTCTGCTGCTGCAGGAACAAAGGTCTCACCTGGAACCTGGGTAAGCTGTCCAAACCAGGAAAGTCCTCTATGTCACCTGTGGCAATGTTGAAGCAAGCTCCGTGCCAGGGACAGCGGACTCTTCCTTTGGACAAAACCCCTGCAGGAAACATGGCAGAGCAGAGTTGGTGCTGCCCTGCAGCTACCTCCTGTCCCAGCCTGCGTTCCGCAGAGATCCAGATGCCGTGATCCAGCCAGGGCAGCGATGGCAGAGGCCAGGTCTCCCTCCTGCTGTCCCAACAGATAGTGGACTCCTTGGTTTCCAAACGAGATGAATGCCACTGCTGAGCAAGGCAGACCTCCTGAAGGCTGAAGGTTGCTGCCGGGGGCCTCCTGCAGTAGCAGGAGCTGTGCTGCTCCACACAGAGAAGCTCTAAAATCCAAATTCTCTAAGTACATTCCCATGACAGTCCTTCTTTACCCAGAGGTGTCACTTCCCCTATAGGACACACGGCAGCTGTTCTGGCCCTGGATGGTCAACAGCATCCTGGCTACTTGATGTGGAGTTCTCTTAACGTGCATGTGAGACTGGTCCCACCAGATAGAGGGTGAACATAGTGACCAAGTGGGATCCTGCATGAGGGATCTTATCTAAAATGTCCTCGCTGACAGTGCCTCTAAGCACAACCTCGTCCAGTGCCTCTAAGCACAGCTCCAGAGCTGTCTGCTCTGCCTGGAATAGAACCTTGTTCTCCAGCAGGGCCTGGGGCTGCAGTCTCCAGGGTCTCCTAGCCACATCCGCAAGCCCCAGTAGCATGTGGAACAAGCAGCGCCTCAAGCAGAGCATTGCTTATCCAGAGCAAGCGTGTTTCAGAGCAGATCCTGACACAGCAAGAAGCCTGCACAACACCAGAAGTGCTCAGGACATGCCCAAAGCCACGAGTTCTCTCCTCCCTAGTGTTTGCTCAGAGGCTGCTACCTTGGACTTTGGCTTTCCCTGCCTGAAAGAGGTGGCTCATGACGCCAGGGCAGAGCAAATGACTACTATTTGGCCACACCGGACCGGTCCAAGCTTGCGCTTCAATGGCCAAGGCACGGCAGTGCCACGTCTCCTCACCCACCACACAGGGGGACACAGAGGCAGCCCCTGCACTCACTTCTGCAGTAGCTCCTGTATTGCTCAGTGAGAGCCCTGTGTGAGCGGCCAGTCCCAGGGATGCACCCCTAGGGCTCTGAAAGGCAGGCAAGTTCTCACCTCCACTGGCCACCAGCACAGTGTGGGGCTCTTCTGTCCTGCTCAGCGGGCTGCTGGCCCCAGGCAAGGGGCTGAGAGTGTGGCTGCCTGCACTCAGCACTGCTGCTGGGCCACCAGGGCCCAGAGGACACTCAGCAGGATGCTCTGCCATCTTCCCCAGTATCTCACCTCCAGCAAAGTGTACCACACCCCTAGTTTGGGTGACACACTTCTCCAGCACACAGTTGGGCCAGCACTGCCTGCTGCCATTACTTAGGTGCTGGGTACGGACCCACCTGAAGCTCATGCTGAGAAAATCCAGGATTCATATTTTTAAGTGCCAAGATGGGAAACCACTGTACCTTGTTCCACTTCAACCAGTAACACCAGCAACATTTCTTTTTGCTACTAAAAGGATTCCATCAGCCCAAAGAGCTTCATCCTTCCCCCACGAACAGGACTTTGACTTATAGGGAAATTTGGTTTGTGGGTTTTTTTAAGATTGATCATAAGGTGATGATTTTTTTTTCCCCTTTAAGACATTTTTTTAACTCCTCAGCGGCTGGGAACCAATAAACAAATATGAAAAGCCCCATAAAACTGGGCTTTACATGCAGCTGTTTCATACTATCCAAGAGAGGTTCAGCTCCAGCTGAAGAACGAAGCAGAAGCCAAATTTAATGGTGTCTATGACATTTTGTTCTCCAAAGTCACCCAAAGAATCCTCAGCTCTGTGACCAGCAGTGGCAAATTGAGGTCAGCAGCAAACCAGACCTGTGGCGAAGCGCTCTGGGGAGGTGTATGCACCCCCAGCTTTCTGCCCATGCCCTCCACCCGTGAGAAGACGCCAAGATGATGCTGAGTGTGCAGCACTGTCCAGTGCCCAGCAGCACAGCTGGATGAACACCAGACTGTCTTTTGTCAACACTTTGACGCCCTTGGTTAGTCTTCTAGGATGTGCTGCAGACTGACCTTTGACCAGCGGAGCGCCATAGTGGGGACACTTGTGTCCCACGGCATGGAACTCCCCGCTCTCCTTGATGAGCAGAGCCTTCCCACAGCCAAGGTCCACTTCCCGCATCCTAGGGAGGAGAAGCACATAAAACACATGGCAGAGCATCCGCCTGGCAGGAGATGCCACCCCCTCACCCTGCACCCCAGCCCTGCTCCTACCAGGCTCCCTCCTATCCTTCAATTTGCTCACCATCAGCTCCAAGTGACGTACAGCTGTGGGTCAGTTCTGTCACCAAGCTGGCTTTGGAGGTGGCTCAACTGCTCCCAGCCTGTGGCACACCCAAGCTAGGCCATTGAGTGGCAGCTTCTTCACCCATCACTGTGCCAAGAGGTGGCCCAAAACACACCTGCCCAGCTGCTCGAGAAGCGGCCGGTGGTCTCCACCCAAGTCCAGGGGATCAGAATAAAGCTTTTCAGCATACAGTGGGAACAAGAAATGAAACTGGTTTTACTGTGACATCACCTCCCCTCCTGGCCGCAGAGTCTCAGCCGGTCCCGGCCAGGCTTGTGCTCACTCTCTCAAAGCAAAAACAATGTTTCTGAGCCATGAAAACCAGAAGAGGTGACCCTGGCCCTTTGCGTACCCTGGCCTTGCAGTCTTCTCTGCAGGAGTTGTGGTCCGGTCCTGGCCACATCCCAGGGTCAACAATGTGGGTCACCCTCAGGACAGCAGACACCTCCACGTGACCTTGCTGTTTCCCTCAACCATTTTTGCAGAGAAAAGCTCATGCAGTGACATCTCTTGTGCTTCTGGCCCTCAGCCCCACGTTTTCATAAGAGCCAACTGAACCCTGGAGCTATTCTCCTGGAGAGGTTCAGGTGCTCTTTGAAAGACTGCAGTTGTTTGCATTGGTACTGTGGACAAAAGAGTGATTAGCACCATGGGAATCCTTTACACATAAAGCTTCGTATTTTGGGGGCTGTCTGGGTCACACACCCCAGCTGCAGTCACCTGGTCCTTGACCAGCCAAGCCAGACTGAGGCTCCTGCTACCTCTGTCCTGGGCAAAAGCATCTTTTTGCCAGCTGTGTACCTTGTCTGCAAAGACTGAAAGAGCTGCTGAGCACCTCCATCTGCTGAATGAGTCATTAATGATGCCCTTAGTGCTGGAAAGCAGCATTTTAGAAAATCGTTTCTGAGTCTCTGGGCTTTCCTGAGAGCTGACCTGCAGCCATGCGTGTGCAGCATCCCTGACCAGCGAGTGCACTAGCTCCCAGCAGCTGGCCACCCAAGTCTCCCTGGGAACGGCCAGGATGCCTCTTCTCATACCCGACGGCACCAGCTGGCTGTGCCCCGCTGCTCCACGTGTTGCAACCCGACTGGGCACAGGTTTTGCAACACAGCTGCAATGTCTGCTTTTATTTGCAAGAGTTTCCAAGCCCTGCAGAACACACACAGAACTGGTCTGCAAACATACACTTTGGCAGCTGCATTACACTGGGCAGTTGCACTATCCACCAAAACAGGATTCTTTCAACCATCCATCATTTCCAGGAGGCTGTTCACAGCTCCTCTCTGCCGAGTCTGGAGATAGGGATGCAGGAGGCTCCACTGCTAAGACTTCCACTCCTTCACCTGCCCAGATCTTTGCCAAGGGGATTTCTATGGCTTTGCAGCCATAGGAGAAAGCAAGTGGGCTGGGCATCATTGAGACAGATGTTGGTCTGCACTAAGTAGTTGTTTATCCTCTGCTCTCTCGCTGTCTCCACCAGATCTGCACCCCAACATGTCCTGTCCTCACCTCCTTTTCTCTTCTCACCATTCAGGTGCTCCCTTTCCAATCAACAGCCCTGATACGCCCTGTGCAATCCATGGCCCTGGGTGAGGCACTGAACCTCTTTCCAATGCAATTATCAGTAGCTGCTTCCTTACAGCAGTCTTCCAGCCAACCATGGAGGAATATGAAGAAACAAGCAGTGAGCCCTCATTTTGGAGGCAGAACTGCTGTTCCCTGGAAACTTCCCCTCTTCCAGTCAGAAAGCCTGTCCCCGCACAACTTGATGACTATCTGGAAATCCCAGTTGTTCCCATCGCATGAAGTGGACCAGCTCTACAGCAAGCCTGGCACGTTGCATTTGGTGTATCCAACACACCACTGTGCACACTGCAAACCCCACGTGCTGCAGAAAGCTACTGACCATGTAGGATCCCTGAATGCTGTTCACGCACAATAGATCCTAGGGTCTCAGAAGAACAGGACTCACTTTGCATGTTTATTCCTTTGAGTAACATCCCAACTCTATTCCATTCACTTGCACCCAGGTCACAGAGATGCTTGTCCCGCTCTCTGCTTCACAGCCATAACGATAAGACCAGGGCTCAGGCCACCAGCACCCTTGTAACACCTTCAAACCCACCTTGGGCAAATCTTCGTGCAGGTGCCTGCTCCACCTACCTCAACTGTCCCACTAGAATAACAGCAAATGCTCAATTTCCTGCACCTCAGGTGCACACAGCAACAGAGCTCATCATGCCTGTCCTTGGGAGCCAGTTTGTCCCAGTAAATTGGCAGCCTCAGTGCCAAGCGATGCAGATCTGCTCCCTTCCTGTGTAAGGCCCTTGGCACTTGAAGGTCCTTCCATCAGCACAAGGGGACTAGAGCAGTACAAGTCCTACAGCATTCCTCAGCTGTGCACTACTCCAGATAAAACCTGGGGTTAAATGACAGCTATAACTCTATAGGGAGATAAGATAGGATAGGATAAGATAAGATAAGTGGAAGAGTTCACAGCTTGCCCAGGGAACTATGTGATCTGAGAGAGTCAAAAACAAGACCTGATGTCTTCAAGGCAGCTCACAGCCACCTGCAAGACTCCCAATCCCGCACTCACTCCAGAGTGAGCGAGAGGATGATTTACGCTGCGCTGCTCCCTGCTCAGCTGTTTATTCAGTTGGGAGTATATCCTATTTTCCCATTCCACTCCCCACTTAGGAAGCACCAGCTAAGACTCAGCTCTGGCCTGCAAGGGACCTTTGCTCAGGGGCTGAGGGAACAATGGGGGCTGTTTTCTCTCTGTAGCTCTTTGACCTCCCCCAGTTAACCTGCTGACAGGCTGGCTAGGTACAGCAGTGCCAGAGTTTATCCTTCAGTTTCTTCTACTGGTTCTGCTGAGACCGTCTTGGTACCAGAAAGATAGAAAGGGTGGGCAGAAAGAGTTCCTTGCACTTGCACACTCTGCTAACACAACGTAGAGGTGCCCAAGCTCTTGTGCCAGGGCCCCGCTCTGCTGCTGTGCCCGCCCATGCACACCCCTGCCCAGCACACTCCTCGAGACACGCATCCCAGAAAATCCCTCATGGTTTCAGAGTAAGAAGGGACTCCTTTGGTCTGACTCAATGCTTATACAAGCCACAGGACCTTCTCACAACACCTCTCTTTTGAGCTAGACCCAGCCTGCTATAAAACTAGCTATTCTCAACTGAAAATGTGCAGTGATGACCAGTCCGCTGCCGTACTTGGTAGTGTGTTTCAGTATCTGAATGGAATGCACACACAGTTGAAGTGTGAGCCCAGTTTCCAGACCAATGCCAGTTTCTAGCCCTGGCTTTAGCAAAGGAGCTCCATGCTACAGCCAGGTATGTTCTCACAGACTATAGCCAGCTCCCTCCTCACCTTCTCCACAACTGGCAGAGTTCTTTGAATCTTTTTATCTACCGTACATATGCTTTCCAGTCAAGGTATCTATCACGGCCCTAATTTTCCAATGTCCTTGCACTGGGGCAGTAAAGCAAAATACACTCTTCTAGTAACACTCCAAACATGAAATCAGCGTCTCTGTGAGCACTTGGTGTTCAGCCATCAGCCTATATCTTGACACTGGAACAGGACCCTCTCTGTGCAATTAGTATTACTCAGGATAGTCTCCCTTTTTTTGCTTTGCTCCAGTTTCAAGGCAATCCCAGTCATGGCCTGTGCTCTGTCCCAGGTCCTCTCTTCCCCAGCCTTGTTCTCACTGTTCACCTTGCGCAGGAGGCAGTGGTTTTCCCATCATCTACCAGAAGTAGCCCTGCAGCCACCGTGACTGCCTTCCAGTTCAGTGCATCTCTACTGAATCCTCAGCCCCACCTCTCACTGGAGGAGGCCATTTGTCTTCAAGTCCTGGTAGCTCTCCAGAACTTCTCTGAGCTGCAGCAGAGCTTGCAGAGCCAGCCACACTCCATCACATGAAGATTTACCCCAATGGAGTTCCCTGCATCCCTTTGTAGAATGGTCTAATACGTAAATTCCCATCACAACAGAAAGAACAGTTTATTCCTGGATGAACTTACCTAGTTTACAGCTCACGAAGCCACTTAAGTTTAGCACAAAGTAGCTTGTAGTAGATGGGTTATTCTACAATACTATCACAAGCAATAGTTCAATTTAAAGCAAATAGCTGCCAAACTCCTGCCGCGTCCCGCACACCTGACATCACTCCCTCGCTGGAATAAAAGCTATTTTGAACTGTGTTTACTTTCACACAAGGACAGAACCTGCTGAGATGTTGGCCATCAGACTAATGGAACATGCTACAGAAAAGGCACATCTACCCCAGAAAAGAAACCTCAGCCTGCAACGCATGGCGACCAGGACAGGTACTTTTTAGACTTCAGAAAACTCTTAAATTGGGATAGTGAAACTGGTAGGCAACTGAAGGATGTCGCCACTAGCAAAAATATTTGGAAAACTGCATCTATGATGAAAGTGCAAATTGAAAGAGATGAGCTCAGCTAGAAGAGCAAGGCACTGCAGAAGTGATGGAGCACACAATCTGCCCCAACAGCTTCAGCCGTATGCTGTTTGCGCTACTTTGTAAAACTGCTAATGCTATAAATGTATAAAAAATTGTCAGGGCTGTCTAACACAAGTCGAGCAGAGCCTGTTGAGAAATTCTGTTGCAGAACATCACATCTTTCTAAGATGAGTCCCAGGGCGGGCCATGCAGAGAATAGCAGACCTTCTGGTAAAAAACAGTTGTCACTTGTCCGTGATGTCATTTTTTAAGATGAAAACAAAATTTTATTTTGCTGACTTAAATTATCAACTCCAGAAACACTAAAGAATCTGGTCTTTCACGTTTAATCTGCAAAAACTTGAGGCACTTACTGTCCATTCTCCAGGTCCTTCACATGGCACACAGATGCTTCCACCACATCCTTTGGATTGTGGTAGGGATTGCTGGCAATGGGATGCTCCTCGAGGTGATAATGTCGGGTAGTCCCATTGACTTTGTAGATCAGGGGGCTGGCTTTCCCGTTGGGTGACATCTCCTCCTTGTTTCTCTCCTTTTCAGGTATCACAACTTCAATTTTCACTTCAACTGCAGCAACAAACAGAAATCTTCATTAAAATTAAGCTGCGGGGTTTTTTTGCCATTGTGCCTTTTCCTCCTTCCCTGGGCTTCGAAAGGGACTGGCAGACATCAGAACAGATATTTTTTGTCGGCTTGCTTGGGAGGATAAAACATTTAATATCAAACTCAGCTTGATTACCCCAGCCCATTATTCCACTGCTCTTTCTCCATCGGGCACCTCTGCATGCAGAAAGACATCAATCATCAGTGCAAAACAACACCTCAGGCACAGTTCCTGTGCCGTTTAGTGGAAAACAGCTTTGAGCAGCTAAATGTGAGACATGCCAAGGCCTCTAGGGCTCAGATAGACTTCAAAAAACACTCTTTAATTGTAGATAACATTAACTGAAAGAGAAAGCCAACACTGCATGGTGTATAAAGCTGCCTCATTAGATGGAGACCAATTAATAAGGTACTAGAAATATCCAAAATTATTTCTGCATGAGGTTCTCAGTGTAGAGTAAACATTCAGCATTAATCGAGAGAAGCTATGGTTGTCCATTTTACTCAGGTGTACACCACTGAACAAGTTTGACAATAAAAGCAACCCTGGCCTGGGGTCCTGGGGACCCAGGGACATGCGGGATCTGCTTGTGCCAGCACAGTGTGTGTTCTTGACCATCAGAGGGGGTTCTCAAGGCCCCCTGGCCACCCTGGGCACTCCCATGGGACTGTTACGGAGCTGCCAGTCCTGTCCTCCCTTCCCCATGCAGGGAGGGAGATGGAGCACAGGGGCTCTCCTTGGCCAGCCAGGTGAGGACATATAGATGCTCATTCAAGCTCTCTGAAGGGCATTGCTCACCCAGCCTTGCTGTGCACCCACCCACCACCTCCCGCAGCAGGCTGGGCACAGGAGCTTCAGAGGAAGCCAGTGATAAGCTCTCATATCATGAAGTGAAAAACATCACTTTAACTCCTAGAGACTTCATAAAACTAATTATAATATTATAATAATTAATTTTTATATTAATTAGTTAATATTTATTATAAACCCCAGCAGATTTCTATAGAAAGCCAGGGGTAAGTGTTAGGGACTGAAGAAGTGTCTCAAGTAAATGGGAGATTGCGAAGCTTTCTCTATCTTAGAAGTGTCATGAACAGGAAAAGCTGTGCGGAAGATAAAAATTAAAGCTCATGACCTAAATAGGTTAAGAAAAGGCAAAAAGATGAGAACAACATGGCCCAGAAGAGCAAGACAAGCTCTGCAACAAGAGAAGGGTGCTGGGTCTTCCCAGTTTCATCTGTTGCCCCATGTCATTTACTGCAAGTCCCTTGAGAGGCGGATGGAAGAAAAGGTCATAGGGAAAGTCATTCCTTTAGGAAAGGAGAAAAGCAGTGGCCGTAGCTGCCCAGGCACCGGAGGCAGGCAGTTGCTTCAAGAGTCCTGTAAGTTTCTGCTTTTTGTGTCAGCTCATCAGGGCAGGGGATGGGGCAGCTTTTCTCCAAAGTGCCAAATCCTCACACTCACTAGAAGCAGGATTCACCAGGTGCTCTGCCAGACAGACCCGGTAAAGTAATTTTCTATGTCTCCATGCTGAACCAAGAGAAAATGTGAACTTCTGCTGCATTATCCCAGCAAGAGTTACTGCAAACTAACAGGCCCAGTACCATATGTTAAAAAAACAACAAAACAAAGGTCGCTACGAGCGCATTTGTTCCTGGAGCTCTACAGAAGCAGCTCAGCTCCCTGCAGGTACCCAGTAAAGAGGCCGCTTTCCATAAGCACTGGTTACCTACGGTGTTTGGAAAAGCAGACACAGATTTTCCAGGACAGAGTTAGGCAATACAATCAACATTCATTTATGCTAGTCCCTGTGAAGGAGAAGGATCGTTTCATACGATTATGCAGTCGATCGGGCATTTATCTAGAGTGAATGTGGCTGTGCATCCGCACGATCAGACCCCAGAGCCGGGCCACACGTTGCTGCCGACAGCAGTGGAGGATGAGACCAGGCTGGCACCGACAAAGCTGCGGCTCCGAGTCGTAATGGTGACATTGATGCCAGTGAATTCACTCTGCTGAGAACAACCCCCATCTCTCATTTGGCCCGATACCGTAGAGCTTTGTATTCCAAACTACATTTGGGTCAGGTGAGTGCCCAGAGCACTCGCAGATCCACCAGCATATGAACCTGCGGGGATGAAGATGGAAATTTAGCTCTGAGCTCTTCACTTCTTCCTTGGTCAGAAAAACATATACAAAAAGCAGCAGGTCTCTGGAATCAGTGTGACAGTGTTCCCAGCTGTCCCCACTCAGTAATCACCAACACTGCTAGATAAATGTCCAGAGAAAAAGAAAAAGAGGTATAAATTCTTCCCCATTCTTATTTTAGGCCCCACACTTCACCACTTCTCTTCATGGGAGGCAACTCCCACTCACCTCTCTCCAACCCTTTATCCCACCTCCTCCTCGTCCTCTCCATCCCCCTCAGCTCCACATGGGGTGTTCCTCTGGCCAGAGATCTGCATTCCCAAGGGATGATCCCTTCAGGAATCCAGGGCTCAGTGGCACCCGAGTTGATCCAGCAAATTGCTTCGATTGCCATCAGAGAAAATGACATTTAAATGAAATATTTATAAATCCTAGCTTAATTCTGAAATCCAAGTGGCACAAAGTGACTCAGTCCACCACCATCCCTTTGACTGTCATTTTCTATAACCGCTAGAAGAGGTTCCTGACCTTAGAGCATAGTTTGGAAAGTTTTAGGCATGTGTCTACCAATCTGTGTGGTGGCCAACTCCTTGGAGACCGTCCAAGGCCACACTGTCACACAGCAGCACCGCCCTGACCACGGCCAGGGGGAACAAGGGTGACAGTTGTAGCTGTCAGGGCAGAGCAACTGCTTCTCTCCAAGCATGTGTACATATGCATCAGGAGATACAGAGACAGATGATACAGATACCGGTATCGAGAGATACGTCTGCCTGCCCTGCGCCATCGGTATCACTCACATACCTGTATACATACATGTGTATATGTGTGGTTTGGCGTGGTCATGTACATTTTTAACATATATGTGTTTTTAATCTATATGTACACACACGTGTATATAATGGACCTGAAGGCCAGGGCTGCAAATATTTTATATATAAAAAAAGCAGATGATACAGTCGAGCATTAGCAGCTGCTAACACTACAGATCTACATCCACCTCAGCACTGCCAGCTCTTACTATTCAAAAATCTTGAGTCAGGATTCTATGATCCAAAATTACAGACTGCTTAAAATAAGGACTCTTGTCAAGACTATAAATTTTGACCCAATTTTTTTTTTTCTCCCAAATTTTCAGCCTTTAGGTCAGAGCACTGATGAGACCCCTAAGTCCAGACCTGGGAATCATGTCCCAGCTCAATTTGTTATGGTTAGCTGGGGTTTTTTTTCACCCTGTGACCGCAATACTTTTGCACTTTGCTTCATGTCACTACCTGTCAGTCAGTCATTAATATCCCATCAAATTTCCCATAAATGTATTCCTTCTCCACCACTATTCAGTCTTGTCAGGTAAGTCAAAGCCTCTGCCTGCTTTAGGCAGGTTCCTGAGACACAAGGCTGGCAACGTTGACATTGGTCCCTGGGCAGGGTGCTGGTGGGTGGAGGGTGGCCAGGCTGCAGCTCAGGACCATGGTCCTTATTTTAAAAGTTAGGACAATTAAATGATCCAAGACTTCTTTACCTCAGGATTATGTTCCCAGTACGGCTCAGTGTCCTTCTAGAGGCCAATTTTAAACTATGGGTACCAGGTCATTTAAAGTACAATGCTTAAAACAGTAGAAACAAGGAAAATACTAAGTTAAAAAGAAAAAAAAGCATCAAGGGTAGTGATGATGGCGGGACCAGCAGGGTAAGGTGGGCATAGCCAGAAAGCCCAGTTTATCATAGCAGCATTTATATTCCCGCAAGCAGCACAGAGTAAATCCAGCACTGCAGCACATGGCTGGGGTCTCACCCTGCCCTGCCAGGGCTGCGTTCTCCAGGCATCCTCTGGGCTCACCCACACTATGTCTTCATTGCCCACCTCAATGTCATCTACTTCAGGTGGTCTCAAAGAGACTCCAAACCATTTCTACTAAAAATGACAGAGTTAACGACAAAGCCATCCCATCAAACAGTGCCCGGCTCTACCCTCCTTCTCCAGACGCCCTTTTCTGTTCCCAAAAAAGAGGAGGTAGGACTTGCCCGGACAAGCCTGGGTGGACCCTCAGAGCCAAGTTCAGTACACATAGTCCACAGCACCCCCTCCAGCAGCGTGCAGCACCCCTGTGAAAGAGGACACATCCCCTGCTCAGAGCCAAACGCATCCTCTGTGCGAGGGCAAAGACACACCGTGCCGTGCCAGAGCTGCTGCCCTGCCCCACCTTCAAGTCCAGCAGAGAGGACAAAGAAAAATAATCGCAACTTTATAGGCTTTGCAAGCCACACTCCCACACCCGCCACAGAGATATTGCTGCTGTCGCTGGCACGCAATGGTTTCCTTTTCCATCATCTTGACCCGGCTGCCTCTCCTGGAGTGGGTGCTGGGATCCCATGCAGACTGCCAGCTGGCAGCTCATCACGTATGCATCATGCAGCCAGAGAAAAAAAGGAGGAAAAAAACCATTATGCAGAAACTGAGAACTGGGCCTTCAGAAGAGAATCTGGCATCACGGGGTTGCAGCACTGGAGATAACAGAAGATTACTTCGCTGCTTGAACATAAGCTCTTAATTAAACACTTAAACATCAGGATGGGGTTGGGCATTGCCGCAGCAGCCAGACTTCAGCGCTGGCCTCTGGTACAGCCAACACAGTTATTTACTGTTGCAGAACTCCACTGCACAGAGCTCTTCACCTGCTCATCAATAGAGCTTCCTGGCACACAGAGATGTGTGTGTTCAATGTCAAGGTTATCTTGAGAAATGTTGAGGGTGCTCAGGAGGACTGAGGGTCTCTCTCGGATATAAGAAGACGGAGCAGGTAAGGACCTCATATACATCATTCAGAAGTGTCTAAATAAATTCTGTTGACTTCAAGCTCCACCTGAAATACTCCTTTCAGATCAAAACAGCACTGATGGAGAAAATAGCTCCATTCTGTCCCTGCCCGATTTGCTTCTCATTCGTACAGGTGACGGGTGGATTTTTAGCAATAGGAAAGTCTTCTCTTTAGCTCTCTGATGGTGCACAGTTCCCACTTGAAACAGGAATGACAAATGGCATTATAAGGCTGCGGAACCTCTTTGCCAGAACAATTGGTATCTGCCAATGTCTCTGTTTACCTCACTGCATTTGCAGGTTTTATAATCACGTGGATGAAGCACCGCAGGCAGCGGTGTGCTAACCACAGGTTGCGGAAAGGCTTGTCAGAAGCCTTTGAAGATTGCTAATCAAAACCAGAGCTGCAGAGAAAATGTTACACTACAGGATGGCATTTTCAGTCACTTGGCCCTGCTATGCAAATAGAGCTCTCCATGAAAACCTGCAGTTCAGGAAATACGCCTGCAGAGCGCTTTGCTTCCTCCAGCAGCCCAAGACTAAACACAATTTTGCTGATGGTACACAAAAAAAAGTGGAAATGCCAGCAGAGTTTGTTACAAGTTTCATCAACAAAGGCTTTTATTCCTGGATGCATTTTCACTCCTTCAACATTTCAGGGAAGGATATAAACAGCGCCGTTTTTTGACAAAAGAAATCTTAGAGTTCACAGCATCCAATGCCCTATTACCTTGGCGCTGCAAAGACCCGTCAAAGAATGACCGCATGGGTCAAGAGCAGAAAACCACCCTTATTTTCAACTTGTGCCTTGCAAGAGGCAAGGGAACCTCTGCAGAGGCAGAGGACCTCACTCAGTGGATACTCAGCAGGTCACAGACACAACTTGTATTCCTCCTCTGACCTTTCAGAGTCCTTCAACCTGAAATTCTTCCTGCCTGAGGCAATGAAGACAAATTACCAATACAAGGTCCCTGAGAGACGTTTTTCCATCCACAAAGGCTATGTGTGGATGCTGACTGATCTGATAGATCAGCATGACTATCTGATTCCCTTTGCCCTTGGGCAAGAGCAGGTAACAAGGACAGGGTCATCCTTCAGCTTCCTCTTAAGTGGCCAAAACAAGCTGCAGAGCGGGAGCTCGCCTCAAAGGCAGCTTCGGCAACACGGACTGCACCAGCCCCCCATGCTCCACCATCGGTCTCTGGGGACCAGCACTGGGACGATGTGGGTGTTGCTGGGTATGATGAGCCTGGGTGACCATGTAGTACCTGCTCACGCCCACACTGCCCACAGGGGCTCAAGAGAAGGCTTAACATGGACACTTCCACAGCAGACCTCCCTTGACCAGCCAGTTTGGCTATGCAGCCTGCATCGTGCTACATATGCCCACCTTTGCCAAACCACAAAGAGCCCATCCAGTCCAGCTACAGTGGGACCATTCAGGGCAAGAGGAACATCCTTGATGTCCAGGTGCCTACAGCTGCTTTCCTCACTGAAGGCAGCACACATGGGTAAGCTTCACCAAGAAAATAAAATCCAGAGAATGGAGCAGCCCCTGGACCAGGGGTGGTAGGACAAAGGAAGCACCAAGAAATCAAGCAGTAGGTGGTCCTGCTCCTTCCCTTGGTCATTCCCTTTCAGCAGAGACCAAATTAAGGGCTGGTCAGTGAATGGCAAAGCAGCGGCAGCAAGGAAGGTGCTGGAGCTGCACATGTCAGTATGGGGGCAGCTGTCACAGAAAGCCACCCTGGGGCACAAGGGGGGCAGCTCTGCCCCAGGCTCTGTGGGAAGGCAGAAGGGGAGCGGGAGGGGAGTATGAGGAGATGGGATGGGGAAGAGCTGGCAGCCGGTGTTTGGATGGGGTTGCAGGGTGTGGGCCGTGCTCTCCTCCCTCCAACCCACCACCACCCTCACACTGCTGCAATCCCCACACAGCTCCCCGCCTGGGAGCAAGAGCACTGAGGAATTTGGGGGGATTAATGGACCAGTAATCCTCCCTGCGGGAGCTGAGAATTAACATTCCCCCAGCCAGCGTCCACCGCCTCTGACCTACTTCTCCCCATGGGAATGGCAGGATAAGGGCACAGCACTGGCAAGCAGTCACCTGGTTTGGGCTTTGAGAAGCATCCTCCCATGGCGCCGGCCGGGACTGGGACAGGCGGTGGGCACGGCGGGCAGGTCAGCGAGGGCGTGGGCACATCCTTGCATGATAAACTGCCTGCTCACGCTGTCCCGGGCTCCAGGCGACGGTCACAACCTGTGTTGGGTAAAAAAACTCCGTGAGAAGTGGTACAGGCAGGGAACACGGGTGCTGCAGGGAGGGGAAGGAAAGCCGTGGAGCAGCGGTGCTGCAGTGCAGGCAAGAGCTGGCAGCACAAGCACGAGGTGCGCAGGGAGCGCGGGGGCAAGTGACACCCAGCCCCACGCACCCCCAGCACCCAAGTGACAAGGGGAAAACACAGCACTGGCGTCACTTTCTGGGAGTCACCAGTAAATTCAGTTGTGAAGTTTATAAATTCAATCATCTGTTCAAAGTTTAAAATTACAAAACTCCTCCTATCATTTATGTTCAGCCTTTAATAACTTTCCAAAGCCCTGCTTTGGGGAATTAAATCTCTAAGCACATAGGTCACAGCTCAAATACAATGATTAAGCTATAAATACATTTCAGTGAGGTGGTTCTTTTTCTTTTATTATTAGGTGATGGAAAAAAAGAAACCTATTTTATTGCCTGGTCCTGCAAGTTCCCCATTTCCAGTAATGCTCATTCCCACAGAAATCCCATTCATTTCGGAACAATTATTTATTTGAGCAAGCGTTTTGAATATCAGGCCATTTTGTACCAAAATCCTTAAGTAGGACAGGCAAACCGTTCACTTCGGGTTGTGTTTATCTCATTAGCTTTGACTGATAGTGCTCTCAGATTTGTTATAGACTAAGAATTAGGATAAACTTTTTTGGTTATATTCCTTGACTGAAAACAGAAAAAAATCATACAACGCAACTGGCAATAAAATAGAGCATTTAATTAATTTTACATATCCATACCTGTTCTTGTACTGATTTACTATGGTTTTGCCATATATTTTTCACAAAGCTTTGGGCAGGATGTTAAAACCATTTCAAAAGGATATTTTAACACAGGCAAAGTAGGGTTTTCTGTGGCTCAGAAAGTGCCTCAAGATCTTTCTGATGAGACCAAAATACAGAAGTGCCAGGAGACAAACACCAAGCACTGCAATTTCTCCCGTTTACTTAAGCATCAACTCAAAATATCCAGAGATATCCTTCCGTTTTCATCTATATCTCTCCAAAACATGCACACTCCTCCACACACACCTTCAAACTCCTTTCTGCTGTGCACGGCGTCACCTGCATCCAGTCTCAAGCACGTTGCAGGAGCACCTCCAAAGCCTGAAGTATGTTGACTTAGTAATTCAAGCTACAGAGGAACAAGTGACTGGTGCCTTGCCATGTGGTGCAGAGTGAAAACATGCCATTTGATAATGGGCACTGAAGGGCACCAGTTCTGGACAGACAGGACAAAAACCACACCAGCTTACCTGTAGACTACAAAATGCAATCAGATGTGTGTGGAGCTGATGAATAAGCTCGTTCGCAAAGAGGGAACATTAAATGGAGCAGGGAAGAGACAAGAGCTCTTCTTGCAAGAGCATCCAAGGAAAGCAGCACATCAATATTTATGCAAGAGCAAATACAAAAAAATGCCACATAAGAAGGGGCACAAATGCAGAGGAACATTTGGGAGTGCCAGGGAAGAACACAGCAGAGAAGTCGCATGGAGTAACTGCTGTATGGCCCTTTGCCAGAACTGGACAGAAGAAAGGGAAAATGGCTTTGTATCAGAGAAACAGAGCCTCAAGCCGCTGAGGTATCAGTGATACAGGACAAGAATTCACTGTAAAACATAATAGAATACCATGCAAAGGTTGGTGTGAGGTGAGTGCCCGAGGAGTGGGTGACAGGGGATGAGTTGAGTGGGACATCCAGCGATACCCTCAGCATCAAGCCAGAATGGAAAGTAAAACTGCACCTAAGTCTTTTCCTATCAAAAAGAGACGCTGCTGCGAGCAGAATGTGCTGATGAGGCAACGTAAGCCACGCCAAGGAGAGAAAAGAGGAAGGTGAAATGAAGATACAACCACCTACACACAGGCCGGGCCTTCTAGAAGGCAATCAGGCCGCTCCTAGGTCTGCAATAGCTGACTGCCGAGCAAACCAAACTCTCAGCTAACCCAGAGCAGACATTCACTGAGAGTTTCCTGAAGCAGAAAGTGGAGGTGCCAGCAGGACGGAACTACGCTTCAGGCATGCAGTGCCAGAGGAGAAGTTGTCTGACTGCCCAAAGTCTCAGTCCCAGAAAGCACATAGAAATGTTTCAGCAAGTCACCTGGTTGTAGAAAGGCACCAACCTGCCCTGCCAGACTGACTCATGAGACACAATGGGAGCATGTCATCTCTAGCAGCATCCAAAGGTACCAGTCCAGAGCTGGACCCTGCAGGAGTCACAGCCAAAATCTCTTCACTGTTAGGAAAGGGAAATAAACTCACATGCAACACAATGTAACTGAACCCAGGATCATCCATAAAACCCTTCTAGCTCTTGAAGAGTAAGGCACTGACCTACACAAGGTCAGGCAGCTGATGTTCATGCCTCGGTAAACAAGTTCATAACCTCTTCCCTGAACAAACTAACTCTTCTGTACTTCACAACTGTACGGGAACATCTTCAGCATCCGCTGGAAGAGGGCAACAAGGAGTGAATTATCAAAATATGAGGCAACTGTTGCAGTGCCGAGGAACATATTACCCCATCTCTAAAAACTCCAGTGTGCATGGGGAACTGGCCCTGCAACAGGCTGTCTGCAGAACAGGACCCCAGCATCACCTACAGCGAGCACTGCCCAAAAGTACATCACCAGAGAAACCACCCTGCTCCCAAACAGAAGAAACACAGAAAATAATCCAACAGGAGAAACATAGAAAAAAATCCAGTGCTCCGACTCCTGGGCGCTTCCACTGCACAGCAGTAAAACTGCAATATGGCAACAGCAAGTTTCCGCTGCACTAAGGGATAGAATACCAGGAGAAGGATCACACAGCTCAGCCCAGATCGTAGAATCGTTAAGGCTGAAAAAGATCTCTAAGATCATCAAGTCCAACCGTCAACCTAACATTATCATGACCACTAAACCATGTCCTGAAGCGCCATGTCTACAAATTCCCTGAGCACCTCCAAGGATAGTGACTCCATCACCTCCCTGGGCAGTCTGTCCCAATGCCTCACCACTCTTTCAGCAGAGAAATTTTTCCTAATATCCAATCTAAACCATCCCTGGTGCAACATAAGCCCATTTCCTCTCATACTATTGCTAGTTACTTGAGAGAAGAGACCAACACCCACTTCACTACAACCTCCTCTCAGGTAGTTGTAGAGAGCAATAAGGTCTCCACTCAGGCTCCTCTTCTCCAGACTAAACAATCCCAGTTCCTTCAGCTGCTGCTCATAAGACATGTTCTCCAGGCCCCTCACCAGCTTCACTGCCCTCCTCTGGACCTGCTCCAGCACCTCAATGTCTTTCTTACACTGCAGCGCCCAAAACTGAGCACGGAACTGGAGATGCCGAGCACGGTGAAACAATCACTTCCCTACTGCTGGACACTCTAGTTTTGATACAAGCTAGAATGCTGGTGGCCTTTTTGGCCACCTGGGCACACTGCTGGCTCGTGTTCCGCCGGCTGTCCACTGGCACTCCCACCTCTTGATAGTGGCCAACAGCACTTAGGTGCCACACAGAGGCAAGAAGACAGGCGTATGGTGACACTTCAGTACACGTCTCCTTGCCAGGTTGACGCAGCCCGTGCACAGACCCAGACCCAAAGCTTGTACCGTTGTTGAGACAGCGTGGCACTGGCAGGGCTGCTAGTGCCTCATTCACCTTTGCTCACTGCTGAGCCCCAGGCTTCGCTTTTATTGGGACTCCAACATCTTTTCCAAGCAGTAATGTGGTTCGGTATATAAACATATAGTACATTAGAGGTAAAATCAGCATTTTTTCCCCGGAGCATTAGTTTATGCTTATTGAAACAGTCATTTTATCACCTGGCCACCAAGGTCCATCACATCCAGTTGCAACACTTCACAGTCAGCATCTGTTTTGCTGCTTTGAATAATTCTCTATTGCCTCCTTAGAAATCTGGTACATGGCTGAGCCCTGAGCTACACCCAATGACATGGGCATCTCCCAGATATAGCAGTTTGCAATCCAAGCTAGCTCCAGCTGGAGACCTCTCCATGCAGAGCACTGAGCATGGACACACTAAGGACACTGTTCATGTGGTCCCCTCACCTACGATTCACCTGCTGTTGAAGGGGGGGCTTGGTGTACACGGACATTAGCTGCCCCTGTGACTTCTCCCAGCTCCTCCAGATACCCTTGCTGAGCTTATGAGCTTCTCCTGGCACTGGCCAAGTCAGCCATGCATGGTCTCAAAGGGAGAAGAAGGGAGAAAGGGTTGCTTTTCACCCCCTTCCCACTTGACCAGCTCAAGTCCAGTCTCCTGGCTCATTGCTGTCCCTGCCCGGACTCCTAGTCAGACTCTATTGAAAGGTCCTGCCATCTCCCAGGGCAGCACCATGGCCTCCCCACTTCACTGAACCCCTCCTCTCAAGCCCTGGTCCCACATCCCACCTTGCCTCCCTGCATTTTCTCCCATTTCCTCTCCTCAGTGATGTGAAGACTCCCAGTGTCAGCAAGAAGAAGATTGATGGGATCTTCTCACACAAGGGGCTGGGAAGCACGAGGCCAGAGAAGGCAGGGCCTGTGGTGCCAACTGATCACTTGCTCCCAGAGAAGGGAGCCTGCACTGGGGCTAGACCATGGGCACATGAGGCCTGAGGATGGAGCAGTCAAAGGTGCTGGAGCAGCTGCCAACTTCTGAGCATCCAGATTATAGCTACCGGAATAAAAAACAGCTCAACCTGTGGGTCTACGATCCCAGATCCTCAAGGCTTTGCAGGGGCAGAGCCCCATGTCCTCCTACAGCTGCATCTCCTCCATTGTCCTGCCCTCTTCTTGGGCCATATTCAAGCCAGCCCTGGGGCTGCTAGGGACACAGTTCAGGTTCCCAAGGTCTAATAGCTCAAGAATGTTTACCATCAGTCCAAGGTAACAAGGATGGGAGCATCCTGCCACTGCCAGCAACCAGCCTCCAGCCTCCCAGGCACTTCAGAATCACGTGCTCAGTCAGCCTTCCTCCTGTCCTGATTTCTGCTGGGAACAGGTTCACCAGGCGCCGCTGCCTGGACTTGCTCCCTCTCACAGCTGGACATGCCTGCATGATCTCTGTCATGGGTCCAGCTCCGAGGCCTCCATACTGGCAGTAATCAGTAGGCTTTTGCTCACTCTCTCAACACTTTGGAGCACCCAATAGTCTCCTGCAGAGACTTCGGATGACATGTTTTCTCCCAGGCCTATCAGTTCTGGAGTATTTTGTCATGCTTGGAAGCCACTGAGATGCCTCCAGGGCACAGAGGGATGGGGACAGTCAGTGCTGGTGTCCCACGGAGCCAGGGCAGCCCCAGGGGTTCAGCTGGCAGGTCTTGCTCACATGCTCAGGGAATAGCGGATCGGCAGGTCTGGGGTCAGGAGGGAATATTTTCCCTGAGACACACTGGCACCTGTCCCGGGGACCTTTTGCCTTCCTCTGCAGCACTGAGCACAGCACCTCGCCAGGGCCCCTCGGGGCCATTTCTGGCCTTCGATTCATCCCCTGCTGCTGCAGGAGCTGGGTCCAGCTGTGCCCTCCATCCCTGTGACAGCTTTGTTTTTCTAGTTTTCAGTCATTTGTTGCATAGGTCTTCTAAGGCAATGTCCTACAGCTCCATGCTCAAGAGGAGTGGCTGGTTTTTAACTGTCCCCACATATAATAAAATTTTCTTTTTATTGTATCTCAGTTCTGTGGTCTGCAAACATACAGCTATTTCTGCATCAAGAACTTTGTCCTTCAGGAGCATTATCGGTTACTGCAGATAATTTTTGGACTCAGAGAGATGTCAGCACCATTTGAAGAACTCTGCACTTTCTTCTTGGGACATCCTTTGTGGATGTCTCTGAAGAGTCCATGTCAGAGCATGTCAGAGACATTTCTTTCCTGCTCTGTATAAAGACATCTAAAATGGGTCTCACTAACACCATTGTGCTCTGCATGCTTAGATCTCTCCAGCTGCCACAATGCACCTGGATCTGAGAGAAGGTCTTTTGTCCAGGAAAAGAAAGTCAATGGAGGCACCAATACACAAGGATACCATCCCAACAGACACCTGGAGTTTTAGGAAGGTCCCTGCTGTCTATCAATAAAGGCCTTTTTCTATCACACTTACTGCTGAGGTGGAGGGATTCTGGCCAGTGGTTGCACACAGCTGGTCTTCCATCTGAGCCCTTTATTCTGAATAGAAATGATTCTCAAAAATAAGAACACAAAACTTTCCTATCTATACATTTGGACACATGCTGCCCTGTGCTCCTCAGTTGCTCACCTACCAACACACAATTCCATGCATGCCAGGGAAGAGACGACACAGTGCAGCTCCACATCTCCTGGAAGACTTTATTGTCTGTGACCAACCTTGCCTGCTCTGCAGAACAAGAAGGACTCCATCCCTATTCTAGCCAGCGAGACCTGTTCCGCAGGCTGTGCCTCTCACACAGGAGGGGGAAGATTGAGGTTCAGAGCATCTGGTGGCATTCTCCGTACAAGGAAAAGCTGGATCTGACTCCAGTTCCTGCTGTGGAAATAAACAACTCTTGATCCCAAACTGTACCCTACGTACAGTGGAGCTTCCTCCGAGCCAATTCTCTGTCCATGCAAAATATTGTCTTTAACAGAAGGCCCAGCAGGAGCCATGGTGCAGTCCCAGCAGCAGACCCATTTAGGACACACCCTACAAACAAAATGAAGCACAGACCCCACCACAGCCTCTCTGGCACATCCCGCAAAGCACAGCCCTTCCCGAGAGCAGCCTGAGCTCTGATCCTTGGGCGCAGGGCACCTCCCCTGCCCACTGAGTCTTGAACTTCACCAGGACCCAGAGTCCTCGATTTCCACCCACCTCTTCCTTCCATGCAATAGCAGCCAGCAGCCGGTCCCTCTCTCCTAGCCCCACCATCACACCACACATCACCCTGTGTGGCTTCATCCCAGTCAAATACATAGGGACCCCGAGCCACCACATGCCATCCCACCACACCACCACCCCTACACAGCAGTCATGCTCCTGGTGACATCCTAAGAAAAGGGCTGCACGTTTCTCTTACTTTTCTGGGGATTTGCTCTAGTTTGGCTCCCATGGTGATTGCCAGAACTATGAAGTGGGCCATCGCCCTCCAGCAGGTCCTCCCACACCTGGCGCAATAATGTTAGAAAGAGTTAAAATTCATGACTCGATGTCCTCCTGTCCCTGATGGGTACACCCAGACTGCCCTCCTCTATCATCTCCTGAAGTTCAGCTCCTATTTCACTCTCGGTTCCCCTGTACGCAGCTTCATGCCCTCCTTCTGCTCTGTCTGTTCAGTGGGGCAGCTCCAGCCACAGGCAATGCTTCTCACACGCCCCTTCTCAGACAGTTTCAGCAGCATCTGCTGCTTTGTGGGCAGAGGCCATTAACAAAAACATATAAGGTAAATCCCAAGCATCCTTGCAGCCCACCAGCCAGCATGCCTGCCTCTGCTCCAGTACCCTCCTGGCCCCTAGGAACCCTGTCATGACTCCCAGTACCCCTGCCATGCCTTCCCAGACCTGCCAGGGACCAGGCTTCAGCCCAGAGGCCCAACAGCACCCTCCCATAGCAGCCAGTCTCCATGAGTGGCTCGTTTGGAGCAGTCCCAGTCCATTCCAGCACAGCCTGGCAGAGCATGAGCCAGCACAGACCCTGTAGTCCACAGTTTGCACTCCCCAGGGCACAGAGCAGGCAGTGGTGAGACAGCATTCAGGCTCCGGTTGTCTGAGCACAGCCGCACCACAGCCCACAGACCTTCCTGCCGTTTCCACCGCCCTGCAGAGAGAGACTCCACCAAAACCCAAGGCAGTTACTGGCACAAAGTCCTGCTGACCCCCCGAGCTGCCCACAGTCTCCCTCCCTGCCCACCCAGCGGTCCATCCTCCACCCGCTGTACCATCCTGGGCACAGTCAAGCTGCCACAGTCAACAACCATGAGGAGAAACTCCCCAGTTCAGCATCAGGAGCTCCAGTTCCCTGCAAGGTCTGGCTCAGCAGAGCCAAACTACTCCATCGCCAGGACAAGCTGGGTTCTGCTGCCAAGGAAAGCAGGGCTCTCCTCTGGACACGGGACTCTGAGCACAGCCCAGGCGTGGCTGGAGCATCAGGGGCCCCAAGGCTCTTCCCCACGCCCCACAGAGAACGCTATGCACTCTGTGTTCTTAAGGCCATGCACAGCCACCCTGTTCCGACCCCAGGGAGGTGCACAGGGTTTGTCCACCACAAGAAAAGCCTGGAAAGAGCCAGTGGAAAGACAAAAGAGAGTGTGACAGAGGACGATGTTTTTGGGACAGAGAGAACTTGCATTTTAAAAATAATTTAGGGGTGAAAATAGTCATGTCTTCATCCTGAAGCTATTACTTTTTTCAGAGATGGCACCACAAAGGATAAACTCCACCAGCCCCAGCTCCTAGTGCTTGCACAGACAGACCTCCCAGCATGGGGTGCCCAACTCGGGGGGAGAACACCCTCATTAGTGTAACTGCCTCTGGTCCCTGCACCCCCAACACCATCACGCTGCTGGCAGGGCCATGATATGTGCCACTGCCCGTCCACTGCCCACACAGCAGATGAGCCAGACCCAAGAGGGTTGACATACGCGAACCCCTTCTCTCCTCTCCCTGGCACCCAAAACTCCCCTTTACCTCTCCAGCTCTTCAACTTCTTTTTTTCCCCTTGGACAGCTCTCCATTCAGTTCCCCCTTCCCTCTGCCCAACTCTCCTAGTTTCCTGCCATTTCCATACCCATCCTCACCCTGCTGCCTGCCCCCTGCTCCAGGTGTCCTCAGATGCTGACTCTCAGAGAGTCTAACACCATCATAGTCCCACTGGTCCTCTCTTTCCCCTCCTGCTCCTTCCATCACCTTGCCTCCCCAGGAAACCCCAGCCCCTGCCCACTCCTCAGCACATCCCTTCCCACCGAACCTTTACCTCTCCAGCTGCTTCCTGGCAGGGATCAAGGTTTGCTCTGCAGCCACCTGGAGCCAACAAGGAGTTTGGCTTTGCCAGGTAATTTGCCTTTAGAAACAGAAGCAAAACTCATGCTGCAAAACACAGAGAGCTGCTCAGAGCCTCGCTGATAGGCTGCGGAGCCCCGTTTCACCAAGGCTGGGGACGGACGCATCCTGGTGCACTTCACCTTGTCACCAAGGGTTTGTGTCACGGGCAGCACAAAGAGCTACAAAGCTGCCGTTTAACATGGTCTGCCACCTCTCGAAGAACCACGGCAGGAACACTGTCAGACTACAACTGCCCACAATTGGTTTACTGGCTGCTGCTTCAGCAGTTTATGGGCTCCAGGTTAAAGGCTCATTCAGCAGCGTATCATTGCCACCCCTTCAAACACATCCTTTGCAAGCTGGATTGAAAATAATTAAACACAAGATTTGGTTCAGATCTCAAAGGTACACCCAAAAAAAACCTCAAATGCTGAAAATTCTCCCCAGGTGGAGGCTTCTAGACGCAAAAATCAAAACATTTCACTACACAAAAGAGTTTTAATTCACAACCGCTCTCTTGCAGGCTGCCAAGCCCTCCTCTTGCTATCGCTACCAGTTCAAGACTGCACAGGAGAAAATCATGTTCCCCGAAGAAGCTGCGAACAGTGCAAAAGGAGTTTATCGTGGCAACCTTTTCCAGGACCAACAGCCAAAGCACAACACCATCAAATGTCGGCTTCCATCCACCACACTCGGAAGTGGATGTTCCCTGCCCAAAGGGACTGTGCGCTCACCTGGTGCACTTTTGCTAATAGCGTTTCCCCACTCACTGGCGAAGGCAGGTTTGCACCTGCAAGTATCACTCGGACGCCAGTCCCCGGCTGCTGGTCTGTTTGCCCAGATGGGGTCACAGTCCCCGAAACAGGCACAGACAAACTCGGCGGATAAGCTGCACAGGGTTGGGAACAGGGACCTCAAATCCGGGCTTCAGGAGAAAGGCGACTTTTCGGCGGCATTCCACTTTTTTTTTT
>VWZK01020450.1:45865-86286 GCA_013396935.1 Baryphthengus martii | reverse complement strand
GGGGGGAGAGGGGGCTGGGGGGCTGGGCAGGGCACAGGGTCCCACAGGGGGGCCTGCCACCATCACCTGTCTGCTCTCTCCTAGGTGGCCCTTCCCTACAAGCCATACTTCTATATTGCCACTCAGAAGGTGAGGAGGGGACCCTTGGAGGCCTGAGGTCCCCAGGGACAGGGACAACAGGTCCCTGGGGAGCTTGAGACCTCCTGGGCATCCTGCTTTGGGATAAGTCTTTTCCCAAGGGACAGAGCCACACTTCTCAGCCTCGGGGTCTCTTGGCAGGGCTGTGAGCGAGAAGTGTCCTCCTTCCTCTCCAAGAAGTTCCAAGGAAAGATTGCAAAGCTGGAAACTGTCCCCAAAGAAGACTTAGACCTGGTGTGTATTCCTCTGCCCTCTGCACTCTTGAGTAGCGTTATTTTTTTTCGACCTTGCACAGATCTATTGAAGTAGGAAGGGACTGAATAGTGAAGGGAAACAGTGTGCTTGACTTCCGTGTCCTTGCGTTACCTGTCAGGAATGGGTTAGTTATGGCTAATTCCTTATCAGTAGTAATTACTCTCCTCTCCTTGAGCATGTCATCTGTTTCACATGAGTTCAAGACATTTAATTGCAGGAATTATCATAGAATCATGGAATGGTTTCGATTGGAAGAGACCTTTAAGGCTCATCTCATCCAACCCCCGTGCAGGGAGCATGTTGCTCAAGTACCCCATCAAGATTGACCTTGAATGTCTTTAGGGATCAGGCCTCCATCACCTCCCCAGGCAACCTGTTCCAGTGTTCCACCACCCTCATAGTAAATAATTTCTTCCTAATGTCCAGTCTGAATCTACCCTTCTCTCGTTTAAAACCATTGCTTCTCGTCCTGTTGCTATAAGCCCTTGTAAACAATCCCTCCCAAGCTTGTACGCCCACTAAAGAATGATCGGAGGAGGAGAGGGTGCTGTGGGACGGGCATGCTGCTCATATTTGACCTGCTCTTTCTCTTCTCCGGGTGAATCCTGTTTGCGGTCATGCCTGCGCAGGCAGTAAGGCTGGCTGGGCCCCCTTGCTGTGCAGCTCTTGTGCTCATCCTTGACACCTTGATGTGCCCACCAGTCTTTTCTCAGTGCTTGACTCTCCAACCCATTGGCACCTCTTTTTTGGCCAGTTCTTCCATCTGCATCAATCTGTTCTGCCTTCCCCACCTTCTCTTATGGTTGCCAACCCTCAGTATTCACCCTCTAAGCTGACGTTGTCTTGCTGCTTTGCAGCCAAACCACTTGGTGGGCCTGAAGAGGAACTACATCAAGCTGTCCTTCAACACAGTGGATGACTTGGTGAAGGTGCGAAAGGAAATTTCTCCTGCTGTGAGGAAAAACAGAGAGCGAGACCAGGCGAGCGATGTCTACACAGCCATGTTATCGAGGTGGGAGTTCTTCTTAGGGTGGCCACACAGTCCCTCCTGTTAATAATTAGGCTTCTTTGATTATCTCTTAGCTGTCCTCAGAGAGGTGTTGTCCTGACCCCAGCACCACCCATCTCCCAAGATGGTTCTTCCAACTCAGTGCTGCACATGAAGAGGCCCCAGAGCCTCTAGGGTGTGATGGGCTGTGATTGTACCTCTGCCTGCCAGTTAAATAGATTACTTGTCCCACGAGAAACAATGCTGAGAGGCATGGGGCAACCTTCTTTTACCTGTGACTAAAGGGGGGAAAAAAAAAAGGACAAACATTTTCTATCTGAATAAAAAGCCAGGCACTTGTTTACAATATTGGAGGCACGCTTCCAAGCAGAGATAAAATAAGAAACTTCTTTTTAAAAGTCACCCAGAATTTAGACATGAAAAATTTACCCCTCTGACTTCCTGGCCATGAAGTCTGATTTCAGTTGAAACTAGAGGAAGCAGAATTGTGCAAGATGAGCGCTCCCTGTTCACCTGGAAGGCGCCCCGTCCTTGTTCAAAGTGCTTCCCAGGTTGCCTCATTATGTTTAGACTCGTTACCATCCTTATAAACTTGATGCCCTAAGGCCTGTTCATTATACAGGCACATGTGGGTTCCGTCTGCCTGCACCTCTGAGCAGACACGGCTCACAAACGTCGGAACAGATGAATTTAGATGTGACCACACATGCTGTCTGTCCTGGGGATGCCTCTTCAAGCAGAGAGTGGTTGGATGGCGGGGAAGCATTTCCTGTTCTTTCCTGTCACTGGTTCCTGCTGCTGGGTGTCACCGGTGCCGTGCGGATGTCCCTGGCAGATGAGCCGGCCAGGATGTGCACTCAGGTAGGGCAACTGCTTCGCTCTGCTCCTCACAGCGCGCTGAGCGGAGGCAGCCTGAGCACGGATGAGGAAGGGGCCTCCAGAAAGGTTGCCAGCCAGATGGACAACATTGTGGACATGAGGGAGTATGATGTACCCTTCCACATTCGCCTCTCCATTGACCTGAAGATCCATGTGGTGAGTAAGGAACGGGGAAGCTGGAAGCACTTTACATTCCTGCTGCCAGGCCTCTGAAGTGCAGGCAGGGCAGAAATGTTTTTTCTTCCCAAGACCTTTGCAGAGGTGTTGATGACAATGAGTTCATGTGTAAAGATTACTTCTGTACTGCTGGGCCTTCTTCGTTCCTGACACACAGAAACGTGAAGCGGTTGATACGCAGCCACAGTTGGAGCCTTTCTTCTGTGCTGCATTTAATATGCACAGTATTGTCCCCAGAAGCCGAGCAAAGCGTTGCAAGGAGCTGGCCCCCCAGGAAGGCATGGCCCACCCTCCTGTCCTGGTTTTGCTGAGATAGAATCACAGAATCCGTTTTCTATTCAGGAAAACTGCGTGTCCGAGAAGACTGCAGCACCTGATTTGGTGAGAACAAAGCTGATAAGACGCTTTGCTTTTGTTTGTGGCCAGCTACAGTGTGCAGGTCTCCACAGCGGTCAAGGTCTTTGGCAGTGTTGAGTTAGGCCGCTGCTAAAGCAAGGAGAAGCAAAAGCCAGCGCAGCTCACCCAAGCTGGCCAACAGAAGTGTTTTGGATCATAAACATCACACTCACTATGAACTGGAGAGTTTGCTGAGGACAGTCTCTTCTCCTGATGGCTGCTATCTCTGGAGGGTCTCACCCCTTATCCTGTTCCTAAGGCAAACTCTCCTGTGTGCTGTGGCTGTCACATTTTTGCTAGAGCTGTGGTCCTCACAGTGCCCAACATCCAGCATTCGCTGCTGGGAGCATGCAGCTCAGCACCGCTGCATGGGCTGAGTCTAGCTTTGGGTACTTTCTGTTAGTATTAATATTACATTTTAAAATCATTATTTTATTTTATTAAATCTGTTTCCGTCTCAGCCCATAGGTCTCCTTTCCTTTTCCCAATTCCCCTTCCCAGGGTTGGGGTCACTGGATGATAGAACAACCTCTTAGAATCATAGAATCATTTTGGTTTGAAAAGACCTTTAAGATCACTGAGTCCAACAATTAAACCTACTCTACCTAACCCTGCTCTACCACGTCCACCACTGAGCCATATCCCCAAGGACCACATCTATATGGCTTTTAAATACATCCTGGGATGGTGACTCAGTCACCTCCCTGGGCAGCAGGTTCCAATGCCTGACATTTTTCAGTGAAAAATATTTTCCTAATGCCCAGTCTTAACCTCCCCTGGTGTAACTTGAGGCCATTCCCTCTTGTTCTGTCATCAGTTACTTGTGGGAAGAGACCAGTGCCTACCTCTCTACAGTGTCCTTTCAGGTAGTTGTAGAGGGCAATAAGATGTCCCCTCAGCCTCCTTTTCTTCAGACTAAACAGCCTCAGTTCCCTCAGCCGCTCCTCACAAGACTTGTTCTCCAGGTCCTTCACCGGCTTAGTTGCTCTTCTCTGGACCCGCTCGAGCACCTCGATGTCTTTCTTGTATTGAGGTGCCCAAAACTGAACACAGTGCTCAAGGTGTGGCCTCACCAGGGCTGAGTACAGAGGGACAATCAGCTCCCTGGTCCTGCTGGACACACTACTTCTAATACAGGCCAGGATGCCCTTGGCCTTCCTGGCCACCTGGTCACACTGCTGGCTCATACTCAGCCACTTGTTGATCAGCACCCCCAGGTCCCTTTCTGTCCAGCAGCTTTCCAGCCACTCCTCCCCAAGCCTGTAGCGTTGCATGGGGTTGCTGTGGCCCAGGTGCAGGACCTGGTGCCTTGTCAAAGCTCGTACCGTTGATGTCGGCCCATTGATCTAGTCTGTCCCAGTCCCTCTGTAGAGCCTCTCTACCCTCAAGCAGATCAACACTCCCAGCCAACTTGGTGTTGTCTGCAAACTTACTGATGGTGCATTCTGTCTCCTCATCAAGATCATTGATAAAGATGTTAAGCAGAAGCGGTCCTAATACTGAGCCCTGAGGAACACCACTTGTGACCAGCTGCAAGTTGGATTTAACTCCATTCACCACCACTCTCTGGGCCTGGCCGTCCTGCTCGTGTTTTACCCAGCAGACTGTACACCCATTCAAGTCATGCGCAGCCAGTTTTTTTCATGAGAATGCTGTGAGAAACAGTGTCGAAGGCTTTACAGATTTCCAGGTAGACAACAGCCTTTTCCTCATCTACTAGATGGGTCTTCTTGTCATAGAAGGAGATCAGGTTCATCAAACAGGACCTGCCTTTCATAAACCCATCCTGACTGGGCCTGATTGCCTGATTATCCCATATATGGTGTGTAATGGCACTCAAGGTGATCTACTCCAGGACCTTCTCTGGCACCAAGGTCAGACTGAGAGGTCTGTAGTTCCCTAGATCCTCCTTTTGGTCTTTCTTGTAAATGAGAGTCACGTTTGGTACCCTTCAGTCCCCTGGGACCTCCCCAGTTAGCCAGGACTGCTGGTAAATGATGGAAAGAGGCTTGGTGAACACATCCACAACTCCTTCAGTACTCTTGGGTGTATGTAACCCATCCGGCCCCATAGACTTTAAGTGGTGTAGCAGGTCACTGACGATTTCCTCTTGAATTGTGAAGGTTGTGTCTTCTTTCCACAGGCTCACTGGTACAATGTGCGATATCGCGGCAGCACCTACCCCCCAGAAATCAGCCGCCGAGATGACCTTGTGGAGCGACCGGTGAGCATTTGTCGGGCAGGTGTCAGTCTGTCCAGGTGCACAGCTGGTGTGTCCACCCCGAGGAGCTAGTTTCCTATGCGCTGCTGCTGTCGCACTGTAGTGCCCAGGGGGAAGGCTTTGTTTCTGGACTTAGGTAGTGGGTTTGGGGTTAATAAAGCAGTAAAATGGTTACTGAGGCGAGTCGGGTTTTCTTGCTGGGCTAACAGTGCGCTTGCTTGGAGTTCTCTTTAACTTCAAGTCAGCTTCAGAATATTTTCTAATGGATTTGTTTGTGCTCAGGATCCTGTTGTTCTTGCCTTTGACATTGAAACTACCAAACTCCCTTTGAAGTTTCCTGATGCAGAGACAGACCAGATCATGATGATCTCCTACATGATTGATGGGCAGGTAAGGGAGAGCAATGTGGTTTCTTCCATGTTCCAGCAGCGGTGCTGGGGAACAGGCCAGCATTTCGCCTCCAGTCCAGCTCACTGCAGCCTTGCCTTGCTGCAGGCTGCTTGCTGTGTGGCTGTGGAAATGAAATTAAAGTCTGAATGATGCATAAAATACTTTGTTTTGTGGTACCTAGCTGAGATTACTGGTGCAGTAGTAACCTGGAGAGCACAGGGACAACTCTGCTGTCCTGTGTTGTTTCCCTATGGCCTCCTTAGCCAATGGCCAGTGATGGTTCAGCAGATAACTCCCAAACAATTGTTTCCACTTGACAGAAGCTCTGATTTTCAAGAGGAAAACATCCTATTGTTTGGACAGCATTTCTGGGTTGCCTGCAAGCCAGGTCCTCCTAACTGCCTCCCTGTCACCTCCCTAGGGCTATCTGATCACAAACAGGGAGATCGTCTCTGAGGATATTGAAGACTTTGAGTTTACTCCCAAGCCAGAATATGAGGGTCCATTTTCTGTCTTCAATGAACCAGATGAAGTAAGTCAGTTCTGCCCAGCAGACTTTTTACCTGCCTGGGACTCTAGTTGGCTGAAGAGAGCTAATCACTTGGTAGGCTGCCTCACTGGGGAGCGTGGTGGGTCTGTCGGAGCTGGTCATGCTTTCACTTTTTGCTAATAAAGGCACAAGAGGTCAGATTTGGACTGGGTGGGGAGGAGAGGGGAAAGGTGGAGTAAACTCTATGGTGTCCATCATCCCTCCGTGAAGGAGATGATGTTACTTTACATATGTGTCTTTTCTACTCCTCTATTTCATCCTAGGCTCATTTAATTCAGAGGTGGTTTGAACACGTCCAGGAGACCAAACCCACCATAATTGTCACGTATAATGGAGACTTCTTTGACTGGTAAGATCAGGAATGAAAACTAAGCTGGCAAGGTGTCACCTGAGCTGTGGGACAGGGTTAGGTACCAGCTGACATAGCTGACACAGAGGTGACAGTGTGTGATTCATGCTGATTGTCTGGCCGATTTTGAGCACCTCACTAAATCGTGTGGCCATTGCTTTGGAAGGATGGGCTTTTGAAGAGTCCCATCCTCTTGGCTGAGCTGCCTTAAACCCTTGTCAATGTGGCTGGTGAACACATCATACATACTGGTGTATGGGTGAGTATAGTCTTGGGAGAGCAAGGAGAGGGTCAAAAGAGACTGGGAGGATGCTGGGGAGAGGGGTGCAGGCCAGCCCTCAAGAAACAAGGAGAGAGGGACCATCTGCCTCCTGGTGCAGGATGTAAGCAAGTAGCTTTGCCCCTTGGGTCACGCTGCAATTCTGTCCTGCAGGAAGTTTTTGCCATGGCCAGATATCTCAGATAAATCGCAAGAAAAATTTGTTAGGTAGCTTGTAACAAAGTGGTTGTGAAATGGTTGTTGGAGATGAAGGGAAAAACTGTTCTATTCCTTCTCTTTGTGTTGCCTCTTTCTCCAGGCCCTTTGTGGAAGCAAGAGCAGCAGCTCATGGAATTAATATGTATCAGGAAATTGGATTTCAGAAGGACAGCCAGGGAGAGTACAAAGCATCCCAGTGTATCCACATGGACTGTCTAAGGTACCAAATGCTGCCCCTCTACCATGTAACTTTGTCTTTATCTCTTGAATTTATATACAATACTTGCAGTTGTATTTGAATACTGTCCTTCTGTCTGTTGGGGGGCTTTCACGTGTCACACCTCCCTAGGCTGGCATGATAGTCCATTTCTTTGGCTGTGCTGCTTCCGCTTGGCACTCTGCGTACAGCAGAAGCTGCCAAGCCTTCCCCGTGAAGGGCTCTCAGGATTATCTCTCTCCCTGTGGCCCCCTGGTCGCTGCCCTCAGGTGTTTGAGGTCTGATTTCGGGGAGAGGAGAAAGGATGGCATAAGATCAGGCCACTGGAGTGGTAAAGGGACCATATCATAACCCAACAGCCTCCTGGCACAGCCAGAAGAGCAGAGGACACATTGTGCGTGCATGGGAGAGAGAGAGAGACAGATATTGAGAGGTTGATGTGGGTTTCCTCCACTGGAGCAGTGTCTGGACTTTGGAAGGCAGCCAGCTGTCCTTGCAGTCCTGATGGAGTCTCCTCTAGAATCATTCTGATTGGAAGAGACCTTCGAGATCATCAGGTTCAACTGTTCACCCAGCACTGCCAGGTCACCGCTAAACCCTGTCCCTCAGCACCACATCTCCACGGCCTTGAAACCCCTCCAGGGATGGGGACTCCACCACTGCCCTGAGCAGCCTGGACCAGGCCTTGACAACCCTTGCAAGGAAGAAATTGTTCCTCATGTGCCAGGGGAGGTTTAGATTGGACAATTTGAGACTACTCCCTCTTGTCCTGTCATTTGTTCCTTGGAAGAAGAGACTGACCCCACCTGGCTCCAGCCTCCTTTCGAGGAGCTGTTGAAAGCGCAAAGGTCTCCCCTGAGCCTCCTTTTCTTCAGGCTCAACAAGCCCAGGTCCTTCANAGCCTCCTGGCACAGCCAGAAGAGCAGAGGACACATTGTGCGTGCATGGGAGAGAGAGAGAGACAGATATTGAGAGGTTGATGTGGGTTTCCTCCACTGGAGCAGTGTCTGGACTTTGGAAGGCAGCCAGCTGTCCTTGCAGTCCTGATGGAGTCTCCTCTAGAATCATTCTGATTGGAAGAGACCTTCGAGATCATCAGGTTCAACTGTTCACCCAGCACTGCCAGGTCACCGCTAAACCCTGTCCCTCAGCACCACATCTCCACGGCCTTGAAACCCCTCCAGGGATGGGGACTCCACCACTGCCCTGAGCAGCCTGGACCAGGCCTTGACAACCCTTGCAAGGAAGAAATTGTTCCTCATGTGCCAGGGGAGGTTTAGATTGGACAATTTGAGACTACTCCCTCTTGTCCTGTCATTTGTTCCTTGGAAGAAGAGACTGACCCCACCTGGCTCCAGCCTCCTTTCGAGGAGCTGTTGAAAGCGCAAAGGTCTCCCCTGAGCCTCCTTTTCTTCAGGCTCAACAAGCCCAGGTCCTTCAGCCGCTCCTCACAAGACTTGCGTTCTAGATCCTTGCACTGAGTGAGTTGGAAGGTGGTAATTGTGAGCAGTGGTGATAGTATGGACAGTGAGGTTTTTCCTGGTTGGGATTTCAATGCATTGGTAGAGATGCAGGATATTCAGACCTTGACAGCCTCTCCCTCCACTGTGCTTGAATGCTTGGTTCGTGGCTGTCCTCGGCAAAAGGTCCCATTTGCAAGCCTGAAACCCCTCTTTAAAGGGCAGGGCTGTTTTTTCTGGGCAAACTGGTATTTTCATTATTCTGTCCAGGTGGGTGAAGAGAGACAGTTACCTCCCAGTGGGAAGTCACAACCTGAAAGCAGCAGCAAAATCAAAGCTGGGTTACGATCCAGTGGAGCTGGACCCCGAAGAGATGTGCCGGATGGCTACAGAGGAGCCTCAGGTATTCACTCCCAGTGCTGTGTCTCCTCTGAGCAGCTGGAAAACAAGCCTGCAGCAGCTGCAATAGGACTGAACCTTGAAGTCTTACAAAATGTTATTACATAATGCAATTGGTTTTGAGAAATTCACTCTGTCTGTCTCCCCAAACTGCCAATGCCTTAGACGAGTGCTTAAGCTTGTGAGGAGAAAAAACAGGATTTCTTTGAAGTGCTTCCAGCACTGGTGTTGCACTCGGTGGTTTCTATGTTTATTTACATCAGTGTGAGATGGCAGCCACCACCTAAATCAGAAATGCCACAAAGAGCCATGACTTGCTGGAGGGACAAGAAACAGACCTAGTGCTCCAGATGCTGTAGACAGGTAACTTCTGCTGAAGCCCTGGAGCAGCCTCCTGATTCCCAAGCAGGGCGGCATCTGTGCCACAGGCTCATCCTCCCTGTTTCTTCTCATTCAGAGCTGCCACGTTGCTGTGTAATTAGAGCTAAAGCAGGATGTTCTTGGAAGTGAACAGGTTATTCTTTATAAGCTAGGATATGGAGAAATAGACCTTTCTCTTCTTCCCGCTGATATGGGCATGTCTGGCAGGGAGCCATGAAAGGTTATTGTTGTTGAGCTGCTCTATCACACGTCACGGAGATTAATTTGCCTCTCACCCTTGCCCAACAGACCCTGGCCACCTACTCAGTGTCCGATGCAGTCGCTACCTACTACATGTATATGAAGTACGTGCATCCGTTCATTTTCGCCTTGTGCACCATCATTCCCATGGAGCCCGACGAGGTGGGTGCACTCCTGAAATATGGCGAAGAAATTGTCTCCCACGCTGCAGGGACACTCTGGCCACACACCTGATCCCCACTGCCCAGGCACTTTCCCATCCTTGTCAGGAAGGGAAGGAGGGTTGTTGGATTTGAAGGCTGCTCCTTTCTCCACAGCCCTGGGGTATTTTGAGAGAGGTGCCTAAGAACAAAAGACCTGAGGGTTGACGGTACAGGGCTGGAGCAGGAAAGTAAGACTGATGCTCCATGCTCAGCCAAGTCTACTTGCAGTTATGGTCATCCAAAGCCTTGTCTCCTACTCGCTGTCGTCACCTGTAGGGAGGATGGTTGGAAAGCTGTCTGTGCTAAGGATGTAGGAAATGTTCCTCTGTCCCCACCTGGTTTAGCTTTCAAAGGCACTTGACAGTGGAGTAGTGTCAGGAGATGATGACAACAGAGATCTGAAGGTGGCACTGGCCATAGCCCACTCTCCTCCCAGCCAACTTGAAGGAGTCGGTGTTGGTTTCTCGCTTGCCCCAATCACCCTGCCATAGGCTACAGCACTTCCCGTGGCGCAGTTGCATGTGTGTCACCAGCTCAAGCCATCTGGCTTGCTGATCTGGTTGTGAGGACAGTCTGGTCCCACCGGGGCTGGTACAGCACGGCTTGCTGAATCACAGGATGGTTTGGATTGGAAGGAGCCTTCGAAGATCATCTCTTCCAACCTCCACCTGCCATGGGCAGCGACATCTGTCACTAGAGCAGGCTGCTCAAAGCTGCATCCAACCTGACGATGAACAGTTTCAGAGAAGGGGCATCCACAACCGTGATGGGCAACCTGTGCCAGTGTCTCACTACCCTCATAGTAAAGAATTTCTTCCTTATATCTGATCTAAGTCTACTCTTTTTGACTTTAAAACTGGCTTTGATGTCTCTCCTGCAGGTGTTAAGAAAAGGATCTGGGACACTGTGTGAGGCACTGCTGATGGTTCAGGCCTATCATGCCAACATCATCTTCCCCAACAAGCAGGAGCAGGAATTCAACAAACTTACAGAAGATGGCCATGTGCTGGACTCAGAGACATATGTGGGAGGCCACGTGGAAGCACTGGAATCTGGAGTCTTCCGCAGTGACATCCCCTGTCGCTTCAAAATGGTGAGGGGCCACACAGCAAACCCCTGTCCTCGCAGCGTTTGGTGGTGAGGAATAATCCTCCACTGGTGTTAACATCTCCTGTGTGTCCCTGCTGGGATTGGGCAGCACCTGTACTCCAGGAGATCTTGAGCACCTGAAGCTGCATGGAGCTGGGATGGGAGGAGGCCTCTCCGTGGCCATCTGTGCTTCACTGGGAGAGCAGGTATCATATGTACCACATACTGGAAGCAAGCTGGACCTTGTTGACAATAAGGGAGGGTGGTAAAGTGGGGCCTAGGGTGTGGTTTTGAGCTAGTGGTTCTTGGAAAATAGGCCTCTGTTCTTCTCCCACCCAAAATAAGCTGCTTCTGAATCTTTCCTGGGCATCTTCCACCTGTTTCTAATTCACACTGCTGTCTCCATCACCTCCCCCGTGCCCTGCTTCATGCCTGTGTTGTGCTCATGGACCCCTAATTTTTCAAAGGTAGTTTCACCCTCTGCCGTGCATGCGTTGCACTTGGTGTGGGACATTTTGGTGATATCTAGTGAATGTGGCTATCATCTCATGTAAGGCCTTCGAGAAGATCCCCCACAGCATCCTTCTTTCTGAACTGGAGACAGATGGATTTGATGGGTGGACTGTTTGGTGGATAAACAATTGGTTGGATGGCCACATCCAGAGGGTTGTGGTCAATGGTTTGATGTCCAGATGGAGATTGGTGGTGACAAGTGATGTTCCTCAGGGGCCTGTACTGGGACCAATGCTGTTTAATATCTTCATCAATGACACAGACAAAGGGATCAAGTGCACCCTCAGCAGGTTTCAGATGACACCAAGCTGAGTGGTGCAGTTGACATGCTGGAAAGATGGAATCCATCCAGAGGGACTTGGACAGGCTGGAGAGATGGGCCCATGCAAACCTTATGAGGCTCAACAAGGCCAGATGCAAGGTCCTGCATCTGCGTCAGGGCAACCCCTGGTATCAAAACCAGCTAGGGGATGAAGGGATGGAGAGCTGCGCTGTGGAGAAGGACTTGGGGGTGCTGGGAGGTGAAAAGCTGAACATGAGCTGGCCCTGTGCACTTGCAGCCCAGAAGCCAAGGGCAGCCTGAGCTGTATCCCCAGCAGCGTGGGCAGCAGGATGAGGAAGGGGATCCTGCCCCTCTCCTCCACGCTGGGGAGACTCCCCCTGCACTACTAGGTCCAGTTCTGGAGTCCTCAGCGCAGGAGAGACAGGGACCTAGTGGGAGTGGCACCAGAGGAGCCACAGCAATGATGCGAGGGCTGGAACCCCTCCGCTGTGGGGCCAGGCTGAGAGAGTTGGGGTTGTCCAGCCTGGAAGAGACGAGAAGGCTCCAGGGCCACCTTCTTGTGGCCTTTCAGTACTGAAAGGGGCCTGTCAGAAAGATGGGGACAGGCTTTTTAGCAGGGTCTGTTGGGACAGGAGAAGGGATGATGCTTTTAAACTGAAAGATGGAGCTTTAGACTAGGGAGAAGGAAGAAATTTTTTACACTGAGAGTGGTGAGAGCCTGGCCCAGGTTGCCCGGAGAGGTGATCCATGCCCCATCCCTGGAGACACATTCCAGGTGAGATTGGCCAGGTCTCTGAGCAACCTGATCTAGTTGCAGGTGTCCCTGCTCCCTGCAGTTGGGTTGGACTAGATGACCTTGAAACGTCCCTCCCAGTCCAAACTGTTCTGTGATTCTATGATTGTCTGAGTGATCATGGGGAAGCACTCACTGGATGTATAAAAGGACTGGGACCAAGTCTTGACTCTGTGGACCCTTGCAGCAGCCCACATGCAACCATGAGAAGTGCTGCTCTACCAAACACAAATGCAACCAGCTGCTTGTCAGCTGCCCTTGTCTCTTGCCTTCGTTGCCAGTTTTTTCGTTTTGTTGTTTTGTGGGTTTTTTGAGCTGGTTTCAGAGGTCTACACCCTGCCCGTGCCCAGGTCAGGCAGGAATATGGGCAGCAGAGCAGGAGCTGCCAGCCCGCAGCCAGGGATGGTTGCCCATGGGCTAAGTACTGTCTCTGTGCCCCTACAGAATCCTGCTGCCTTCGACTTCCTGGTGCAGCACGTGGAGAAGACGCTGCGGCACGCCATTGAGGAGGAGGAGGGCTTACCTTTGGATCAAGTCACCAATTTCCAGGAGGTAACATTGCCTGTGGCATGGTGGCAGGGTGGGCTGAGCTGACAGGTTGGGACTGCAGCTTAAAAGTGCCTGTTTAGGTTCATTTTGTGCTCTATGGAGAGAGACCAAGAAGTCTATGGGCATCTGCAGAGGAGATGGTGTTAAGGGATGTCATAAGCAGCTGCTGCCTCCAGCAGCCCAGCCAGGACCCCCATGCCCAGGTACTGGAGCCCAGCCCAGAGATCTGAGGTTTCTGCCGCCCCAGCTGAGGGACATGGTTCCTGCTCTCCCCTGTGGAGGGTCAACCAGAAGCAAAGCTCTGAGAGACCTGGGAAGGGACTTAGTGAGAAGATAGACCTCTCAGATATCCCAAATAGTCAAGTTCCTCCTATTCCCTCCTTCTTACTGGCTACAAAGTGTAGGTTGCCCCTCTCCAAAGCTGAATCTGCAGTTTTGTGGAGACCGTCATCAGTTAGTGACTGGAGACTTCTGGTCTTTGCTGTTGTCTCCATGAACCCATTTGCACTGAAAAGGTTCTTCATTGAGTAACCTCTAGGAAGCAGCTGCTCTCTCTTTTCACTATCCCTAGAGACAAATCCTACCTTGAAGGTCCAAACCCAAGCTTAAACTTCCCATTGGCACGGATTCCATGATGCTGCTCCTTTGATCCTTTACCCTTTCCCCGGAGTGAGTGGCAGGTGTCCCTGTGCAGGAGTAAAGGATCAAATTCAACAAGTGTTTGACTCATTAACTTCTTCCTATCTGAGTTTCACTTCTTTTTGTCTTGCACAGGTTTGTGATGAAATCAAGGTGAAGCTGAATTCGCTGAAGGATGTTCCAAACAGAATTGAGTGTCCCCTTATCTACCATCTAGATGTGGGGGCCATGTACCCCAACATCATTCTGACCAACAGGTTGCAGGTGGGTAACATCAACCTTATTTCTCCTAATTTGTTGCTCAGGGACCTTGGTGGTCCCTCTGATTAGATCCCCTTAACAGCAAGGGCTGAACATTCTGGTTGGGGCAGGGGGATCAGGGCTCCTGGACACACTTAGATGTGAAAAAAAGTCTACAGAGAGTGGAAGCAGGGACAAGTGGCCTGGAACTGTTATAAAGAAGTTGTTTGAGCAGCCATGGATCAGGTTAGGAAAGCTAAAGCCCTGATAGAATTACATCTGGCCAGGGACATTGAAGGTAACAAGAACAGCTTCTACAGGTACTTCAGTGATAAAAGGAAGGCTGGGGAAGATGTGGGCCCTCTCTGGAAGGAAACAGGAGAACTAGTCATGAGAGATATGGAAAAAGCTGAGATACTCAACAGTTTCTTTTCCTCAGTCTTCACCAGCAAAGGCTCCAGCCACACCTGGACAAGCATGAGAGGTCGGCCCATGTTAACCTCATGAAATTCAACAAGGCCAAGTGCAGGGTCCTGCACCTTGGTCAGGGCATTGCCAAGCACAAATACAGGCTGGGTAATATGTGGATTGGGAGCAGCTCTCAGGAGAAAGACTTGAGGGTGCTGTCTGATGAAAAGCTCAACATGAGAGAACTATGTGCGAGTGCAGCCCAGAAAGCTCCAGCTGTATCCTGGGCTGCATCAAGAGACACCTGGGCAGCAGGTCGAGGGAGGGGATTCTGCCCCTTTACTCTGCTCTTGTGAGACCCCACCTGGAGTACTGTGTCCGGCTCTGAAGCCCCCAGTACAAGAGGGACATGGACCTATTGGAGCAGGTCCAGAGGAAGCCATGAAGATGATCCAAGGGCTAGAACTCCTCTGCTGTGGGGGCAGGCTGAGACAGTTGGGATTGTTCGGTCTGGAGAAGAGAAGACTTCAGGGAGACCTTATTATGGCCTTTCAGTATCTGAAGGGGGCTTAGAAGAAAGCTGGGGAGGGACATTTTATGAGGGCTTATAGTGTTAGTACAAGGGGTAATGGCTTCAAACTGGAAAAGGGGAGATTTGGATTAGAAATTAGGAAGAGGTTTTTCACTCTGAGTGTGATGAAACACCAGAACAGATTGCCCAGGGAAGTTGTAGATGCCCCAACACTGGATGTGTTCAAGACCAGGTTGGACACAGCTTTGAGCAACCTGGTCTAGTGAAAGGTGTCCCTGCCCATGTCAGAAGGCTTGAAACTCAATGATCTTTAAATTTGGTTCCAACCCAAACCATTCTGTGATTCTATGACTAGATAAGGCTGGGTGTGAAATTCAGTCAAGCTGCCATGGATGCCAGGTCTACAGAGGCTGAGCTACAAGTTTAGCCAGGACTCTTCCTCAAAAAACAGCTGTTGTTTTTGTGGGTTTTGTGTTCCCACAAAGCTCTGGGAAGGAGAGCTCACCGAGTGCCACCTCTGATGTTCACACCTATGTTCTGCCACCAAATGCGTTTTCTGGTGTGAGCCATCATTTGGAAAGCTGTCCTTTCTAACACCTCTGTGTCTCTTCCTTGCATGCAGCCCTCAGCCATGGTGGATGAGGCCACGTGTGCTGCCTGTGACTTCAACAAGCCGGGTGCCAACTGTCAGCGCCGGATGACTTGGCAGTGGAGAGGAGAGTTCAGTAAGTACAGTGAGGGCCGTGCAGTCCAGCCCACAGAGATGAATTCCTGCTTCTCCCCTGCGAGACTGATAGCTGCCCTCCTCCACAGTGCCTGCCAGCCGCAGTGAGTACCACCGCATCCAGCAGCAGCTGGAGTCAGAGAAGTTCCCTCCTCTGTTCCCTGAGGGAGTGCCCCGCGCCTTCCATGAGCTCTCCCGGGAAGAACAGGCCAAGTACGAGAAAAAGCGTCTGGCAGGTAAAAAAAAATTTAAAAATCAACATCACAATCCAGAGCAGTGTTTTGCAACCTAGACTGTGGGCGATGCTCATCAGTAATTACCTTCCTTACAGCTATGGGATTAGTTTACACTGGGTCTGATCTCAGACCGTGCTTTGGCAGAGCTCCAGGATCCCAGCAGGCTCTTGTGCATGCCATGAAGGGCTGGGCTCCAGTACCTGTGTCAGTGTTTCTCCTTTTGTCTAATAAGAGCTGTGGATTTGAGCTGAAACATGAATGGCTCCGTGTTTTGTAAGGTTGCTGATTAAAGCCTGTTATTGAAAAGGAAACATTATCGCATCACCTGGAGAGACGCTGTTCAGCAGAACCATCCAGCTGGCTGGGGCAGAGCCTGACTTTGCAGATGGGCCATACATGCATCAGTTAGTTTATTTCCCCAAATTGTCCCTGCATCTTTGTAATGAGGTGCTGCTTTTCCCCATGCTGGTTTCTTCCTACCATTCCCTTTGCAGTAGGACTGTCTCCCCAATTGCTCAGATGTCTCCCTGCCCGTACTGTGTCCACCCCTCTGTCCATAGCGGGGTGCCCATCCCTCCCTTGGCTTCTTTCCTTGACTAGATTACTGCCGCAAGGCCTACAAGAAGATCCACGTCACCAAAGTGGAGGAACGAGTCACCACCATCTGCCAGCGAGAGAACTCTTTCTATGTGGATACGGTGCGAGCTTTCAGGGACCGCCGCTATGAGTTCAAGGGGCTGCACAAGGTATGGAGCTCAACTTCTGGTTCAACTTGTCTTGCCAAGGCTGGGAACTTCTTGTCTCTCAGTGAAAACCTTTAGAGTTCTGAAGGGTTGCACTGTTCAGCCCTTGCATTGGAGAAGGAGATGGCAGAGCTCCTGACAGCTGCGGCTGCTCACTGCTGAATCTACAACGGCTGCTGCCACAGTGTTTCCCTCTTTGGCGCTATCAGAAACAAAGCTGCATCTCCAGTTTTCATTTGGTTTAGCCAATCCTTGGCCAGTCTGTGTTCTGATGTATCTGACCTGGCCGGGTTCACTCTGAAATGTTCTTCCTACACAGAGAAAAGAGACAAGCTGAGAAGGAAGGTCTAGACCTCAGGTTAAGGAATGATTGATTCCAGGAGGACATTCTAGTTCTCTGCTGGCTGAGCTTTGTGCTAGAGGAGACCAGGGCGTGTTATTCTTGGAGTGTGTTGAAGGCAATAACGAGGCCCTGGGACTCTACCTCAGGCAAAGTTAATTAACAAGCCATTTGCTTTGCGGTTCCTCCCAGCAGCCTCTTCTGCCATCAATCAGGGAGCTGACCGAAAGGCTTTTCCTACAGATGTATTTTTGTTCAGCCAGACACCACTGATCGCTGCAAGGCAGTGTGGTGGGACTTTGCTGGCACAAGCGGTGCAGCACAGCTGATGCGGGCAGACAACGCCACCGGCACTGATTCAATTCTGATGGTCACCATCAGAGTTGTCGTTGGTGCTGCAGGTCCCTCCTACCACGTGGCAAAATGTCTCTGGCCAGCTCCTCCTCTGCTGCAAACGAAAAACAAATGTTTTAGCTCATGCTACTGGTTTTTGGCAAAGATACTGTGCTGGAGATGTAATGCTCTGCTGGGACTGAGGGGGAACCCGTTGGATACTACCGGTAGTGATATGTGGGATTGTCCTGACTGCCTGTGGCTTGCAGGTGTGGAAGAAGAAGCTGTCTGCAGCGATGGAGACAGGAGATGCCTCTGAAGTGAAGCGCTGCAAGAACATGGAAATCCTGTATGACTCCCTGCAGCTGGCCCACAAGTGCATCCTCAACTCTTTCTATGGCTACGTCATGCGGAAGGGGTGAGTCTCTCCTCTGGGCGATGCTGAGATCCTCCAGAAAGGACTCTTGAAAACCAAGATTGTCCTAGGGAGGCTGTCACTTGCTTCACCTGCTTCTGAAGCACCAGGCTGAAGGTGCGTGCTGCATGTAAGACTCCTCTTGCTTCTCCAAATTACTTCTCATCCTGGAGACTCCTGCCAGACATTAAGTGACAGGACTCTTGTCTCTTAGTGGGTTTCCAGCTGTTCTGAAGCATCATAACTAGGGCAAGGAGAACAATCTACCGAGGGCCAGCATTGATGTGTTTCTTGGCCTTCTTCCTCTGAAGGTTCTCATGCCCTTTCCATAGCTGGGTTTGGGAGGGAGCACTTCATGCTCTTCACTTTGCCTCCTGTGTTGACAGGGCTCGCTGGTACTCCATGGAAATGGCTGGTATCGTCTGCTTCACCGGAGCAAATATCATCACCCAGGCCAGGGAGCTGATTGAGCAGATTGGGTGCGTATGTGCTGAGCTGGAGAAGAAAGGTCCATCTGCTTCTGGGACAGATGTGGGAGCACATTAAACACGCGAGCTTGCAACAGTTTGTGGTGAACATTCAGATTTCTGACACCACTGTAGTTACTCTGTTGTATTATGAGGGTTTGCTTTGCAGAAGAGACCAGACAGTGGATGCAACAGGCACCCCATGCCTTATGGGGGACACAGAGCTGATCCTCACCTATCATCCACTCTCCTCCTGACAGTGACCTTCCTTCCTTCCTTAGGAGACCTCTGGAACTGGACACCGATGGGATTTGGTGTGTCCTCCCCAACAGCTTCCCAGAGAATTTTGTCATCAAATCAACCAATGCCAAGAAGCCGAAGGTGACAATCTCCTACCCAGGCGCCATGCTGAACATCCTGGTGAAGGTGAGTCTTGCACCCGTCCAGGCCAGCTCTGCAGTCTCAGAAGAAGGAGGAGGACCTCTTTTCCATCTCTGCTCCCTGTGTAGTGCGTGGGATGTTGGGGCTACTGGCCCAGCTTGCTGCCCAGCTGCTCTCTGCCCTGGAGAGCATCTGAGCAGAGGGAGAGACTCCGATATCCCTGCAGCAGAGGGGGTGGTGTGTAAGAGGCCAGAGTTGGTGTGTGCTCCCCTGGGCAGGCTGGGAGTCCAGACTGGAGCAAGGGCCAAACCCATCTTCTGTTGACTCCAGCTGATTTGATTTTTGAGTCCTAAATGTTGCTGTAGCTTCCAGAGGGGTGCTCAGTGATCTCTTTGGGCAGGTTGTGCCCAAGGGGCATCTCCTGGTGCAACAAGCCCAGCTGTTGAGTGTAGCTGTTCTCCTGGGGCTGTGCCTGTAGGAAGGCTTCACGAATGATCAGTACCAGGAACTGCAGGACCCAGCCTCTCTCACCTACATCACACGCTCAGAGAACAGCATTTTTTTTGAAGTGGACGGACCATATCTGGCCATGATCCTCCCAGCTTCCAAGGAGGAGGGCAAGAAGCTGAAGAAAAGGTGAGATTTCAAAGCCTGAAATATTATCACTTCCCTTGGGTAACAGATTGAAGGTCTCTTTTCCTTGTGCATGTGGAGCACATTGTTCTTTGCTCCTGGAGCTGGCAGCATGCTTGATTCGCTGGCTTTAAATGCAAGTTCCTTACACCAGATCATCTTTGAACCCAGCTCTGCACTTGCCTCCAGTGCCATACCATAGCAATAAATTTCAGAAGATAACAGCAAAACAACATTTCTCCAATTTCGTGACCAGACACAATCTCCCTTTTTGGCTCTGAGGTGTGCAGAAGGACTTTGACATTTCTTCTGAGGACTTCTAACATGGCTTACATTCAACTTAATCTGTCTAAACTTACCAGTTCCTGTCTTCCCATCTCTCCGGAGTTCACAGACCTCCAGAAATGCATCTGCTAGATATTTTTCCTTCCTTCTCCATCTAGAAGAAGGAACCCATCTTGCCATTGTGGTCACATTACAGGGTGGCTGTACTCAAACCTCACTGGTTTCTCTGCAGAGACCAGGAATAGGAACGTGAGCTAGAGCTGTAGCAACCACTCGCTAGAGGGGTACTCACAGACTTAGGACTGTCTCCAAGAAATACTGTCCCTGCCCTCTAGCACCTTCTGTCTTTAGTGTTCCATGCTACTTTGTGCTTAATGCCCCACTGGACAAGCTCCAGCATCCACCACCTCCTGTCTATGCCTTTCTTCAAGCAGCAAGTCCCTGCCATAGGAGTCAAGGCTACTCCAAGCACTTAGCGGTCTCTGCTCATACAGTTCTTATCTCAGCCCTCTTGGCTTCTTGTAGCTTGGGGATGTTAGTGAGTGCATTTATTTCTTGGTCACTCTTCAACCGACACAGCTTGGAGGTGGCTGGCAGGCATCGTCGGTGGAGAAAGAGAAGACTATGCCCGTAGGAAAGTGGTTAGGTGAGAGAAGGGATGCAATTTGAGTATCTCCTCTCTTCTCTTGGCTGACGTTTCCATAAGGTTTTTCTTGAGAAATATAAATAATTGACAGGGCTTTGAAATGCAAAAAAAAAACCAAGAGAAAAGGTGACAGGGAGGAGTGTTCCTGTAGTCGTGTCACAGCTACATGCAGCTTCCTCTGAACCCCTTTGCCGGCATACGAGCCGACAAATTTTCCTTCTTATCTCCAAACCTCTTCCTAATATCTTCCTCCATCCCTACCTGGGCTCTCACCTCCCACCCTTTACTCATGTGCGGTTAAGATGGTTCTCCCAGTCAATATGGGTGAGCTGGGGCGTGAGCTTATGTGCTTTTGCAGACCAAGTTGAAATAGCTGGTATAGCAGTTGTAGATATTCTGAGATCATCCCAGGGCCGAGCACCGTGGCTCTGCGGAACGTGCCACGTGCTGGTGTGGTGGCATGGGGAGAAGCATCTTGACGGGAGGGACACCAGGGGGATCCTGGAGGATGTGTCCCTTGGCGCAGGCCAGGTTTGGCCCATCCTGTGTTTCCTAGGTACGCAGTATTCAATGAGGATGGGTCGCTGGCCGAGCTGAAGGGATTTGAGGTGAAGCGCCGGGGAGAGCTGCAGCTGGTGAAGATATTCCAGTCTTCTGTATTTGAAGCCTTTCTGAAAGGCAGCACTCTGGAGGAGGTCTATGCTTCCGTGGCCAAGGTGGCTGATTACTGGCTGGATGTGCTTTACAGCAAGGTAAGCACAGCTCAGCATGTCTGTGCCCTCAAAGTGGAGCCAGAGAAGTGTCAGAGCTGGTCAGGCACTGTGGGGAGGGTGGACTTTGCTTGTACAGAGTAGGTGGTCCGCTATGCGTCTGATGGTCACTTCCATTGTATGCCTGCTGCTTTGGTTCTCTAGGGCTGCTGTTTAGTGTCTTTTAGTGCAAGGGCTCTTCATTCAGCTGTAACCGTGGGTGAGTGGTGTCCTTCATGGAGCTGGTCTGGTGGCCCTCATCCCCCAGGGATGCTGGCTAAGGGCATTTGCTGAGGCAGAGAATAACAGGCACTTGTCCCCGGAGTGTTTTATGAGGAGCACAAAGCCATACTCTCTATAGTAACTGGGGAGAACAGAGTAAACAAGGAACTGGGGAGTGAGAGCTTGGTTGAGTCCTTCCATTTTGCAGTGACGTTGCACAACAAGGTCTTGGTGAACTCAATTACTTTGTGTGCACAACACAAAGTGCTGCCACAGCCCAGCCATGACATAAACTAATGCAAGCCTCAGACCCACACCCTCCCTTTTCAATAGGCCACGTTGGCAGCTGCAGCAGGGAGCAATTCCCAGGCTCCCTGTAAAGAGCCACAGCAACCAAGTGTAGGCGTTCCGTGCGTCTGACAGCAGCAAAGTTTTACTGTTGGGTTCTTCCTAGCTTTGGGATTTTTTGCTCCCTTTCAGGCTGCCAACATGCCTGATTCAGAGCTGTTTGAGCTCATCTCGGAGAACCGGTCCATGTCGCGCAAGCTGGAGGACTATGGGGAGCAGAAGTCCACCTCCATCAGCACTGCCAAGCGCCTGGCAGAGTTCCTGGGGGACCAGATGGTAAAGGATGCAGGGCTGAGCTGCCGCTTCATCATTTCCAAGAAACCAGAGGGCTCTCCGGTCACTGAGAGGTAACCCCACCTTGAGAGGCCAGGGCTTTTGACAGTATGGGGGCAACGAAGAGAAGAAGGGCAGGGTAGTGGGAGGTGATCGAGCTGGTGTGGTGTGGCCAAGTGACCCCTGATCTGCTGGCTCAGACCGTGAGCGAGACTATCAGGGGGTAACACTGTACAACCACTGTGCGGTGGTCTTGCAGGGGTGGCAGGAGAAGAATGGAGTGTCTCTGCAATCTGGGAGAGGGGATTCTGCTGCTGGGTGGATAATAAGTGCTCTCCTGCCTTCCCCAGGGCCATCCCCCTTGCCATCTTCCAAGCTGAGCCCAGCGTGCGCAAACACTACCTCCGAAAATGGTTGAAGAGCCCCTCGCTGCAGGACTTCAACATCCGTGCGGTGAGTGGGACATCTCTGCGCATGGCCCCGGTTCAGTGCTCGATCCTGCGTCTGAGCTTTCTGCTCAGCTTTCTTCGCTGCTCAGTGCTCTGCCCTCTTCACAGATCCTGGACTGGGACTACTACATCGAGAGACTGGGCAGCACCATCCAGAAAATCATCACCATTCCTGCAGCCCTGCAGCAGGTATGGGGTGGGGCAGGGGCAGGAGGAGGACTTTGCTTGCAGGGGTTTGGTGTGATTTGAAGATGCTTTCCAGGTGAAGAACCCAGTGCCACGGGTCCGTCACCCAGACTGGCTCCACAAGAAACTCCTGGAGAAGAATGATGTGTACAAGCAAAAAAAAATCAATGAGCTCTTCACTTCAGAAGGCAAGAGACAGGTAAAGAGGGCAAGAAAAAGGTGCTGGCTGTGCTGATGGGGCTCTTCTGAAACCCACGTCATCCCGCTGTCCTTCCTCCCTCAGGTCCTCACCAACCAGCCCCCACAGGGGACGCCCAGCTCACAGATTGGTGACATAGAGGACTTTGGGGCTGCCAAAACCCTTCAGCCATCAGTTCCCATTGCAAATAAGAGGAAGCGAGTCCCTGCAACAGAGGAAAGCCAACAGATGTCTCAGTACCTGGAGCTATCCCAGTCCTGGCGAGAGATCCTGGGTCCACCTCCACCCCTGGGCACCACCAAGGTAGATGAAAAAGACTGGGCAGGAGATGGCCTGTGGCTGTGCTCATCCACCCAGGCAGCTTGGGCACTGCCAGAAGCGAGCTGTGGGTCTCTTGAAACCCTCTGCATGCCCACGGCTCAGGTCTGCAAGGAGACCTATAACCAGGAGATGGAGAAATATAAGCCCTGATGGAGAAAAGAGGGTGGTGGTAGCTTCACAGCTGGGGCAGGAACATGATGCGGGGCTGGGGGATGGAGGGCTTGTCTGTATGGCTCAGCACTGGGTTGCTAAGAAGCCTGTTCTGGTTTCTGGCTCGGCTCATGTGTGCCATCACCCCATTCAGGAAGAGCGGCTGGTCTGGCTGCGCTACCACCAGAAGAAATGGGAGCTGCAGGCTCGGCAGCGGCGGGAGCGGCGGAAGAGACGGCGTTTAGAGGATGGTGAAGTGACGACAGGCGGAGGGGTGGTTCGCGATGCCCTCTCCAAAGGGCTGGGCAGCTACCTGCGCAGGACAGCGCGCAGCATCCTGGACCTGCCCTGGCAGATCGTACAGGTATCCGGGCGGGGACCTGCCACAGGGGGCAGCCCGGTGTGTGAGCCTCGCGTTGACCTCTGTGGTCAAATGGACTGCTGACCCCAGCGGCACTGGTGTTAATTCTGGGAAGGCCAAGTGGGACTGCAAAACCTCAGGCTCATATACCCCTGTATGGAAACAGGAGCCCACATGGTCATTCTTGGTGGTAAATCTGGGACATGTGTGTAGATCTGCCAGTAGGGCAGTTCCAGTTCAGCCCGTGGGCAGCACTGTGCAGTAGTCTCAGCCACAGAAACACTGGCTGAGGCTGGAGACAGCTCTGAGATCCAACTGATCCAACCTCCTGCATTACCCATGGCCGTTAAGCCCAGCCCCTTGTCACCTACTTCCTCTTCTAGAAGGACTTTCAGAGCTGCAGGCAGCGCTTCTGCAAGCACAAGCTTGAGGTGGGATGGCTGGTCCAGGACACCAGAGTGTCTTAGCTGACATCAAGGCTCAGCTTGAGTTGGTTGGTCTTAGCCAGAGGGGTTTCTCCATGATGCCCTGTCACAGAAGGAGGACATGGGAACTCGAGCACTGAGTCATGACTCTTGCAGCTTCCTGCTCTCTTTGTGGCCACCAACTGGCCAAAGTGCTACGTAGCTTAGATGTAAGCCCTGATAGTGTGGTGGATCCCTCTACTAATGCTGACTTTGTACCCCACGTCCTGCAGATTGCTGAGACCAGTCAACCTGGGCTGTTCAGGCTGTGGGCGGTGATCGGGAGCGACCTCCACTGCATCAGGCTGAGCATCCCCCGGGTGTTCTACGTCAACCAGCGTGTCCCAAAGCCGGAGGAGGGAGCTGCTTACAGGAAGGTGAGGACCCGTCCCTTCTGGAAGGAGAAACAGCCATTTGTGTTAGATAAGGGGCTTCACCTCTGCTGCAAGAAGATATTATGGGCATCTGCCCTTGCTCTCCCACTCCATGGATGTAGCTCATCCAGCTTCTGGTGCCTCTGCTATTCCCAGCCTGCCCAGAAAGCAGATTCTCTGTTACAGGACTTGGTAATATGTACGAGCATCAGCCACTGATTTCCTCAGGAGAGAGAAGCACTGGGAGCTGGGCTGGCTCAGAGCCCAGGTCCTAGCAGCCCTTAGAGGTGCCCCAGCTCCTGGCAGCGATGCCATGGGGTGTGATGTTCCCCGCTAAGTGCGTTCCTTGTCACGGCAGGTAAACAGGATCCTGCCCCGCTCGAACTTAGTTTACAACCTGTATGAATACTCCGTCCCTGAAGACATGTACCAGGAGCACATCAATGAGATCAATGCGGACCTCTCTGCTCCGGACATCGAGGGAGTGTACGAGACGCAGGTAACTCCTTGGGTGCTCGGCTTTAAGGATTGCTGAGCTCGTTAGTCTGACCAGCAAAGGAGAGCACCTGGCACTGCTGGTGAGAGACCAAAAATCAAAGACCCTGCGCAGCAAACTACTGGAGAATTCTTCGCTCTGAGGTTGGTGAGACACTGGAACCAGCTGCCCAGGAAAGTTGTGGATGCTCCGTCACTGAATGCGTTCAAATCCAAGTTGGATGGGGCCTTGAGCAACCTTGAGCAACCTAGTCTAGTGGAAGGTGTCCCTGCCCATGGCAGGGGAGTTGGAACTAGATAAGGTCCTTTCAACCAAAACCATTCTATGATTTTATTAATATACCTGCTTTCAGATGGGCAGAGATACTGACCATGTGGTTAAAGGCCTGTCAGGGAAAGGGGGGTTGGTTTGTTTGGAGTTAGGAAACTTTGAGGAAAGGCAGCACTTAATCAAAAATGATGATCTTTCTTTAAACCAAACCAGAGGCAGCTTGCTGGTGTGTGAACCAGTAAAGATAAGGAGTATTTAGAGTCAAGGTGGGGAAAATCCAGTGCCTGTGGAGTTGTATATAGGTCTAGGTGCCCTGTCCTCTAAAACACGGTTATAATAGCTTTAGGAAAAAGAGTAGGATACAACTTGAAAGTTCAGCAGGAGCAAGAAGAACCTAAGTGAAGGTCAGTACAAAGCAATCAAGTCAAAATTGAATTTACCTATTCTCTTAATGCTAAAAGCCTGAAAATGCAGACAGGAAACTGGGATGTCTGCTTCTAATACGGACACTGGTTTGTTCAGCCACTCAAAACCTGATGACAGGAATTTGATCAAGAAGACATTGTAGTGGCACAACCTGACCTATAGAGAAGTGGCAGAGTAGGTTGCAGTGTGTTAAAGAAAGCATAAAGGCAAGGGAATTTGCCACTAAAAAGCAATGTAGAATTATTATGGATCCAGTCTTTGCCTAAGGAGGACAAGCTTGGTGTGAGCAGTGGTGCAGTTAGCTCAGAATGCTTTGTGAGATACAAGGGCAAAAGGAGCCTCGTAAAGTTGGGAGACTTCATCTACTGAAGACACTGGGAAAGCCCGGAAAGGATTACAGTGGGGATGAAAGAAATCATTTTTAGTCACCTTGCTTTTATCAAACTTGGATAAAGGTCCCAGGAGGCAGGGCATAACTCTCAGTTTAGTAAGCAGCGCTCAAAACTTCTTTCAGGTTACGCTGCCAAAGTGGCCGGCGCATACACAATTCCTCATTTCTGTAGGATATCTTGCATAGCAAACCTGAGTCCTCTGCACTGCTGTATGTTTAGTAGGTGGGACTGGGTAAGATCAAGGAGCAGCTAAGAGGAAATTAAAAATTAGCAACTGAAGTGAAGCAAGGGGCGTGGAGATGTTTTAAAGGTGAAAAAGGAAGTGAGATGATCAAGGGGTTGCAGCATCTGCCGTGCAAGAGGAGGCTGAGACAGCTGGGACTGCTCAGCCTGGAGGAGAAGAGGCTCAGAGGTCCTCGATTGGAGGAGTAAAGACGAGGAGCTAGGCTTTTCTCTGGTGCCCAGGGAGAGAATGGGAGGCAGCAGACACAAACTGAAACATGAGAAGTTATATGTAAACGTCAGAAAAAACTTCTACGAGGGTGGTCAAGCAGGTTACCAGGAGGTTGTGGAGTTTCCGTCCTTGGAGATAGAGAGAAAAGATCTGTCTTAATCTTGAAATATCTGCAGTGCAATTTTGAGCACAATCTCCAAAAAATGTAGCAGGACTAACACAGAAGAAGAATAAGGAGAAGTCGGGATTGGGAACGGCTTCCTTGCAGGGATGGGACTTAGGGACATAGGAATGCTTTGGCTTGCTAAAGAGATCTGAAAACGGCATGTACTAGGGGTCTATAAAATCAAAACTGGCATGAGGGAAGCATGATTCGGCAAGGAATATTTATTGCTTCTTACTGTTTCGGTCCCATAGCAAGTCCTTCAGGAGGAGTCTTCTGCAGTGGTGGAGTTTACAGCTGGAGGGTTAATGAAACAGGGCGAATCACTGGTGGGTCTCCCACCGTGCTGGTTATCTGGTGGTTCAGATGAAGCATTTGTCTCGAGGGAGTGCCAAACCCCAAGCTGCAGAGCTGCAACAGTGCCCAGATAATGCTTCACACATCCTCCAAAGTACCTGCTGCTGCCCTTGATGGTGGGAGCTGGAGCTAGATAGGAACACAGGTGAATTAAGAATTAAGATACTTGTTCTGTATCTCCAGCACTGGTGAGGGTGATAATACCAGATTCATGCCGGAGGCACCTCGGATGTGTCCTGGCTGTGATTTTTAAGCCGCGTTGTTCCAGGTCCAAAACCCTCAAGGGGAGCTTGGTAGCGGAACGTTGTTCCACCACCTCCCCGTCATTGCAGGTGCCGCTCCTGTTCCGTGCCCTGATCCACCTGGGCTGCGTGTGCATGGTCAGCAGGCAGATCGTCAGGCACTTGGAAGGGCGAGAGGCCGAAACCTTTGACATCGAACATCTGGAGATGCGCTCGCTGGCCCAGTTCACTTACCTGGAACCAGGTGAGGCACCCTGGGAGAGGGGCTCGTGGGGCACCTGGGACCTGGCAACAGTGGGTACCACTGATGCTCTGTGCTGTGTCCCTAGGAAGCATTCGCCACATCTACCTCTACCACAGCTCCCAAGGCAGCAAGGCGCTCTTGGGCCTCTTCATCCCCTCACAGCGCAAAGCTGCTGTCTTTGTGCTGGACAAGGTAAGGTGGGACCTTGGGGGCTGGACAATTAGCGGTGCTGGGGAGTGAAAAGTTAGACATGAGCCAGCCCCATGCGCTCGCAGCCCAGAAGCCAATGGCAGCCTGGGCTGCATCCCCAGCAGCGTGGGCAGCAGGATGAGGGAGAGGATCCTGCCCCTCTGCTCCCAGGGCTCTGGGGAGACACCCACCCTGCAGGGCTCGGTCCAGCTCTGGAGTCTTCAGCACAGGAGAGACAGGGACCTGTTGGAGCGGGGCCAGAGGAGCCACAGCAATGATGTGAGGGCTGGAACCCCTCTGCTGTGGGGCCAGGCTGAGAGAGTTGGGGTTGTTCAGCCTGGAGAAGAGAAGTCTCCAGGGAGACCTTCTTGTGGCCTTTCAGTACTGAAAGGGGCCTGTCAGAAAGATGGGGACAGGCTTTTTAGCAGGGTCTGTTGGGACAGGAGAAGGGACGACGGTTTTATTTTAAAAGAGGGAGATAGAGACTGGAGAGAAGGAAGAAATCTTTTACATGGTGGTGAGATCCTGGCCCAGGTTGCCCAGATTGGTGGTCGATGCCCCATCCCTGGAAGGTGAGATTGGCCAGGTCTCTGAGCAACCTGCTCTAGTTGCAGATGTCCCTGCTCCCTGCAGGGACATGAGACTAGTTGATCTTGAAAGGCCCTTTCCAACCCAAACCAGACTTGTGACAGGGATCAAACAGTGAGAGGTTTCTCTGCACGTTGCTCATCCCTGCCATGTTTTAGCATGGCCTAGTGGAAAGCATCTTGTGATACCTGGAGGGGAGACCTCCCAGGACTGCACAGACCAGGGTTCTGCTGTCCTTGGCTCTGACTCGGTCCCCCTTGGGTGCAGGTACGCAGCAACCAGATGCCAAATCTCACCACCCTGTTCTCGGCGGAGCGCAACGCGCTGCTGGAAAAGGCCGGCGAAGAGCTGCTGCCCCCGGACAAGCACACCTTCGAAGTGCGTGCCGAGACTGACCCCAAGGCCATCTATAGAGCCATCCAGCGGCTGCTTCTGGGCTATAAGGTGAGATGAAGGTGCGAGGAAGGTCCGTACAGGACCTTGTCCATGCTGTCACATAGGAAGGGGAGGATGCTGTGGAAGGCACTGGTGCACCAGTTCCCAACAGCTGCTACATGCAGCTGGTGGCCTGAAGGTCAAGAGTAGAAGTAGGTGTTGCTCAAGGGCTTTGTCTTCCTTGGGGTGGCTTGCCTAGCGCAGTGCCAGCAGTGACGTCACCTCAGTATCTCCCCCCCGTCCCTGTGCTAAGCTGGACAGCTGGTTGCATGGAGGTGGGTGCTTCAGGAGTGCTGGAGTGTGTCACTGTGTGCTGGAGATCCACTGTGGGGACCTCTGGGGGACGGGACATTTGGCACTGCCGGTTTCATGCTGAGCAGAGACGATCTCTGGAGAGGTGCACCAGGACATGGCCTGCTCTTCTTGGTGCAGGATGAACGCCGGGGCCCCACGCTGGTCGCTGTGCAGTCTAACTGGGATCTGAAACAGCTGACGAGCGGGATCCCCATCCTCGAGGAGTTCCCCTTGGTTCCGATCCGGCTGGTAGATGACATCAGCTACTCGGTCCTGGACTGGCAGCGCCATGCTGCCCGACGCATGATCCGCCACTACCTCAACCTGGACACCTGCCTCTCGCAAGCTTTCGAAATGAGCAGGTGCCCGGGGCAGCCGCGTTCCCCTGGGGCTGCCAGGGGACCATGGAGGTTGCCTAATCCCTTGAGTGGACAGGCAGGGGTCCCTGTCTTCTCTACAGATGTGCTCACCCCGATGACCATTCTCCTCTCTGTGCCCCAGGTACTACCACATCCCTATTGGGAACCTCCCCGATGACATCTCCACCTTTGGCTCTGACCTGTTCTTCTCACGCCACCTCCGTTGTCACAACCACTTGCTGTGGCTCTCACCCGCGGCCCGCCCAGACCTGGGGGGTAAGGAGGCTGATGACAACCGCCTCATCATGGAGTTTGATGAGAGAGCCTCTGTGGAGATAAACAACCCTGGCTGCTACTCCACGGGTGAGGAGGGAGTAGGGGGGTAGCACTGAGTGGTGGCAGAGATGGATCCTGCTGTACAAGCCCTGTAGGGGGATGGACGCCGTCTCCAAACCATCTCTGTGTTGACAGTAGTCAGCAGCAGCTTTGGCATTTCAGCAGCGCTCTGGGCAAGGGGTGTGTCCTGGGGCAGGGAGGTCTCACCTGCAGTGTGTGCAGGCATCAAATGCAGATTCTTTCCCAATTCGTGGCCGCTGACAGCAGCACTGAGAAGACCACCCGCAGCACGTCAGCCCAAGGACAGACTAGCTCAACTGGTCATCCCTGGTGACCCTAGGATGGGTGTTCCTCAAAGGCAGAAGCAGTTTGAGGGGTAGTCAGTTTTTCTGAGCTCTTCTGCTGCAGCTTCCAGACAAAAATGGTGTTCCCCAGAGGGTTAGTAGGTCCAAGTCTTGTTGAAAGACAAATGCCACTCAAGATAGTCGCACCTGTGAAAGCATCTCCCCACTCAGTGTGGCAACACCTGTAGATCATCCCTTAAAACTGAGAAAAGCCTTTCTGGCAGAGGGGCAGGGTCCTTGTCAGTCCATTGCCCTGGCTGCCTCCTGAGAGGTTGTGTTTGGTGTTAGTGTGTCTGGAGCTGGACATCCAAAGCCTGGCTGTGAACACGGTGTTGCAGTCCCACCACATCAACGACATGGAAGGAGGTTCCAGCATGAGCATCAGCTTTGATGTAATTCAGCAGGCATCCTTAGAAGACATGGTGACAGGGAACCAAGCTGCCAACATCCCAGCCAGCTATGATGAAACTGCCCTCTGCTCCAACACCTTCAGGTATGGCTTCAGGAACCTGCAGGAGGTGAAGCATCTGGTCTCCATCCTGGCAGGTCCTACCTCTCATTCCCTCCTGACTTTAGGCTTTGCCAGATTTGTGCCAGCAATGGGGCTTATAGGGTGCTCTAAATATAAACTCAGGTCTCGAAGGCAGGGCAGGGCAGGCATCTTCTCCAACAGATTTTTGAAGATCCTGAGCTCAGGACTGCCTGGTGGCTCAAACAGCAGATGTATGAGGATGGTGGTGAAGACTTTGTTCCTCCTTTCCTTGTGCCCCACTAGGTTATATGTACCCTGTGGTTCATGTACCAAGGGCTCACACATCTCTGCCCCGGTAGTTCCCACTCTGGATTCTCCAGCATATCCAAAAAAGCCATCTTCCTATCTAGAAGGGGGAAGGAGTCACTTGTGGCCGGTGGGGTGATGCTGGTCTCTGCTCCCTGGCAGGATCCTGAAGAGCATGGTGGTGAGCTGGGTGAAGGAGATCACACAGTATCACAATGTCTACGCAGACAACCAGGTCATTCACTTTTACCGCTGGCTCCGCACCCCTTCCTCGCTGCTCTACGACCCGGCCCTGCACCGCACACTCCACAACATGATGAAGAAGCTTTTCCTGCAGTAAGTGAGACCTGCAGCATGCCAGGCTGGTGAACAGGGAAGGGGCGGGTGTGGTGTTAGTGACCAGAACACTGTGGACACCCACAGTCACTCCTCTGCCACAGCCTTCAGAGAGGTGGGCAGTAGGCTGGACCTCCTGTACTGCTTGGGTGAGCTGCCATACGTGGTATAGAATCATAGAATTGTTTTGGTTGGAAGAGACCTTTCAGGTCACCGAGTCCAACCGTTCGCTCAGCACTGCCAGGGCGCCACTTAACTATGTCCCTCAGCACCACATCTCCACAGCCTTGAAACCCCTCCAGGGATGGGGACTCCCCCACTGCCCTGGGCAGCCTGGTCAGACCTGGACAACCCTTATGGAGAAGATGTTTTTTTCTCATGTCCAACCTAAACCACTCCAGCACAACTTGAGGCCATTTCCTCTTGTCCTGTTGCTTGTTATTTGGCATCACCAACATGCTTGAGTCCTGACTGTGCTGGATCAGCATGTCCTCCATGGGTTGCATCTGCTCCTTGGGCTTTGCCTTTCTGCCTGCTGACTCCCACTTCTGTGCCCTGCCTGCAGGCTGGTGGCTGAGTTCAAGCGTCTGGGCTCCTCAGTGGTTTATGCCAACTTCAACCGGATCATTCTGTGCACCAAGAAGCGGCGCATTGAGGACGCCATCAGCTACATGGAGTACATCATCAACAGGTGAGGTGCACTTGCCAAGCCAGGCTTGGGGATGAGGCTTCTGGATGACGGAGCCGAGGCAGGGCTTGAGGCCAAGAAGAATGATGCTAATTTTTTTGCCTTTTGATGGGCTTCAGCCCTGAATATCTATCTATCTATCTATCTATCTATCTATCTATCTATCTATTTTTGACAAAGCGACTGAAGGGACAAGGCTTCCCAGTTCTCTTGGTGTCACGCCTGGACCAGTGATCTGTCCCTTAGCTGTCCTCTGTAGGTAGTATGCCAAGAATACTCATAAGATTCAATCCAGAAGAGACCTTCAGGAGGACTTGAGGTGCCCAGCACATCATTCTCTTGTTGGCTCTCAGCATCCCAGCTGTGGTACCGGCACCTCAACACAAACACGAGAAGCTGAGACTCCTTGAGCATGGCTTCCCCTGGGATCCCTACCAGTGGTTGGAAGAGAGAGAGGAACATCCTCTCACCTTGCCAGCACCACCTCCTTCCCACCAAATTCCATGGAGGAGGCTCTGAACTAGGGATGATACTGGTGCTGTGGGTGACTCCAGCTTCTTCCCTCCAGCATCCACTCCAAGGAGATCTTCCACTCTCTGACCATCTCCTTCTCCCGCTGCTGGGAGTTCCTGCTCTGGATGGATCCAGCAAATTATGGAGGTATCAAGGGAAAAGTGGATTCTCGCATCCACTATGGGGAGGTAAGAGATGGGAAGCATTCAGATCCCAGGAGCAAGGTGGTGAGGGTTGAGCTGGGCGTGGAGGCGTTCGTTGGGCATGAAGAGCCCCTGCGATATCGCTGACTCTTCCAGAAGGCCAGCCGTGAGAGTCCAGTGTTGGAGGAGGAGGACAGCGAGGAAGAGGAGGAGGCGGTAACAGGAGAAGAGGAGGATGGAGGGGAGCCGAATGTGGAGGAGCTTCTGGAGAACAGCTGGAACATTGCGCAGTTCCTGCCCCAGGCCGCCTCCTGCCAGAGCTACTTCCTGATGATGGTGTCAGGTGAGCTGTCCCAGGGAGAGGATGGTGCTGCCTGTACCTCCCTGGTGCTAGGGAGAGCCTGCAGTGGGGTGGCTGCTGGTGTGGCCTGGAGCTGTAGTCTTGCCTGTGTCTCCCCAGCATACGTTGTGGCCGTATACCACAGCATGAAGGAGGAGCTGCGGCGCAACGGCCCCGGAAGCACCCCTGTCAAGAGGAGGAACACCAGTCAGGTGTCCCAGGAGGCGCTGGGGGAGATGGGGGCTATGCCCGGTGAGTGCTAAGCGACAGGGCAGCCCTGGTGCCGGTGCAGAGCTGCCCGCCTTGCTGTCCCCATCCACCACTGTGCAGCTCAAGTGCTCTTTGCTCTGTCTCTCTAGGCATGATCACCTTCTCACAGGATTATGTGGCCAATGAGCTCACCCAGAGCTTCTTCACCATCACCCAGAAGATTCAGAAGAAGATGACTGGTTCTCGTAATGCCACTGAGCCTTCAGACATGTTCCCAGTGCTGCCTGGCTCCTACTTGCCACTCAACAACCCAGCTCTGGAGTTCATCAAATATGTTTGCAAGGTCAGCGGGGTGGAACAGGCTCCTTTTCTGAAGGTTTGAGGTCAGGGCTCCAATTCTGGCCCTTGTCCATGGCTCAGATTTGCTGTAGTTTTCTTCCAGGAGTGATCTACAAGGAGTTGGTCTTGCCCTGCACCCTTTTGAGGTCACAAGGATACGAGCAATCCTGGTGAGGACACTCTTCTCTGCTGGTAGGCTCACCTGGCGCTTATTCTTGTAGGTCCTCTCCCTGGATGCCAACATAACCAACCAGGTGAACAAACTGCGCCGGGACCTACTGCGCCTCATCGAGGTGGGCGAGTTCTCAGAAGAAGCCCAGTTTCGGGACCCTTGCCGCTCCTATGTGCTCCCCGAGGTCATCTGCAGGAACTGCAACTTCTGCAGGGACCTGGACCTGTGCAAGGACCCTGCCCTCTCCCAGGTACAGCCTCTTCCCTGGGGACACCAGAGGCCCCAGCATGGCAGTGCTGGAAGCCAGTCAACCACATGACTGAATGTGGACTAAATGTTACAGCTGGACTCAAGCTTAAAGGTCTTTTCCAAACTAAACGCTTCTATGGTTGCCCGTCTTCTCTCTCAACTCCTTTGCTTCGCAGCTCTGCTTGCTGCTGGCAATCAACCTCACCTAAAGGCCATCTTCTGTTCACCTGCTTATCCAGCTGCTTGTGACAGCACTGAGCCTCCCTTGGCTTTGGCTGATGCTGTCCTCTCCAGAAACTGGTTACACTCTCCCAGTGTTTAAGACTCTCGGTACTCACCTCCTTCTTCTTTGCCCCTAGGATGGGTCGGTGCTGCCCAGCTGGGTCTGCTCCAACTGCCAGGCGCAGTATGACTCTGATGCCATTGAAGCAGCACTGGTGGAAGCCCTGCAGAAGAAGCTGATGGCCTTCGTGCTGCAGGACCTGGTGAGTGTGGGGCTCACTTGCTCTGCTCTCCCCACTGGCTGGCTGAGGCCAGCTACGTTCAGAGGGGCTTAGCCTCGTCTCCTGGCCCACGTAAAACTCTTTGGCCTCCAGGTGTGCAAGAAGTGTCGTGGTGTGAAGGAGACGCACATGCCCGTGTACTGCAGCTGTGCTGGAGACTTCGCCCTCACCATCTCCTCCCAGGTGTGCCTGCACCCTCCTGCTTCACCTAGCCAGTGGAGGGACCTGCCGTGGGCATCCCGTTCCTCTTCTGCCTCTTCTCTAACTGCTTGGCCCCTGGGACCCACCGTGCTGCCCTCTACCCCACCAGCCGCTCCTGGCCACCCCCCTGAAGCACCCCACTGCCCAGGGGTGCTGGGCAGCCTTCTTCCCTTTCTGCTCCCTTCTCCCCAGACCTTCATGGACTACATCAGCGTCTTCCAGAACATCGCCCAGCACTACGGCATGGCCTACCTGCTGGAAACCATCGAGTGGCTGCTGCGCACCAATCCCCAGCTGCGGCGCTGAGATGGTTGGCTGCTGCTCCTGCCTGCGCTGTGCCCGCCAGGGCACCAGGGCTGAGCTGTCATCTCCATGGCAGAGCAACCAGTGACCCCCTTGGCCAAGTGTCGGACCCCAGAGAAGCTGTGCTCTGCTCGTGTGCTGAGGGAGGGAAGGCAGGAGCTGCACCGGGGACTGGGCTGTCTGGCGGAGGGGGGCTGGGGGCACCAGGGGCTGGAGCTGTGCTCCGCAGGTCTGTGCTGGCCCCTGCATCTGGTTTTAATGTTATATTTCTATAAATAAATGGACTGTAGAAGGCAGGTGTAGTTCTTGGGGAGAGGGGATGCTGGCAGTTGGAGGGGGTTGAGCTGTGCCTTTGCAGCTCATGGGAGCAGTAGGTTTCTCAGAGCTGGAGGGGACTCACGGTCTCAGGAGGCAGCGTTATCACACACTGCCACCATGGCCCTTTTCCAGCTCTGGTGATACCTGGAGAGGGAGGGGATGAGTTTGCCTGGGCTGGAGCACACCTGGGACAATTGCTCCCCACCAAGGAGCATCCTCAGAGGAGAGCAATGGGTGCTGTGGTGTTAGTGGGGCAGGGCCGGAGAAGGCCACGGGGCAGCTGGGACAGGGCCACCACCTGTCATAGCCAGGGGAGTCAAACTCCTTTTGTGGTGGAAGCGGCAGGAGCAGCAGGGATGGCACTCGCTGTCAGACGGGTCCAAATTGCAGTCCAGCTCATGGTCACGCTGATCACCCCACACCAGCAGAACTCGCACAGCGCCAGCACGCTGCAGGCACAGCACCACCCCCATGGCCTCCGTGTAGGCATAGCCCCTCAATGAGCATGACTTCCCCGTGGGCGTGACATCCAAACGGACACGGACCCCACCAGGCACAGCATCCAAAGGGGGCACTGCCTCTCCACAGCTGTGGCATCCCTGCAGGCAGGGAATATCAAAACAAGTGGTATTTAAAGGAAAGATCGAGTTCTCTAGAGGGGAACTCGTGAGTAGCTCTACAAATGGACGCTCTGAAGACGTACAAGACTTGTTTGCAGCGACTGTTCAGTAGCAAGCTGTTGTACAGCTCTGCACAGCTGGAATACAGGCGAACTTTGTTCCCCAAAAGTTCTGTGGAAATGACTGAAACTGAAACAAACCCAAGGTTTCAACAGACTGCTACAAACTGAAGGCTGAAAGAGAAGAACGAGAGACTAACTGTGGTATTCCCATCCTGAAAAAATTTTAAATGCCATCAGTTTTATCTTTAGGTGTTCATCTGCCAATTACCGGGTCAAAAAGGAATGGTAAGAGTTGAAGAGCCTCAAGTGCCAAAGGGCAGAAAGGCCGTGGGGCGGATGTGTTTGCACATATATCTTTCCTCGGTAATCAAGAAAAAAAATCCATTTTTCTCTTCCATTCTAGGTGCTGTCAATGCTCACGATCCTTAGAGAGGCAATGCTCATGCCCCAGCTGGATCACTGAGCACTTTGGGGATTCCTGGAATCACAAAAATTGCCATTTCTCTCTGCAGAGGCCCGACTGACAACAAAGAAATAACCAAAGCAGAATTCTGAGAATGTGCGGTAACACATCGGCAGTAGGCAGACAATCCTGCTACCACCGGTGACCCCATAACCTTGTGGTTGAGATTGGAAATAAGTGCTGCGATAGGATGAGAGCTGATGCCCTCCTGCTGGCAGCACTGGTGTTCTGCAGAATCCCCATCCCGCAGTTTTTCAGGACTTGGTTGAACAGAGTTGTGGCCGATTTGATTGAGGGTTGGCCATCATCTGCCTCCAGCCTGGAGCTGGACTAGGTGACCTCCAGGGCTCCTTCCAACCAGCATTTCTGCATCAAAGGCAGATGTCAGGTACCACGGAAGAAAACAGAGACTTGAGGTGTGATTGCAGAGAAAAAAGTTTATTTCAAGACCTTGTGTTTCTGCTTTTGTTTTATTTTTAAGGTTGCAATAAATGGTGGAGCAGTGTCCAGCAGCGATCAGGGTACAGAAGACAGCTGCCTGCTGCAGCTGGGGACGGGGCTGTGGCAGAGCGGCAGGAACTGGGCTGCCCGCCGGGAAGTGGAGATCCAGAGAGGGGCCGGGCTCTGGCTGCAGGCTCCTGTGCCATCCCTGCCATGGGGCCAGGCCCAGGGACACCCAGGCAGCAGCAGAGCAGAGGCTGCCGCCAGCCTCCCCTGCAGTGGGCAGGGGGTGCGGGCGCAGCCCTAGGCACGAGGGGCAGGATCGGGCCCGGGCCGGTGGAGCTCTCGGGCTGAGAGCAGGATAGACCAGACACACGCGGCAACTTTGGCACTGGAGACTCACGCTCCGCTTTTATTGGGGGCACGGCCAGGCGGCAAGCAGCAGCTCCTTCCTGATGGAGCGAACCCCCTGCAGCCTGTCCAAGCGGGCTGCGATTTGTGCAGGGCGGCAGAGCCCGGGTGCCCTAATGCCTGGAGGTTCCCCTGCCGCGGTAGCACAGGGCCGAGAGGCGGAAGGATGGAGGGCATAGCCGGACCCGGCTCCTGCCGTGCTCGATGCTGCAGAGGAAGGCGAAAAACCCCGGGGGCCTGTGCCAATGTGCCCCGGGGAAAAAATTCCTTCCTGACCCCAAACTGGCGATCGGCTATTCCCTGAGCATGTGAGCAAGACCCGGCAGCCGGATCCCTGGGGCTGCCCTGGTTCCAGGGGACACCAGCACTGCTTTCCCTGCTACAAATTTCTCCAGGGAAGCCTCTTTTGGAGGAAATGCTCACCTCTGGAATTTGCCCGAGATTCCTACGGGCATGTCCTGGACCCTCTCCCTTTTCAGCTGGTGGGCCGTGGTCCGCGGGCCGTGGTCCGCCTCCGTCTGCGGGCTGCTGGGGGTTCAGCCTCAGGATCTTCACGCGGAGCAAGTTGCGCTGTTGGAGCCGGTGGGAGGGAGATCCCGGGGGCGGCTTCGGCTGCAGGAACCTGGGAGGCGCCTGCCGGGCATCGCCTGCGCACCCCTGCGTCGGCCACCTGCGAGGGGTGGGAGCACTTAGAGGGGTGCGGGGGAGAAAAGGGAAGCTCCCCAGCCCCTTCCTCGAGGTTCCTACTCACCCGGCGTCCTGCCCGCCGGCCTCCTCGCCGAGCTGGCCGCCGAGCTGGGACCGCAGCTGGCTCTGCGGGACGAGCTGGGGAAAAGAAGGGGGAGTGAAACTTCCCCCCGGGGTCCGCTCTGCTCCCAGCCCTCGGCCTCTGCCCTGGGCGGCCTTCACCGCCGAACCGAGGGCACCGGCAGGGCGCTAAACCGGCAGGGCGCTAAACCGGCCGGGATGGGGCCCCGCCCCGGGCGTCTCGGCCGAGCGCCTTTCCCTGCCGGCACCAGTTCACAGGTGGGCACACCCCAAACCTGTTCTGAACCTAACGGGGCTGAGCCAGAGGGGCTGGCCCTGGGGAAGGGCGTTGCAGCAGCCCCTGTGCCTGCCCCGCAGCACGCCCTGCCCAGCAGCTGCCTTCAGCTTGACCGGCGCAGAGCCGAGCCGCGCCTTCTCCCCCTCCAGCACACCGATGTGGATGCTGTTGGCCGGCACCTGCTGCTCCGTGTCCTCACTCACGCTCCCGGTGCCTGCAAACGCAAGACGAAGTCCTTGCTGCCTGCCCGCTCCCAGGCGTTGGCAGCAACTTCCCTTCCCACCTCCCTCTTGAGCGGGGCGGCTTCCCGCTGGAAAGCAGCCTGCCCCAAGCAGGGAGCACCAGCACAGCCCAGGAGGTAGCAGCTGGCACCCAAAGCTGAAAGCACAGAGGCGAGCAAAGCTCTTCCCGTGCCCTGGCCCTGCTTTCTTTCTTGGCCGGAGACAGCATGGACAGCGCCCACGTCGGGAGTGCGTTCAAGCGGCAGCGGCTCAGCACAGCCCAGGGCTGAGCCCTTCCTGCCTCTGAGGAGGACAAACGGTGTCGTCCAAATCACGCCAGTGTGTCCAAGGCCGTAGGATCCCCGGGGAGACCCCCGAGGCACCTGCGCACCATGGGGAAAGCCAGCGGTGCTGCCCGCTCCCTTACTCTCCACGGGCGTCTCGGCGGAGGCGTGAAGCTCGGCGAAGGACAGCAGGAGCCTCTCCCGTTCGCGCAGCTTCCGCGCCTGCTCCTCCAGGTCAGAGACGCTGTCCTGCAGCTCCGAGACAGGCTGCTCCAGGTTCAGCTTCTCCTGCCGCAGCGTGTTCAGCAGCTCCTGGGTGGCACAGCAGGGAGGCGCTGAGGTTTGCAGAGCATTTTCCCAAACCCCTGGGCAGGACAGCCTGGGGGAGCCTCCCAGGAGTCCCGGAAGCCACCGAGGAAAGCTCCCTTCCTTTTCTCAAGTGACAAGCTTGTCCCTTCCACCCAGGGAAAATACGGGCCACGGGTCGGGGGCGGGGCAGTGGGAGTCTTGCAGCACCCGCAGGGCACAGCCATGTACNGGCAGCGCCTGCCGCCTCAGCCGCTCCCCAGCCGGCCGCCACTCTGCGGAGCAGCGCGGTCTTACCTCCTGGTGCCTGTGAACGCTCTGCACCTTGGCCCTCTCCTTCGCCAGCTCGACAGCAGTGCCGTTCATCTCCTGGGCCAGGCTCTTCCGCTGGCCGCTGAGCAGCTGCAGCTTCCTCTCCAGCTTCAGCACATGCCTCCTGGCCGCCATCGAGCTCCTCGCCTCCTCTAGCAAGGCCGCCTTGTTCGCCTCTAGGCAGAGACACGGCAGTTGGCCCAGGCTGGGATGGAGGGGGAGAAGCTCCCAGAGGAAGCGGCCTAAAGGGAGCCCACAGCCTCCACGGGCCCTGGCGAGGGGGAGCCAGCCCTGACGGGAGGGCTGCGACCCCCTGAATCTCTCCCAGCACTGGCCCGCTCTGCTGCTGGGCGATCTGTGGGCACCGCAACAAAGGAGGCTCGTCCTCCCTCCCACTCCCACCGGACCTACATCCTGGGGGAGCTGGGAGTTGTGTGGGGGTGAAACACCCACTCATGAGAGCGGAGAGGGGCTGGAGGTGAGCCCCAGGATCCTTACCCAGCTCCTGCACGGCCGCCTTCTCCGCAGCCAGCTCCTCCTTTAAGGCGCGGAATTGCTCCTCCAGCTGAGCCGCCCCTAAACCAGCACAGAACGTCTTCTCGTGAAACAGCTCCTCCAGAGAACCCAGGCGAGGAGGCAGCAAATGGCCAGGCCAGAGCGTTCTCCTGCCTCAGCAGGGAGGAGGTAGTGGGAGAACGTGCACAAGCAGCTCCCGCTGTTTGGGCTGAGTCTCGGTGGACTCGGTCCTTCTCTGGCAGATCCCCAGGGGCCTGGGAAGGGGTGCTGGGAACAGCACTGTACCTCTCTGCAGGTCGTACTTCTCCTGCTCCAGCCTGGCTATGGCCGCTGAGTGCTCCTCAGTCTTTAGTGCCAGGCTGCGCTCGGCCTCCTTCCTCTGCTGTGCTTGGCTTTCCCTCTCTGCCTGAAGCGAGCGGGAAAAGTCCTCCACCTGTCCGCGCAGCTCCTCCTTTTCTTTCTCTGCCTGGGCCAGCGCAGCCTTCAGTGGGGTGATCTGCTGCAGCAGTGTCTGGAGGTGCCTGTTGATGCAGGTGAGGTCCTTGCCCTGATCCAAGGCCCAGGAGCTGATGTCGCTTGCAGAGAGTGTCCTTCTCATGCCGATCTTTCCCTCCTCCTGGAGCCTGCCAAGAGCCGAGGGGATGTTCTGGCTCTGGCAGATGCTGGCGATGGCGTGGCCGACCTGGAGGAGACTTCCCTGGGCGGTGGCGCAGGTGTCACAGAGTCCCAGAGGTGAGCCGGCGACCTGCGTGGGGACGCTGCAGCCGCTCTCGGCCATGCTGTGGGCAGCTTGGGGCAGGGAGCTACCCAAGCTGTCGCCATCTCCTCTGTGGACGCTGAGTGACGGGAACTTGGATGCGGATGGTGTAACTCCTCGAGGAGATCTTAACTTGAAAAGGTCTGACAGGCGGGCCTTCAGACTCTTCTCTGGCTTGCCAGACCACGGACCAGGTGGCAGTTGGGGGATCTCC
>VWZK01020450.1:30062-45809 GCA_013396935.1 Baryphthengus martii | reverse complement strand
TACGGGCCACGGGTCGGGGGCGGGGCAGTGGGAGTCTTGCAGCACCCGCAGGGCACAGCCATGTCCCCCCCCAGCCGCTCCATGGAGAGCCCCGCTCCCGGCAGCCCCCTGACCTGCTGCGCCCGGACCTGTTGCCCGCTCTGCCGCCGGCTCTCTTCCAGCTGCTCGTCCAGCTTGGCCCGCTTCTTCTCGGCCTCTCCCAGGCTGCTCTGCAGCTCCTGGCGCTCCCGGTCCAGGCTGTCGAGGTGCTGCACTAGCGGCTTCTGCTTGGCCTGCAGGGCCTGCAACAGGGCGGGCGGCCTGCGTGGGGCTGCTGCTGCACCCGCTCCCCACCGTCCTTACCCCCANAGGGCTGCGACCCCCTGAATCTCTCCCAGCACTGGCCCGCTCTGCTGCTGGGCGATCTGTGGGCACCGCAACAAAGGAGGCTCGTCCTCCCTCCCACTCCCACCGGACCTACATCCTGGGGGAGCTGGGAGTTGTGTGGGGGTGAAACACCCACTCATGAGAGCGGAGAGGGGCTGGAGGTGAGCCCCAGGATCCTTACCCAGCTCCTGCACGGCCGCCTTCTCCGCAGCCAGCTCCTCCTTTAAGGCGCGGAATTGCTCCTCCAGCTGAGCCGCCCCTAAACCAGCACAGAACGTCTTCTCGTGAAACAGCTCCTCCAGAGAACCCAGGCGAGGAGGCAGCAAATGGCCAGGCCAGAGCGTTCTCCTGCCTCAGCAGGGAGGAGGTAGTGGGAGAACGTGCACAAGCAGCTCCCGCTGTTTGGGCTGAGTCTCGGTGGACTCGGTCCTTCTCTGGCAGATCCCCAGGGGCCTGGGAAGGGGTGCTGGGAACAGCACTGTACCTCTCTGCAGGTCGTACTTCTCCTGCTCCAGCCTGGCTATGGCCGCTGAGTGCTCCTCAGTCTTTAGTGCCAGGCTGCGCTCGGCCTCCTTCCTCTGCTGTGCTTGGCTTTCCCTCTCTGCCTGAAGCGAGCGGGAAAAGTCCTCCACCTGTCCGCGCAGCTCCTCCTTTTCTTTCTCTGCCTGGGCCAGCGCAGCCTTCAGTGGGGTGATCTGCTGCAGCAGTGTCTGGAGGTGCCTGTTGATGCAGGTGAGGTCCTTGCCCTGATCCAAGGCCCAGGAGCTGATGTCGCTTGCAGAGAGTGTCCTTCTCATGCCGATCTTTCCCTCCTCCTGGAGCCTGCCAAGAGCCGAGGGGATGTTCTGGCTCTGGCAGATGCTGGCGATGGCGTGGCCGACCTGGAGGAGACTTCCCTGGGCGGTGGCGCAGGTGTCACAGAGTCCCAGAGGTGAGCCGGCGACCTGCGTGGGGACGCTGCAGCCGCTCTCGGCCATGCTGTGGGCAGCTTGGGGCAGGGAGCTACCCAAGCTGTCGCCATCTCCTCTGTGGACGCTGAGTGACGGGAACTTGGATGCGGATGGTGTAACTCCTCGAGGAGATCTTAACTTGAAAAGGTCTGACAGGCGGGCCTTCAGACTCTTCTCTGGCTTGCCAGACCACGGACCAGGTGGCAGTTGGGGGATCTCCTTCCTGCAAGTCACCTTCTGGTGGAGAGAGCACAGAATAAAAGCAGGGCCCGGGTCAAACTGAGTCACCTGCAAACCGTCCACAAGAGCCCAGATTTGGAGGGGTGAAGCATGGGGATAGGACATCGGCACAGCTGAGAGGCGACGAGGGTGGCAAGCCTCTGCCTTGGGAGGGGAGGATCCCCCGAGCGTGGAGGAAGACGGTTTCTGACCGCTCCGAGGGTTCCCTACTCCGGGACGCGGAGCAAAACCTGTGGCCAAAAAGCCAAATGGACTTGCTCTGCACTCCCTGAGGGTCTGTCTGGGGGACTTGGATTTTTCCCCGCTGCCAGGTAGCTTTCCAGCTGCCACTGCTTCAGCAGAGCTGTGGTTTCCCATGGGAGGTGGCGGCTTGGAGGAGCATGGGTCCAGCAGCGGCTGGGAGCTCGTGGTTAGAGGAAGGGAGGGACTCTGGCTGGGAGGGGACAGTGTGGGACAGATGTGTCCTGTCAGAAACTCAGCTCGGATCTCAGAGGGTCGTGAGCCATGAGCACATCTGGTGTGGCCAGTGCCCGTGTGCCCAGGAAGGACCATGACCTCAGTATGGTCCAATTCCCAGGAAGTGAGACAAGGGCCGTTTCTGTGAGCCCTGCCCTCAGCCCAAGGGGCATCAGGGTCCTCACCTCAGGCAGGAGCTCCTGGTAGGAGGCCCCCAGCTTCACCATGTTGGCCCAGCATCTCCTGGCCATCAGCCCCATGGACGTGCTGGGTCCCACTGTCTGCACCGGGGGCACGTCTCGCTTGCTCAGCAGGAGTTCTATGTAGCCTGTGAAGCTCTGGAGCAGCAGCAGCAGCCTTTTGGTGACGGAAACAAAAGAGAGCAATGGAGCATCGGTGGCCTGCGGGGAAAGGTCCTTGGCCTTTAACAGCACAGGGAGCCTGGAGGGGCAGCAAGGAGGCGAGAGGGTGGTTGTTCCCCCTCCCCATCCCCTGGACAGCCTATCCTGCTGGCCATTCTAGTGCTGACCCAAGTCAGGATGCTTGTGGCTGCCTTGGCCACCTGAGCCCACGCTGGCTCACCTTCAGCCACCTGTTGACCAACCCCTCAGGGCCTTCCCCACCAAGCACTTTCCAGCCGCTCTGCCCCAGCCTGGAGCGTTGCAGGGGGTTGTTGTGCACCAAGGGCAGGGTCCAGCCCTTGGCCTCGTTGAACCTCATCCCGCTGGCCTCGGCCCATCAATGAAGCCTGGCCAGGTCCCTCTGCAGAGCCTCTTGCCTTCCAGTAGATCACCACTCCTGCCCACCTGGGTGTCACCTGTAAACTAGCTGAGGGTGCCTCGATCCCCTCACCCAGGTCATTAACAAAGATATGAAACGGGACTGGTCCCAATCCTGAGCCCTGGGGACAGCGCTTGTGAGCGGCCACCACCTGGATTCCACTCGATTGCCCGGCACTCTCTGGACGTGGCAACACGGCCAGTGTTTTTGCCAGCCAAGAAGGCAGCCGTCCAAGCCATCAGCAGCCGGTGACTGCAGGGGAATGCTGGGGGGGCCCTTGGTTGCATTCGAGAGCAGCTGTGGGGGGAAGGAGCCGCTTTGCCAGCCAAGCTGCTTTGGAGAGGAGTGGCTGGGACTGGCTTGACCTTCTCACCTGTCTATCACCAGCTCCAGCAGCACCACATGCGAGTGCTGGGTGAACTCGGGATCATTCTCCTGGTAGTTGTAGCACTCCAGCAGCTCGGCCACGTCCAGGTCAGCGGCTGCTTTCTCTGGGAACTTCCAGGAGGGGCAGCGCAGGGCCCCGGCGCAGGAGGAGACGTCGGTGACGGCTGCCTGCAGGTCCCACAGGTCGGTCCGCAGGGTCTCCATGCTGCCGGGATGGCCCAGGAGATGTGCCATGCCGCTGGGCTGGCGAGAGCAGGCCCGGGGGCCACGGGCAGGGAGGGCCTGGAGGCTGGGACAAGGCCACCAGGCCCGGGAGGGAGGGACAGGGTCCTGGGGAGGGGAACGGGTTGCTGGGTGTGCCCAGCACAGCGGCCCTCAGGGCCGGGGGTCTCTAGCAGAGCCGAGGGGCTCTGAGGGATCGGGGGGTCGCAAGTCGCAAGTCGCAAGTGAAGGCAGCGTCGGACTGAGCCGAGGCGTTTGAGAGGACGCGTCGCAACGGACNTCTGTCTGGGCCTGTCTGCGGGGACGGGCGGAGAGAGCTGGGCTTGTTCGGCCTGGCAAAGAGAAGGCTCCTGGGAGACCTTGTGGCGGCCTTGCGGTGCTTCCNGGCCACGTCCAGGTCAGCGGCTGCTTTCTCTGGGAACTTCCAGGAGGGGCAGCGCAGGGCCCCGGCGCAGGAGGAGACGTCGGTGACGGCTGCCTGCAGGTCCCACAGGTCGGTCCGCAGGGTCTCCATGCTGCCGGGATGGCCCAGGAGATGTGCCATGCCGCTGGGCTGGCGAGAGCAGGCCCGGGGGCCACGGGCAGGGAGGGCCTGGAGGCTGGGACAAGGCCACCAGGCCCGGGAGGGAGGGACAGGGTCCTGGGGAGGGGAACGGGTCGCTGGGTGTGCCCAGCACAGCGGCCCTCAGGGCCGGGGGTCTCTAGCAGAGCCGAGGGGCTCTGAGGGATCGGGGGGTCGCAAGTCGCAAGTCGCAAGTGAAGGCAGCGTCGGACTGAGCCGAGGCGTTTGAGAGGACGCGTCGCAACGGACGGACCCGTCCGGTAGCCACGCGCTGCTCTCCACGCGGCTGACCACGCCCCCACCGCAACGGCTCGCTCGCTCCAGGGACCACGCCCCTCACTCTGCACAGGCCACGCCCCCTCGCATTGACCACGCCCCCGCTCTCCAGAGGCCACGCCTCCCACCCTGGATCTCTGCCCCCGCTCCCGCCCTCTCCCTCAGGAGCTCATCTCTGGCGGCTCTGAGGCGTTCGTCACTTCCGGCGCGCAGCGCGTTCCCTGTGGCCGCCATTTCCTCGTCGCCGCCGAAGCTCTCTTCTGCGTCTCTCGTTCGGCTGGACCCCGGCAGNAGGTGGGGCTCGTCACGCCAGAGGTGTTCACTCGGCAGAGGGGGGTTGTTCCTCGACATGGTGTTTTAGGCCTTCCCCTGCGCCGCCTCTTGGCTGCGAGTTTATAAACCTACTCCGGAGGGGTCAAGGCTGAGACAGGAGAAATGCCGGAGGACTTGTTCTGGTGCCTACGGGGGGGCCTTCCGCGTCTCCTCGCTCTGCCCGCCCCTGCGGCGGGTGCCCTTGGCAAGCAGACAAACATCGTCTCCCGCCCTGGGAAGCAGAGGAATTCGTTTGTGGGATGGGGGATGCGAGTTGTTAACCCGATCTTTGTGGTGGGACAAATGCGGTGATGTGGGGGCTGCGGGGGGGGACAGACAGGCCTTTGGGTGCTGCTTGGGAGAGTTTGTAATTTCTACCTGGCGTTCTCGAAGCAGGGGATCGTGGAGCAGTGTGCTCGGGGTGGGGTGGGGGTCGGTCAGGGTTGTTACCTCTGCTGCAGGTGAGGAAGCGGAGGGAGAAGGGAGGTGAATTTTCCAACTCGGCTGCCTGGAGATAAACCTGCTCTGGGTTCAGGGCCTCCTGGGCTGTCTTTCACCCCCTGAGGCATGTTTAGGGCCCAGAACTCCTGTTTTCAGTTTTGATTCAGGCTGTTGGAGTTTAGAACGTGGTCTGATTGCAAATACCAAAGTGGTGTTGCTGTGCCCCAACCTCTTCACCTTTTGCCTTACTGCTGTGGATGGGAGGCAGCAGTTCACTGAACTGCATAGATCTGGATCTGTACGTTCTTATTACAGCCAGAAGAGGAGCCAAAAGAGGAAGCGGCCCCAGCCAAACCAGTGGTGGGAATTATTTACCCTCCTCCAGAGGTCAGGAATATTGTTGACAAAACTGCCAGCTTCGTAGCCAGGTAAAGGACACTGGTGGGGTCTCCTGTTTCAGGCTTCTCCAGCACAAACATCTGAGCAGCTCCAGAAAGCGAAGCAGGCTGCGGTCCCAGGTCTTTACATGAAGGATTTTAAGGATCGAGTCTCTACCAGAAATTACGCTATTCCATTGACGAGGCGTAAGATGCGCTTTACTCGTCACGCTGTGGTAGTAAAAAAAACCAGGCCTTGTCAAACTCTGTGGCATGTGCTGAGATAAGCAGGTAACCGCTCTTGTTTGGAATGATCTAAAGGGGAAGCAAAATTCCAGGTGGGAAGGGAGCCTTGTTATAGATGCTCCAGTGAGTGCTAAAGCCAAGAGGAGCTGTGCCGGTGTTTCGCAGTGTGTGGGCACCTGCTGGGTGATGAACCGCTCAGCCCAAGGGTGCTCACTCGCTGGCTAGGCCCTGAACTCCAGACCCACGTTTACGCTTTGGTGCTCTGCAGTCGCCGCCTCAACTAAAACTTCGGGCTCCTCAGTGCAGCGCTCCAGTGCAGCCGGTCGCTGTGCAGGCTGGTGGTTACCTGTGAACTTTCTGGAAGTGAAACTGGTCTTAAAAACTTGTTGATGGAGCAAATCAGATCAGTAAATAACTTGCAAACTTCATCCAATAAACCATTAGTTCTTTTGTTGGCCTTTTGTTTTCCTGTAGCCAGATGAGATTGTGGTACACTTGCGAGGGACAGTTTCCAGCTGTCTTAAAAAATGTTCACTGTGGGGCGTTATAAGATAAATTAGGAGAAAGGCCTTTAACTTGGGTGTGTACAGCTGGCTGGGTGTGAGTTACTTGGGGATAAACTCCTTCCGTGCAGGAGAGAAAGTTGTCTTCTGAGAGACTGATGCATCAACACATCTTACTGTAAAAGAAACAGCCATTTACACTTGGATCAATGCCCATTCAGCTAAGGAATTTATTCTTTTTCTCCCCAGAAATGGTCCGGAATTCGAAGCTCGAATTCGTCAGAATGAAATAAATAACCCAAAGTTCAATTTCTTGAATCCCAACGACCCTTACCATGCCTACTACCGGCACAAAGTCAGCGAGTTCAAGGAGGGCAAAGCACAGGAGCCCTCGGCTGCGATTCCCAAGGTCATGCAACAGCAGCAAAGTGCTCAGCAGCAGCTTCCACAGAAGGTCAGTGTTACTTCCACCTTGGGCGAGCACTTGGCTTCTAACTGCTTATGTCACAGCCTGACGTTAAGCCTGAAAGACAAGGTGAAAGCCAGAGTTAGTTATGTGTTTACAAAAAGAAGGTGCTGAGGGGCTTGAAGGTCTTGTAGAAGGTCTACTTTAGGGTCAACTCCTTAAATCGTGGAGTGCAGAACATTGCTCATCTTGTTTAGTTTCATCCGTGCTCGAGGGGAGAAAGGGCACTGCCTGAACCCCGAGTCTTTCACAGGCTCTGCACGGCCGCCAGTCACGCCGTGTGGCACTGACCGTCGTGGAGGGTGATAGCGGAGTCCTGGGAGTGTCCGAATTGGAAGCTGTTGGTGCCACATTTATTTTGTAGCAGCTCTAAGTCCGGCTGTATGCCATGGTACTCGTTATTCTGATCCCTGCAGCTGCCCGGATAGCCTGATGGATGGTGCTTTCCCACAGCAGCTGAAGGAGAAACGGGCTCTCCCGAGGGTTCGATAACGGTTTTGTTCTTCAGTCCCTGAGCCGCCTCTGCTCTCTTTGCAGGTGCAGGCCCAGGTGATCCAAGAGACAGTTGTTCCAAAAGAGCCACCTCCGGAGTTCGAGTTCATTGCGGATCCTCCCTCGATCTCGGCCTTCGACTTGGATGTGGTGAAGCTCACGGCGCAGTTTGTGGCTCGGAACGGGCGGCAGTTCTTGACTCAGCTGATGCAGAAAGAGCAGAGGAACTACCAGTTTGACTTCCTTCGCCCCCAACACAGCCTCTTCAACTACTTCACTAAGCTGGTTGAACAGTACACAAAGGTACTCTTGGCAGCTCACCTGGCCAGTTGATTCTTTTGACGGCAATATAGATTTTTGAAGGCTCCTGAAGCCTAGACTAGAAATATGTGTACGTCTGGGAGTCCATCCTTTAAATCTTGCTCTTTGAGTGCACGTCTCATGGATTGTTGACAGCGTGCGGCAGTGACTTAAATGTGCCAAACGCTAATACAAGTAAATATTGTGGGGCTTTTTTAAATTTGAAGGGTAGTTGGAAGGCCAAGAATGAGGATTTTTAAGGGCAGATGTGAGCACTAAGTCATAAGGGAGTTGCAATAAAATAAATGAAACATAGCCCCAGGGGTCTGCTGGTATTTTTATCAGCATAGAAAGAGAAAAAACTGCTTTTAAGGAGGCTTTGGTAAAAAGTATCGTCCCTGACTTCTATGCAAAATATGTTTCAGATCTTGATCCCACCAAAAGGCTTACTCCTGAAACTCAAGAAAGAGGCCGAAAATCCCAAGGAAGTCCTGGATCAGGTATGTCATGAAAAATGCACAAAGTTGTTGAAGCCTCTGAAATTGTGCTTGTGTAACTGGCCTGAAAGGGTTGAGAGCGTAAACTTTTGGGTGCTGTGGGGATGCCTGTGGTGTGTTTCTTGTCTGATGTCTGGTTTGTTCTTCACGTCTGCTTGCACAGGTGTATTACAGAGTGGAGTGGGCAAAGTTCCAGGAGCGAGAGCGGAAGAAGGAAGAGGAGGAGAAGGAAAAGGAGCGTGTTGCTTATGCCCAGATTGATTGGCATGACTTTGTGGTGGTGGAAACAGTTGATTTCCAGCCCAATGAGCAAGGTACTGAAGTTAAGTGTTGTAACCTCTCTGAAACTCTGCTCCCTCTGAGTAGGGGCTGTGTCCTGAAGTGACCTGTTTAGACAGACATTGGGTTTTAAGGCTGCATGTTCTCCAAAGATAAAAGGGAAAGCCGCCTAGTGACGATGTGCAGGGCTGGTTTTTTCTCTGGAGTCAGTAATGTTCTCCTTGCACAAGTCCAGGACTGCACTAGCGTTCGCTTTTCCACTTGCAACAGGATGACAGAGCTTGTCCCATTTCTAGGGGAGCTTTCACCTCTAAGTACCTTCATCTTCATGTGTCATGCTGATGTTGGTCTGTATAAGTTCCATCCATTTCCTTCTAGAGACTTTGGAACCCAGGAGGCTTTGATGCCACTGTTTTGTAAAGGAACTGCTTTTCATTTGAGAAGCTGATCTTGCTGCCTCTATATTGAGCAAGGAAATGGAATAGAGGAACAGAAGCTTTGTTTTCTGCATTGTAGGGAATTTCCCTCCTCCGACCACTCCAGAAGAGCTGGGAGCTCGGATCCTCATCCAGGAGCGTTACGAGAAGTTTGGGGAAAGTGAGGAGGTAGAGATGGAGGTGGAGTCCGATGAGGAAGATGAAAAGCAAGAGAAAGCAGATGAGCCCCCAGTGCAGCTGGATCAAGATACACAAGTGCAGGATATGGATGAGGTAAGTAGCCAATAGAATCAGCAGAACTTTTGTCCTGGGAAATTTGTGTGGTTTATGGTGCCCTTTATTTTCACTGTAAGAAGCTCCTGAGTTGCTTGCGGAAATGAGGTTACCTTCTGATGGAATTTCAAAACAACCAGTTTATGCTGGATTGTGGTATTTTTAATATTTTTCATGACAATACAATTTCCGAGAGAGAAACCTCAATGGGGTGCATTTTATATTTCTGTGATCAAGCCTTTTGGACTTTCTTCAGCACAGAGTCTGGAACTTGGAAAGATGACTCATTTTAGACTCTTCCTCTACTCCCTGTACGTAAGCTCTTTTTCTGCTAACGAGAAACAAGAGCATGGTTAACTATAAGCTGCTACTTGCTGTGCTGTGGTAATGTGGAAGCTGAGAAGCCCTTGCTTCCTCTTTTGGCTCCACTGAATTTCTGAGTTGTGATTATCCATAGGAACCACTCCAGCATAGGTGTCCAGAGGCAAAATAGCTCTGTTGCTTTAAAGCTGCATAATCAGTTCTTCCAGCACTGTGGAGGATTTTTGTGCCTCTCAAATCTTGTCTGTTGATATTTGACTACAGGAACTTCATGGGTTTTGTTTTTGTTGTTGTTTTTTTTTTCCTAAATAAGGGCTCAGATGATGAAGATGAAAGTCAGAAGGTTCCTCCTCCTCCGGAAACCCCAATGCCGCCACCTCTTCCTCCCACACCAGATCAGGTCATTGTGCGGAAAGATTATGATCCCAAAGGTAAATCAGGCTGGTGAAGAAAAACTTTGCGTTTCTTCCTGAATAATAACGAAAGCATTTGTTTCTAGGCTGCAGCCTCTGATGTAGTTTTAACAGTGTGGTTTTGTCTTTCTAGCTTCAAAACCATTACCACCTGCCCCAGCTCCAGATGAGTATCTTGTTTCCCCCATCACTGGAGAGAAGATTCCTGCCAGCAAAATGCAAGAGCACATGCGAATTGGTCTCCTGGATCCTCGATGGCTGGAGCAGCGCGATCGATCCATCCGTGAAAAGCAGAGCGATGACGAGGTCTACGCCCCAGGTCAGCCTGAGCACCGGACACAGTAAAACTGAGGCTTAATCGTGTTTGATTGTTTCACTTGAGTTAAGATGTACTCTTCTTGCCTGCAGGTTTGGATATTGAAAGCAGCTTGAAGCAGTTGGCAGAGCGCCGTACTGATATCTTCGGTGTAGAAGAGACTGCCATTGGTAAAAAGATTGGTGAAGAAGAAATCCAGAAACCAGAGGAAAAGGTAGAGTAGAAGTAGTGGGAGTTTTAACAGATGCCTGTAGTATTGTGAATGCTCACAGAGACAGGAGTCTTTTGAACTTTTGTTGCCGTAAAGCTGTGCTCTTGGTTCAGTTGCAGTTCACATTGCGGTCTGGATAGGCTGGAGTGATTCTCATTTATTTTATTTTCTCAGGTGACCTGGGATGGCCATTCAGGCAGCATGGCCCGCACACAGCAGGCTGCGCAGGCCAATATTACTCTTCAAGAACAAATTGAAGCTATCCATAAGGCCAAGGGGCTGGTGCCAGAAGATGACAGCAAAGAGAAGATCGGTCCCAGCAAACCCAATGAAATGCCCCAGCCACCGCCTCCTTCATCGGCATCGAATCCCCCAGCCAGTGCTCAGCCCATCACATCCGTGCCTCGGCCACCCACGGTGAGGGTTTGGGCTTCCAAAGGCAAATTACTGTGGCTGTAGTTAATGAGAAGGGAGCCCTGACAAAGACCAAGGGTTATAACCAAGAGATTTTGAGTGAAGTTCACGTTTCGAAATTACTTCAACCATCAGAGAAACCCAGTTGAACTCACTGTTAAAAATGGAAAAGAAGACTCAGGTGGAGCTTTTCTTTTCATCCTTAGAGGTACCAAAACCGCTTGATTACCGGGTGGAGGAAGAACCTGGGCAGTGAGATCTTGGAGGAAGGAGTGTGGCTGACAAAGGAAGGGGTGGGGGCCTCTTTTTAGGTGCAAAAAGCCGCGAGGCAAAACAAAAGTAGCCCCAGGTAAGAAGTAGGTACAGGTGACTTGTTGCCCAGTGTCCCTGCCCCAAGATTTTGGCTATAGCCTCTTCTTTAAGGTTGCTGAGGGGATGAAGAACCTTTTAATCTGTTAATGAGGCTTCTGTCAGTTTATAGGCAGCTTGGGCTGGCTCGCTGGTGGCTCGCTGAGGTGCCAGCAAGTCTTTGGCCAGCAGAACTCCTCTGTGTGTTGCTCTGGTTGTTTTAATCAGGACTTTGAACAGCACTGAGCGTTTGTGCTAAAAAAGAATAATCACCCTGTCTCTGCAGATGCCTCCTCCTGTCCGCGCCGCCGTCGTTTCTGCGGTTCCAGTCATGCCTCGTCCGCCTATGACTTCAGTGGTCCGTTTGCCTCCGGGCTCTGTCATAGCCACCCCCATGCCACCCATAATCCATACCCCGCGCATCAATGTGGTCCCCATGCCGCCCTCCGCTCCCCCCATCATGAGCCCCCGCCCGCCGCCCATGATAGTGCCCACAGGTGAGTAACTTCGGTGCCTTCTGGTTAACTGGGATTGCAGACCTCAAGTCCCATCGTCAGGAATTCTGGGGTGTTTGATATTATTTGTTCAGCAGTGGTGCTTTGGGGCTCAGGACACCCCTGCAGCGTGAAATACAGAGAGTTCCATCTGATGTCCATGTCCCTGGGGCCTGTCCAGGTGAAGATGTGGAATCCATGTTGGTTTCCAAAGGAGCCAGAGTGAGGATGAGCTGCCAGCACCTTGCTGGGTGTTACAGCTTGTCACAGGAGTTGCTGCTGCAGGAGGAAAAGCTGTTGTCTGGCCCCTCTACCCATAGCAGCTTCATAAAAATTTTTAAAAATTTTTAAAAATTTTTAAAATTTTTTATCTTTTGTAATCGAGGTCCTGGCACTGCCACATGCCAAACTGGGAGCATTGCTTTTTTGCAAGATCTGCAGGAAGTGCTTGTGCTGCTTGTTGCCTTTCCCTGGCTTGTTTCCCAATATAAAATAGCTCCTAACGAACATTTCAAGTTTGCATGTTTCTGCTGGTTGTGTTAAACACCACAATACAGGGAGGAAGTTATCTCCAGCCTTCTCTGGTCTGCTAAAAGAGTTTTTGTGTAAGGGAACGTCTGCTGTGCCCCCAATGGGTGATTGTGGGTTGTGTTGTGTGTCCTCATCCTGTTTCAGCGTTTGTTCCTGCTCCTCCCGTGGCTCCGGTTCCTTCCCCGGCACCGATGCCTCCTGTCCACCCCCCACCACCGATGGAGGATGAGCCAGTCTCAAAGAAACTGAAGAGCGAAGACAGCTTGATTCCAGAGGAGGAGTTCCTGCGCAGGAACAAGGTACGGGTGAGGGCTGACTGTTGGCTGTGAAGCACCGGAGTCCTGGAGCGGCTGGAAATCCAGTTCGCCGCACAAAGCGGAGCTGGCGTCCCTTGGCAAGGCAGTGACTTTCTGCCGTGGCTGCTGCCTGCTGTCACTGAGCAGACTGGAATTCCTTAGCCATTCTTGGCTTCGGGTTGTACTGGAAAGAGCGATGCAGGTGTGTAGTGAGATTATGCTCTGCTGTAATTAAGGGCAGTGAGAGGTGGGTTTATAGCAATTTAAAGAAGAAGCTAAAGCTGCTAGTAAGCCTTTAAGCAGAGGGCTGCTAAGCTGCGTTGCAAGGAGACTTAATGTATCAGTGTCAGCACAATAGCCTGGAACTGTGGTGTATTCCATAATCACCTGAACTGACTGTCGGGCTGAATTCCTTCCCGAGGAGTGCCGTCATCGTGGGTGGAGTTTGAAGTCCTGTAAGAAGGCTCTGTGGTTTTCCTGGACATCTGCACAGAGGAACTGTCTTCTGTTTAACGCTTCCTGTGTTCACTGTGATGCTGTGAACGTGTGCGGTGCTCGGTGAACATTGGGAAGGAGGAGGGACTGAGGAGAGAAATCCAACTCAATGTCATGTTTTGGTAGCAGTGAAGTAGCTTTCTCAGCGTGAAGACAAGTATGTTTCTGAGTGTTTACTGAGAAGCTGAGATATGTGGCTAGTTTTGAAAACAAATGATCAGCCTGCCAGTCCCTTATCACAGTCCTGAGTCTCCTTGCCTCTAAGAGACCTTATCTTTGTTTCCTCCAGGGTCCGGTCACGGTCAAAGTCCAGGTTCCCAACATGCAGGACAAGACAGAGTGGAAACTGAATGGCCAAGTGTTGGTGTTCACCCTGCCGCTCTCAGACCAGGCATGTAGCTTATTAACCTACCCCCTACCCCTGCTTCTGTTGCTACCGCCTTTCTTCGCTTGGAGAAGAGCAGTTGACCTGCATGGCAGGAACTGTGAACCTCTGGATGTTCCTTGTGCCCGGGGCGGGTTGTGTGTCTGGGGGAGTGGCGCTGCCCTGCTGTGCAAAGGAGGGGGAAAAAGCCTGAGTGAGCTCTTTGATTCTTGTCAGGTCTCCGTTATAAAGGTGAAGATCCATGAGGCCACAGGGATGCCAGCTGGGAAGCAGAAGCTGCAGTATGAGGTGGGTCTGAGCCCTTCAAGTGCTGTTTGTTATTTCAGTGCTTTCTCACACACAAACTGACTTTTTACAAGAAAAAAATTGTACTGACTGAGATGCTGGTAAGAGCAAAGGGAATGATTTTCCTGGCTGTGCACCACACTTGGTCGCTGAACTGCCCCCTCTTACAGCAGGACAAGCCTTTAATGGGTGGCAGCAGTGTGTCTTCGTGTTGTTGCTGCTGAGAGGAGTCCAAGATTGATGCCTTTCTCTGAAATCAGCCTATTATTTTACTGGGGGGTTTTGCCATTTAAAGACAGCTGCCTGCTCCCCCTGCTCTGTGCGTGCTCTGGAAGGTGGATGAGAGCGCTTAGAAACCCTGGCAGCTCTGAGAAGACCTTCTCCAAAACATGGAAGGGCAGAGATCTCTCTCTCTCTATCTCTTCCTCTGAAGACTGGAGCTTTAGAAAGGCACCGTTGGTTCCTTTTTAAACGCTCGTTTCCAGTCCTGCATGTGCGCAGCTACAACCTGCTGCCTAAGCAGTGAACTCTGTGCGCTTCCCTTCTGGGGAGTTCAGCTGTGGGCAGATCCTCTGTTAACCCTCAGCAGAAAGGGTGCTTAACCGGGGGGTTTGAGGAAGGAAAAAAAAAAAAAAATAAGGATAAGAAGAGCCTAAATAGCTTCCCTTGTGGTGACTGCCTGTATCTGTTTGTAGAAGTATATAGTGTATATTGTCCGTTTGTGCTCTTGCATCATTCCCAGCATACCCACCTCCTCCAGTGCCCTTCTTCTGAGGCACTGTGCTCTCTCTCCAGGGTGTTTCAGAGCCCACAGCGTTCTGTTGGCACTCGCTTCTGAGAGCGTGGCCGGGAGGGCTTCATCGCAGGGGGGTTTAGCGGGAAGGGAGCATCAAGATTTCTGCCATGACTCGCTTTTGTTTCTGTTTTGTTTGATTTTTTTTTTTTGATTTTTTTTTTTTTTTTCCTTCTCAGGGCATCTTCATCAAGGACTCGAACTCCCTGGCATATTACAACATGACAAGCGGGTCTCTGATCCACCTGGCTCTCAAAGAAAGAGGAGGCAGGAAGAAATAGGAGCCTTGGAGCCCAGAGGTGTAACATGGCTGCATTGCCACTTGTGTAACCCCAACCCTTCCAACCCTCCTGACCTTTTAGGGACTGCTTCAGCTGTCTGCTTGAGAAAGTGTGAGCCCATGTTTGGGGGAGCTGATGAGAGAGGGGGAGTTGATAGAAGCCTGAAACATCTACGTGTAGTAACCTGGTGTGTAACTGCAGCAGCCCATTAGTGATCAATGTTTTGCTCAAGTGCTGGCTCTCCACTGAATTCCCTCCTGAAGCACCGTCGAAGTCATGCCTAGATTAGTCTAGACCCATCTTTGAGGGCTTTCCCCTGACCAGGAACGTAGTCAGCCTGCCTGTGGTGCTCACTGCTTTGTTTAACCTCACTGACAGTTGCTTCCTTCCCAACACACTATTAAGCCCCTTGTTCTTTCTCTGTTTCTGACCTATCTACAAGAACCTCTTGCCCTGACCTTGACTTAGACGTTTATCCTCCTTCAACCACGAGTGTTCCCTGTGATAAAGGAGATTGGTGTCTGTGTGCCCTGAACGGCTTCATCCTCCTTGTTCTGTTTTAATAAACATGTCTCCCTCTCACAGCTCCTTCCCTGGCCTTTAGGGTTGTTTGGTTTTTTTAGGTGATGTGCGTCACTTCAGGGCATGGAAGGACGTTGGGGTTTTGTAATTTGAGCAGTTTAAGAAATCCTTCTATTTTTGGCGGAATTTGGCGCTGAGATTGTGATTTGGGGGAAACTCTTGATCTTTTGGCGGTAATGGTCCCTTTTACCAGGCTGGTAAAACTTCCTGCTAGAAAATTGTTCACATGGAGCTCTACCAGCCCCCAGCACATCCCAGGCTCACCCAGTTGCTTATGGACTACTTTGTGATTATTTTGTTTACTTTTAGAAGAAGAGGCCACTTTGACCTGTCTGGGCTGGAGGTGATGATGCTGGTGGTGATGGGAAGTGTCAGGGGTGAGGTGATGGTGGAACCCCCAGGGCTTGAAAAGTCTCCTCTGGCTTTAGCTTCAGAGCATCCCCAGACTAGAGCATGACCAATCCTCCCAGTGCCCCATCCCAGTAGGGCCCAGTGCTCTCCCAGCACAACCTGCCCAGGGTGCCAAAATGCAAATATCCAGCCTCCCTGAGGTCCCAGTGCAGCCCTTGCGCATTCCCAGCGGCGTTCTGGGCTCAGCCTGGCCCCGGGATGGACCTTGGCCCAGTGCGGAGCTGGCCCCGGCCCCCGGCGCGGCCCCTATGCCAGCGTTGGCACCGCCCCCCCCCACCGGACTCGCAACTTTGAATGACAGCTCCCTCC